>JAPTHN010000136.1:0-528617 GCA_026936325.1 Platynereis dumerilii
CCAGATCTTCCTGTGTTTGACGTGAAGAGAGAGGCCAATCCAAAAGGAGGCAGAGCAAGGAGACTTCATAGGAATCATTTACTACCAATTAGATGTTTGGAGGATATCGTCGAGGCTAGAAAGAGGATTGAGAAAGACAAGGAGAAAGAAGAATCATCAGATGAGGACGAAGGAGAGGACTGGCAACTACAAATCTCAGATAGTTCTGAGGATGAGTGTGAAAACACGGCAGTAGTCCAGTGGAAGCTCTAGAACCAATAGAGGAGGATCCAGTACAGCCTTCATCAAGTGATTCAGAGGCAGAAGTTGTTGAGCCACGGAGATCAGGCAGGATCAGGATGCGGGTAGACAGATATGCTTCGGTAGATTCTAGGAATTAGTTTTTCCACATTTTATTATTTCGTCTATCTCATGGAAGACTCAGTCACAGCAAATTTTGCAATTTTCAGCACACCTGAAATTGTGAAAACTAAACAAATCAGCAGATAACTTGTGTTTCCCTCCACTGATTTCATTGAGAGTTATATCATTTTGTTTGGCTTGCTGCTGTGATCGTGCAGAAACATAAATGATGTTTAAAAAATGTATAATTTATTTAATAAAGTAATTTTGACTGACTATTCTAGGAAGCTGCAAGGCAGCTTCTTCATTATTTTAATTTCCACACTAGATCAAAGTGGTTTGACTGAAGCCGACTCTGTAAATCTGCCAATATCTAGCGGAAGACTCAGTCAAGAGCTATGTTATGACTGAGTCTTCCACTAGAAAATGAAGGATGACTCAGCCAAACCATAGCTTTGACTGAGTCTTCCACTAGACTTGTGTAAATTCATAGAGTCGGCTTCAGTCAAACCAATTTAACCTTTTTAGGTTGAACAACAAACAACCTTTTCGATGAAATAATTCAACGGAAGACTCAGTCAAAGCAGGTTTAACTGTTTATTACCTCATAAGTTCCCATTATGCAACTCAGATCCTGTTGTGGAAGACTCAGTCAAACCACTGAAACCTAGTTTTGCATAAGACTAACCTTTCTATTTTTTTAAATGATGCATAAGCATAAAAGGCTAAACCAGTTTGTATGTTGACATGACAGATTGTCCTCTTGCATTGTATCATGGAAGACTAGGCCAAATCAATTGGGTTCTTGAGTTATTTGCGGAAGACCAGGTCAAATCAATTGAGTAGAGTGAGATTGGCCATGAAAGATGTCAGTTTTCCATGGAAAAGTGCAGTAAAACAGGGTAAAAATGTCCCAAAATCCCGAGAGTTTGAAGCAGTGGTGTGTGGTAATAAATAGACCCTTTGGGCTTATTTCTAGTGCCATTTGGTGCTAGAGATCCTCTGGTTTATTTTTCCGAAATATTTCAAAATTCAGTCTAACTGATTTGACTGAGTCTTCCTTGAGATAGACGATTTGTATTTATCACTACTCCAAATGTGGTGATACACATTTCTCAAGTGGGGGGAGAATGTGGTAGAATGACTTTTGAATGTGTCAGTTTATATGCATTATGATTTACCATTGTTAATTTTTTTATTTCTAGAGTTGTTTTGGACTTCTGTCTGATCTCTGAATAAAAAACGTATCGAACCAACTCCACAAGTCTGTCAAAGTTATTTATGAATGTGGGCTGTAGTCCCAAAATATTGTCAGATCTCTCAAGGGGATCCACCTGATCCAGTATGCTTCATTTTAGCACATCATGGACAGGCCCAAGATGCATTCAACACAGACCATTGCATCACATGGAGATTTAAAAATTAATTTCTTGTGAATAAATCCCAATGGCCTGTGGCTCATCTGAGTTAGTACACTATGCTATTGGCCTATATTTGAACACAGTCTGACTTGGAAATGTTTGTTGACGTATCTGAAAGCATGCATCTAATTTCTCCCACAAATTAATTTAAGAGAGATAAAAATAAAAAAAGTGACAAGCTAATGTGGTGTGCTATCAGTTTTCTCTGGGATAGTGTAATGTAAATATTCTTTTTTCTTTTAAGTGAATAATTATTTAAAACTAAATGCAGTGTTATGAGAAGTGCTTGTTATAGATGGCGCTATATGTGGCGTGGCTGAGATGTCAAGCTATCTGCAACAACTGAAGCTTTCATGTTTCACAGCTTAATGTTATGATTCGTTTGGACAACTTACAGCATTGAGCTGTCATACCTCGACAACTTATAGGATTGAGCTATCATAGCTTGAAAATTATTAACATTCTCAGACAGCTCAAATTATTGCTTCAACACAGTTTTCAAATTTTACAGTGTAGATATGTTTTCAGTTGCTTCTTAAAGTTATCCAGTGTCCTTGATTTTCGCACATTTTCAGGGAAGCCATTCCACAGTATCGGTGATGAAAAGGAAAAAGTTGTTTTGATTTTGTGTGGCAGGTATCTCTAATAGCATTTTGCCATTGCTGCGGAGGTTCGAGTCATTTTCAGGTTTATGTTGAATTAGACTTTTGAGGTACTGAGGTGCTTGATTATTGACAGCTTTCCGTGTGGTTGTCATCAGTTTGAGCTGGATCCTTGCAGGGATTGGAAGCCAGTGTAACTCTCTTCTGTATTGACTAACTTTATCCTGTCTTTTTAGCCCTTCATTCAGTCGCCCAACAGAGTTTTGTGCCACCTGGAGTTTACTTATCACCTGTTTTGACGAATCATAGAGCAATCCATTGCCATAGTCTAAATGAGGTGTGACTAATGCATTGACAACTGTTTTAATTGACTCTTTGTTCAGTGACTTACGCAGTTTCGAAATGTTAAGAAGGTTAACGTAAGCGTTTTGACACATTTTGTTCACTTGTTTATGCATTGACATGTGTTTATCAAAGAGTACACCCACATTTCTGGCATGATCTGTCGCCTTTATTTCAACATTGTCCATCCTGATTGACGACATGTGAAGTTTCCTGAGTCGAAATGGTGAGCCAATGAGAAGTAACTCCATCTTTTCACCATTGTTACATATTTCTGTGATACATTTTTGCATTTTTTTCGTTGCATTTTCCTCTTCAAGAAAAGTTGGCTTGAAGGAAAGGATCAGTTGTTCATCATCAGCATACTTTTGATCATCAGCCTCATTTTCTTCAGCCACCTGACTTATTGGAGCAATGTAACAATTTAATAAAATCGACCAAGTTTCGATCCTTGAGGGACACCATATTTTATTGGCAGTTTGTTTGATTCTGTGTCATATATGAGCACAGATTGAGATCTATTTTGGTGATGTATGATTTGAACCAATTTAAAGCAGAGCCATCAATACCATAGTTGTCTCTCAATCTTTTAATCTTATAAATAGGATGTCATGATCAATTGTGTCAAATGCTGCCGATAAGTCTAATAGTACCAGCATCGTGACTTCACCATGGCTCATGTTTATCATGACATCATTGTGGATTTTTGTAAATAGAGTTTCTGTACTGAAACACTGCTTGTATCCCAAAGCATTTTTTGAGGATTTTTGACTGGGAGACCAACGGGATATCATAGCGCCGTGACACACCATATATATCTACCAGCTGAACATTCCTAAGATATATTTATGTTATGACATGCTCGAGAGAGTTTAATGTTAAAAAAATTTGAAAATCAGAAAGATGACAGAAAAATAATTGTAAAGACAGCAGGGTTGGGCACGAGTACACAAGTACTCGTGTACTCGAGTACATTTTTCCAAGTACTCGCATGTACTCAGTACTCGTGCCAAATCATGAGTACAGTACTCGTACTCGTACTCGAGTACATTGCTAAAGTACTCGTACTCGTAGTGAGTACATCATGAGTACAATTGAAGCTTCAAAAGACTGTTTTGAAAAGAGGAAAATTGAACAGAACTGCCCTGGTATCTAACATAACAAAATATTTGTTTATGCCATAGTTAGAGTTTCTAAAAGCCTTCAAAGATGCTTTCTAAATTATTTCACTGCTAAAGTTATCTATAAGTGTCATTAGTTTGTGCATGAGTCAAACACATAACAAGCTTTGGACTTGGCCAAAATCATGGAATATCAACCACTTGTTTTGTCATCTATATAACCACAATGACTTGTTTCCATATCAAGTTATGAAATATATTATTCATTCAGCAACAATGTATTTAATCATATTTGAAGCAATCCAAGAAAATCCCATTTTGTTTTTGATTTGACCACTGTGATAGCCGCCATTTGCTTTTTTCACACCTTTTGGCGCAAATCAAAACATCAAAACTTACAGGCTAATACTGACCTAATCGTTTAAAATACAGCATTTTTGAATCCGCCATCGTATTTGGCAACTTCTAAGTGATATATCTACGTTTTAAAATTATGTTTCTAGCCTTATTTTAACCATAATTAGAGCAGTTTCCGTTTTAACCTTATTTGGTTAAATCGACGCTTCTACGGAAATCGGAACACACTCTACCTGTAGGCTTAAATGTTAATTCTAAATAGAGTGATTTTAAGCATTACTGAATTTAAATTGATCACATCTATAATTAAATTAGGTAAATTATGCATGGCATGTTGACATTACTTTATTTTCGTTTATTTATTAAATTGTTAATTGTGCATGTAAACATTGTGTGTTAAACACAAATTGATATAAAAAACCATAAATCAATGCCTCTTGTGAATTCTGCCATAGCGTATATATATATAATTATGTAGTCTTAAGACAGTGAAGAATATTTTTGATATTGAAAGGCACCCAAGAACTAAAAATCACAACAAATCAAATGTGAAATTAATGATAGTTTATGGGAAAATTGGTCTCCCAGTGATACCAATTTGGCAATGACTGGGAGATCATTTGGTCTCCCAGTTACCATATTGAAAAATGCACTGTTGTATGCTGACTGTTTTTCATCATTCAGGCATCCAGGTACAAGGTGTTCAGTGTATTGTTTAATGACAGCACTCTCTATGACTTTACTCAGGAAGGACAGATTTGAAACTGGTCTCTAATTTTTCTTAATGAGATCAAGGCCATTTTTCTTAAGAAGCGGTTTTACCAGAGCATGTTTCAGTTCACGGGCATTTTCCCTTCCCTGAGTGATGTATTGACTATTTTAGCTATGATAGGGAGAAATTCATCGATGCATTCCAGCAGTATCCATGTTGGTATCGGGTCAAGGTTCAGTGCTCACAGGCATATCAGTGATGATTTTCTTGATTTCCATCTCCGAGAGTGATTTCAAGTGATTTAGTTTCAGACCTGAATACGTCTCAACATAATTTGCTATGCTTGCGCTGTTTGTGTCTAATCTCAATCTTATCTTCTTGATTTTATCATCGAAGAAATTGTGGAAATCATTAGCTAGATCTGTTTCATTTATTTGATGTGGCATGGGTAGATCTTGTTTTCTGTTTAGGCTAGAATTTAGGATCTTAGCCTTTGAGTTGCCTTTCGTTTTTTCAATTTTTGTTTTCAGGTCATCTGCTTTTAGTTGATTGAGTCTCCATAAATTAAATACATACATACATTGAGTCTCTCATTTAGCTCATTTCCCAAAATGTTACACGTTTGATCTGCATTGGCCCATGTTTGTCAAACACTTTTCGGTTGAGTTGTACAGGAAAACAAGACTGCTTAGGTCATTAGCCATTTGTTGTTGTGGACCATTCAAAGCAAAATGGAAGCAGATATCATTCATGATACATTGATGTCATGTATTTTTCGGAATGCTACTTTCTCTTTTTGGATTTCTGCCTTTGGCCATTTCTATATTGAAAAGGATACAATTTTGATCAGACAGTAAGTCACCAACCACACAATCTTTGAGACTGTTTGTTTGTTTGTTTGTGTTTTACGCCTCAGCAGCACCTTAGTGGGCTATATCGAGGCAGGCGATCGCCGTATAATGATGAGATGAGAAGACTGTGAGTCTGGTACATACCCTATTAATTCAGGGATGCCCAGGGTCTTTCAGTTGCCCCAGCATAGAACACTGGATACAACCCGCCTCCATTTAATGTCCCATGGGCTCGGACTAAATTGAGTTCCGGGTTGGGATTCGAACCCACGCCCTCAGAGCCAGTGGTTGTGCAAACAAGCACTCTTAACCATTAGGCCATGGAGGATCTCTCAATCTTTGAGACTACAATTTTTTCGGGCTATAACTAAGTCCAAAGTGTTCCCACTTTTGTGAGTTGGAGATGCAACGTAAAGTTCAATGTTAAACATTTCTGAGATATTCCCAAATTGGATTGCTCTGCTATCCTCTTGTTTGTTCACGTGAAAGTTGAAGTCGCCAGTTATGATGAGTTTAATGTGACATGTTTGATAACTTGCGACAAAATTTGTGAATTCCTGTAAATTCAGTTAAGCTGTACTTATTTTGGTTAGAGGGTTAAGGGCGGTACCCAAGAAGGTTTGTTAGAATTTTTCCACTAAATTTCACTTGGACTTCCATATGCTCAAAAGTCCTTGTCTTCACACTTTACATTTTAACTGCACATAGACCTGATTTGACAATGCAGCCAACTCCACCCCCTTGTCTATGTTCTCATGGTGAGCTTAGAAAGTAGCATTGTCCATTTCTTTCAAGTTCCCCAATTTCAACTTTATCATTTGCTTTTAGCCCTGTCTCATAGTTTTAATGGATACAAAAACTACATCAAAATTAGATTATTAGAAAATTATGATCCAAATTGTTCAATTCCTCATTGCTATATATGTAACAGAACTTGATTAATCGCAAGTAATAGTGCTTTGTTCACAGCAGCATACCCTCTTGTCTCCGCCCATCAGCCCTGTACTACCAATTAGATTTAAATATTCAATATATGCCTCTTCTTTTTTCTATTTTTACCTCCAAAATTAATTTGAAAAGTATATTGCCGTCTACTGTGCCTTGATATATTACTTTCTAAACAATGGGGCCCTCAGCAGCGGCAATGTTTTTGCCATCGAGGGGTCCCTTTGCTCTTGGTTTATTGTGGTTGATTGAAATTTCTTTTTTATGTTATTGTGTGAGCAAAAAATAAAAGAGTCTGAGTCTGAGTCTGAGTCTGAGTCTGAGTCAGTGAAAAGAAAGAAATCCAAATTAAATTCATTCCTGAAGTCATTTACAGACTTGTTTTTTGTCTAAAGTATTGTTTGAAGTGTTAAGAGGATGGTTGTCTGAGGAACTTGGATGTTTAACAGAATCTGATAGGATGTCAAATCGGTTTGCAATTTTGATTGAGTTATTGCGACTAGGGTTATTTGTATTTTGAAACCTTGCCAGCGAGAATGTCTTAGTTGACTCTTTTAACCCACTGCTAAAGACATCACAGTACAGCCTTGATTTATTTGTCATGGTGATGCTACTGCAATGCTTCAGAAGTGTACGTGAAACACTGGTTGCAGTGATACCTCACAGATACTTTGTGAAAAATCTTGGTGACTGGTTGTTATAATACAACACAGGTGCTTTGTGAAGGTATCGGATTGATTGGTTGCTATGATACCCCACAGGTTCAATGTATCTGAGTGACAGGTTCATTGTGAAGGCAACACTTGATATATTCCTCACTTATCATAGACAATTAGACAAATAGATATGTATGCCAATGAAGTTGCTGATGCTATAGCTTCATCATGCAATGTTCATGACGAAACAGATTTGTGTCACAAGTACGAAACAAAAAGCTAATCTGTCATTTTGTCCTCATAAGTTGATCATGCAATGTTCTGCCCAGACATCATAAGTATAAAAGCAGGCAAACCAACATTTCCACATTTTATAATTATCATAACATAATATCATCTTTCAACAGATTTTGATGGCCTTTAAAAAATCATCACAATTAAAAGTAATTACTCTTTTGCAAACATTAAATATAAACACAGTCTATTATTGAAGTGAAGACTGAAGTGTAAATCTACAAGAGCCGAAATGTGCATTCATTGTTATGATATCAGAAGATGACTTCAGAAGATGATTAACTCCAACTTGATGATCAAGCAACCAGTCATAACAACCAGTCACCAAGATTTTTCACAAAGTATCTGTGAGAGGTCAACAAAAGTAAATTGTTACTTTATTGCAATTGTAAGGACCAACTTTGCTTCAGTTCCTTCTTTGAAGTGTAGTAGATAATTCCAATTGCACTTAGCTTTTGGTCATTGCTTCAATCACTTTGACTATTGTCAATTTGTCATCGATCATTGTTCAATATGGAAGCCACTTACATAAATTGTACATGTAAAACCTTTTACATACAGCATCAACCAAAATATTTTTCAATATGACACAAGCCACTTTTGACTGAACAAAGTCAATAATCCTTCAAAGATTCAGAATCTTATCATAAATTCTTCACTGATGGAGCTTTTTCTTCACGAGGGATGATCAATACTGGTTGAATTGAAAATGAATTGAATTAAAAGCTCAATTCACAGCCTATCTCAATTCAATTCAATTCATTTCATTTTTCCAACATGGTCAATTCAATTCAATTCTTCAACTTTTGAAATTTTGCATTGATTCGAATTAATTCAAGTCATTAATTGAATTGTGCCCATCACTGTTTGCTATGATACCTCACAGGTTCGTTGTGAAAGTATCTGAGTGACTGGTTGCTATGATACTTCACAGGTTCGTTGTGAAGGTACCTGAGTGACTGGTTGCAATGATACCCCACAGGTTCTAGTAAAAGTATCTGAGTGACTGGTTGCTATGATACCCCACAGGTTCAATGTATCTGAGTGACTGGTTGCTATGATACGTCAGAGTTTCATTGTGAAGGTATCTGAGGGACTGGAAGCTATGATACCTCACAGGTTCATTGTGAAAGTTTCTGAGTGACTGGTTGCTATGATACCTCACAGGTTTGTTGTGAAAGTTTCTGAGTGACTGGTTGCAATGATACCCCAGAGGTGCTTTGAGAAGGTATTGAGTGACTGGTTGCTGAGGGTTTGCTGCAGAACACTGTTATTTTCTTTTCTGTAGACTGTAATTTTCTGAAAAAAGTAAATGAGATTAAGGCAATTGGTTCAAATTGATAGTAAGGACAGTGCAGGGATAACTATGTAGGCAGTTAAGTTGAAGGTTATGTAGTGATGCAGCTTATGCTTCCTGGATGCCTGGAAATAAAGTTGAGTTCCTGGCTGTGTCTTAGTTGTACAGTAGTGAAAATTTCGGTTACTTAATGCTGATTGGTGATGTGAAAAGTCTCTGCCAGAAGCTGTGATTACTGAAGATTGATAAAAATGAATTTATAAGCTGAAACAGGTACAAAAACGATCGCAAAATGGGCGAAAGTTGAGGTCAAAACAATGTGTATTGGAGCAGGTAGCGAAGTTGAAAAGTGGAGGCAGAAAAACTGCAAGTATTTGGACTAAAATCACTTGGAAATAGCACAAAAATGGTGTAAGAGGCACTTTACCGAAAATCACACAAAATTTAAGCAGTTAAATATACCCAGAGCTTGTTAAAAAGATGAAAATATCGACAGCTGACTTCACTTTGTGTCGACAGTCTGGAGTAGGGTGTGGCTGGTGCCCATCAAATTGGAAAATTTTGGAGGAGCCCCCTGTACCTTTTTTTGGTATTGTGGTTAGTTCTGAGAGACATTCATGAGAAGTTTCAAGAAAATTGGAAAATGTTTAACTTGAGCACAATGCAGTTGAAGTTTTCTCATGTTTTATGAGAAACCGAAGTCGCGGTTTTCCATAACTTTGTCAATATACATTATACAACAATATAATATGTACAGTTGGACAGGGCTCAGTTAGACCTTCATTTTGAATACCAACTTCAATAGTATCAGATAATTTTAAACAGTGTGTCCATTCGTAGTTTGACAAAAGTTCGGATGATTACCGTCATATTAATTAACGAGTAGCCTTTGTCACTCATTATGATATCATATGAAGCAATGATAATGCCTTGATAGACCTTAATGAAAAACTGTTACTACATGCTTATATGGTGACAAATTTGTATTTGACAGATTGAGATAGAATACTGAAAGCAATGCTCTGGGAATGGTTTGTGAGAAACAGAAATGTTGTTGTTGAAATTTATCATAGTTCCTTCTAACTGTCATCTGCGTCGATGTTTCTGTTAAACAAGATTAAATGTTAGCCTGGCTGTGATGATTGAGGCCCGGAATCGGACTCTGTCTGGTCTGATGTCATTGAACTCTGATGTCATTGAAAACTACGACTCTGATTTAACAGTTAATTAATGATTTATTTAATACATAACAATTAAAAACAGCTGATGTAATTACGCCGAGATATCTCACTTGATATTACAACTATTTTCCAGAAACCACTAGATGAGCTTATACATAGATCATTGTATCCAAGTTGGCTCTGTTTGATTATTTTGCAACAGAGTCAATTCCTGACAAATATGATTCAATTCACAGGATTACAGTTCATATGGTTCAAATGATTCAAACAGTTCATAATTAATTAATTAAAGTCCCCATTCTAAAAATGCAATGAAGCCTAAAGATAAATGGAAGGTAATAGTGATACTTAGCTTAACTAACAAGTACTTGTTACAGGACCAGGAGACCGCATCCCATCACTTCGTCCCTTATCCGGCTCAAGGCCTCCTCCTCGATTGCTCTACTCTGCTTCACTGCGAGCCAGCTGATGGTTGATTGCTAATAAGCAGTCTCAGCGGCCACAGATGCCATTCAGGCTCCTGTTAGGAGAGGCCCCACAAGGCTTTCATCAAGATCATGTGCTATCTATACAATCATAGCTGCAGGCCAGCAACAAGCATAACAACCTATTGTGCCTCTCGAGCTGCCCTGCTTTCTTTCTTAGTACACTCTTCAAGCACTTGTGGGCCTTGAATCTATCCTTGGTGTTCTAACTTAAGCTGATCGCATGTTTCTTAGAGGACATTGGATCTAGAAGAGTTCATTATAGAATAATGCAAGAATTTTTCCCAGTTAATTGAGAATAATAATAAAATAGTAAAATAGTGTGACAGCACTTGTCACAACCCCCCCCCCCCATTTTTAAAACAATTCTTGCACTTATGAACCCTTCAAGGTCTCTCTATCCTGTCTAAACCCCCAAATTCCGAATCAATTGTATCACTCACTTAACCCTCCTTCTTTATTAAATAGATCCTTCATCGCACTCTTAGGAAACAAATATCAATATATCATCAATAAATTCAAGTACGTAATTCCAACAATTATCAACATAATAAATTCAAAATGAGAGAGAGAGAGAGAATTTATTTTCAGCATCATACAAGGTAATTACAGTACATAAGAATCAATATTTCAAAACTATGACACTGAAGGGTCCCAAAGGGGTAATATTACTCGTAAGACTTGGGCCCTTGGTGATGATGAGATGAGATGAAGGATGGGGGATGAAGATGGTATACTGATGCGATTTCATAACAAATTTATAACATATATAAAGTCAAGTATACTAAAATGACAATCATGTTTACAGAGATTTTTGATTCAAATAATGTCAGAAAATGTTTTGTATTAATAATTAGGTAGTTAAAGGAGCGTTCTGCTTCCAATTAATACATGTATTCAAATTATTAAATTCTTTTCAAATATTTACAATATACCTTAAAATTGTATTTGTAACGTTTCTAGTGACTCAAGTAAAGTAACTCATAGAAAAAATAGAATTTCATGTGGTGCAAGCACGGCAGTTGTGAGTATGACATGATTCTTGATAGGAGGCAATGAAATGACGTCTTAACTTTCGGGAGAAGGCATGTTGGCTGATGTTCGAGGTGCTAGTGATGTTAGTTGGTAAACTATTCCAAGCTTTAGAGATTTTATTATTAAGGCCTTGAGTTTCGATGTTTGACTTGATATTGAGTTGGTGTATATTATGCCGTTGTCTAGTTTCATAGGAATGTATTGATCTATTTGTGAGTAACTGGTTAGTAAAGTATGGATGAACGATTGTTTCCATCTTGATTTTAAAGTAAATCATACAGCAGCTATGAGTAAAAATGTTGTTTATTGTTAATAGAGATAGTTTTTTGAACAGAGGTGCTGTGTGGCTGTTGAAGCGTGCTTTACATATATGTCGAATGGCTTTCTTTTGTATGATATTTAGTCTCTTTATTTCTTTATTTTTACTGTTTCCCCAGGCTGTGATTCCATAGATAATATGTGGTAGTATTAATGATGTATATATTGTTTTGAGAGTTAATGTTGAAAGTGTATACTTCAGACGTGCTAATAGGGCTACCACTTTAACAATTTGATTGGTTTTGTTGCTTATATGTGATTTCCAGTTTAGTTTATTGTCAATGAATACTCCAAGGAACTTTGTTTGGTTTACTTCCTGTATCGATTTATTATCTATGAAAATTCCAGGACAGTTCATTCGGTGATTTGAATTTTTTGATTCAAACTGGATGAAATTTGTTTTTTCTATGTTGAGGGATAATTTATTGAGAGAAAACCATTTTTGTAAAGCTGAAACATCTTTGTTCGTATTTTCAATTAAAGTATTGTAATTCTTTTCAGTGAATAGCAAGGTGGTGTCATCTGCAAAAAGTATGGCATCAGATGTTCGGATGGAGTTTTTCAGGTCATTAATGTAAACTAAGAAAAGTAGGGGGCCTAGGATGGAGCCCTGGGGAACCCCACAAGAAATATTCAGAAGCATAGAAGAATTTTCTTTGAAAGATACAAACTGTTTGCGATCTGATAAATAACTTGTAAATAATTTCAATGTAGTTCCTCTAATTCCTAGGTGTTGTAATTTATTGATTAGAATTTCGTGATCTAGGGTATCAAAGGCTTTAGATAAGTCTATAAACAAACCCAAGCAAAAGTTTTTTACTGATAATGCTTTAACTATTTTATTTTGAAGTTCCAAAATTGCTAATTCAGTGGATTTATTTGGTTGGAAGCCATATTGTGATAGAGATAAGATGTTATTGCGTGTTAAATAATTTAGGAGTCTTTTGTGAATAAGTCTTTCAATCACCTTTGAGAAACAAGGAAGTAGAGAAATCGGTCTATAGTTATTCACATTGTGTTTGTCATCCTTTTTGTAAATAGGAATCACTTTAGCAATTTTCATAAGAGAGGGGAAGGTTCCAAGTTGCATTGACAAGTTAGCGATATGACAAAGAGGTTTGGAAATTACAGCAGAGCTCTTACATATGATTTTTGGACTTATGTTATCATAGCCACAGCTGGTTTTTGGTCTCATACTTTTAATGATATCACATATTTCAGCTGGGGTGCATGGTTCTAAATAAAGACTATTTGGATAATTTTGTTGGTGAAGATAATCAAGGTGGCTACCGGGCACATTTTTTATTCTTTGAGCTAATGATGGACCTACAGTTGAATAATGCTGATTAAATAAATTGGCTATTTCCTGTTTATCAGTTTTCTCATTGCCATTTACAATTATTTTATCGGGGAGGTCTTGTCTGTTTCGAGTTTTATTAAGTATTTCATTGATGTTCTTCCAGGTTTGCTTCATGTCATGTTTGGCCATTTCAAACTTATTACTCCAATACAATAGTTTGGCTTGTCTCAGGGTTTGCTTATAGACTTTGACAAATTGTTTATATTTTTCAGATTTCCTATTGTGGGATGGTTTGTTGACTGAATTTAGCATTTCTTTATAAAGTTTTTCTTTGGTTTTTAAAGACCGAAGTATTCCTAAGGTAACCCAGGGCTCCCTCCTATGTTTATATTTATTAAAGTTTCTTGTTACTATTGGAAGATGCTCATCCATGAGTGACTTATATTTATTTATAAAACATTCATAAGCGCTATTTGGATCAGTTTTCTCAGTTACACAGTTCCAGTTTGTAGTTGAAAGTGAGTTGTTAAATTTTTCTATGGACTTATTGTCAGTTTTACGATAGCGTATTACTCTGGTAGCATGTTGTTTATCATGTTTAGTGTTTATGAATATAAAATTGCTGTAGTGATCTGTAATATCGTTTATAATTGTTCCAGCTATTGATTTACTGGTGTCAACATTTGAGAATATGTGATCAATTAAGGTTGCAGAACTATGAGTAACTCGAGTTGGTAAGCTAATTCTGGGAGTAAGATTGTTGGATATTAACATATCCATGAAATCTCAACAATCAAATAAATCAATAACAACATGAGCATCGTATATCACTCAATTTCAAATTTCACAAATTAAATTATTAAAGTTCTTGTTCAACAGTCATCAACGAAGTCCACCGAGCAATGGAGGCGCAATTCTAGAGTTCGAGCAACAAATCCTTCTTATTAATAACACACACGAGTTTTCCTTGCTACTGTCCAAGTAAACACACACGAATTCGATTATCAACAAGTCCATTCGTAACCTTGCTCGTGCGACCCATCTCTCGGTTTACCTCAACTGATGACAAATTAAGACCTCCAAGGCAAGCCTTAATTCGGGTGAGGCAATGAGCTGAGCATAACGAGCGGAGGACGAGCTGAACGAGAGAGAGCGAGAGGAAGACGAGAACCTGGCCTGTAATCAAAAATAAAAAGAAACTTGATTTAGTTAATTCCGAACTTCCATCAATCATTCAGTCCTCAACGACACCATTAGCCAAACTAGTTATAATTACTTCTCGAAGTGCAAATCACAAGAACATTCTAAATATTTATCGACAGTACAACGCATTATTAGATTACGAGTGTTTAAATATGATATCTAATAAAATAATAATACTTGATTATGACACAACGCTGAATTTCACTGCGGATGGTAGTGTGAAGTTTACAGCAAGTATAGAATAGTTCCCCAACGGATGACACTAAGAATACTCAATTAGACTGGTGAAGATACCATGATCATTAATCAATTCAATCACCTCTAATCTGTAAATAACTTACACATTAGCCAAGTAAGAATCAAATCAAGAAATCAAATCAAGAATTCAAGCAAGAATTCAATCAAGAAGTTGGGTTGGGGCACAACACAGCACTTCACTCAACTCAAACCAAACAATTAATATGGTAATTGTTTATTCTAATATTATAATAAGACAATTCTGATCAATTAAAAGATAATTCTAAATTAATTATCTTAAGAAATCAAATTCAAATTCAAATTCAACAGTCACATGCAATTCCAGTTAGTAATCTCATGCCCTTACACTCTTGAAATAGTTTCAAATCTATTTACATATTCTATGTATGACAATAAATTCATATCTGGTGGTAAATAGGCTTATTAATCCAGAAAAATTCAGATCGTATCATATTCTTTAACCATTATCTCAAGCTTATTATCAAGTTTCTTGCCTCTCTCAACATCAGCTTGCAAGTAGTAAGTAGTCTCAGAATCTATTGAACAATTGATTCTTTGCCCCTCTCTCCTAAGGTTGAGTTGAGACTCAAGACTAGGCTCACTCAATCTTAACTATATACTGATAATAAGTTCTTGGTAGTAACCCAACAGCAAGGCCCTAAATTCTGGAAGTAAACCAGAAGATAACCATTCCCAACAGTGTGTAACTATTTACAATTACACCAGATGTCGACACAATACAGTTGGCTTGTATCCCATAGACACAAGTTATTTATAGAAAGGTCTTCACGAAGCAGGAGGACCCCCCTCACTGGTATTCCTTCCTTACTTACACCGAAATTCTTACATTCTCACATTCCATTCAAACTTAGCCCGAATGACTGGTTCATTTTACCCTCTTCCTGCATAATTCTTTGAAATTCTTATTATGTTTCTTGTTATGAATTAGACATTGTAGAATTTATGCATAATCAGATATCCTGTAAACCAATTGACAAAATTGTATCACATGCGAAAACAGCATTTATAATATGTATGGCACTGGCTTTAGGAAGATCAGCCTAAAAAAAAGCAGCATCCATGGCTGTCCGAGTGGCGAAGTTGAATTACAAGCAACCAAATACCTAAAAAAATGAACAACAACGCCAAAAAACGAAAGAAAGAAACAATCGGCGCTCGTTATTCTTATTTTTAAGAGTCAGTGAGTGCTCTATTCACTCTTGCAAAACATCTACATGTAGGTACAATGTTATTATTGTTAGCAGCTGTAATAAGCAGTGAGGTAACCTGTCATGCAAACGATACAAACAAAACAAATAATCAAATAAGTACAGGAAACAATAATAGTGTGATGATAATAATTATAATACAAGTTACTGGTTATTGAAAAATCGAATCCTAGCAGGAACAAAAGACATGCAACAATAGACCTCGTCAGGTCTTATTATGTTGAGCACCCTTTCCTTTTCTTACTTGAAGTGATCAATAAATCAGGATTCAACCCGTGCACTGGTTCATCCTAACTGATCCACTCCCTTCCTAGGATGTTCTAGGGTGCCTGGCTCGCTCGATGGCCATAGAGACTAATTTTAGCTGCAGCTACTATACTATATCTACCACACACTGACCTCTTCTAAACTACTAGTACTAATAACCGCTAACACTATTCTAATCACTTCCTCATCACTGCCTCATATCACTCAATACTACTCTATACTAAAATTCTATACTAACATCCCCAAAATCATTCATTTTGTACCTAATATTGGTGGCCTTCTGTGCCCTTTTATTTATATATCCCTGACTAATTAAATTATTCGCTTTTCATTATGTGGATGTGGACCTTCTCTGGCCATTCCCTCCTTGCTCACCATAGCTACTCTGGTCCCTTCTATGGGCTGGTTGGCACTGCTGCTGATGCAGGGCCTGTAATCCTCCAGTTGGAAAAAATGGTGGTGGTGGATAAAAATAAAAAGGAGGAGGCATATACATATGCTGCGCATACTGCCCTTGGAAATTATCATACTGCTGAGGGCCTTTCTGGAATTGTGACCTTCCCAGTAATACTCCACATGCCCTTGCTCTATGGCCCTCAATCCCACACAAAAAGCATCGACCTCTAAAAGGGCCATCGAAGGGAGTATACTGTCGGGATCGATCTCTAAAGCTAGAATTTGCTGTAAATCTATCCTCACTTTGTCTATAGGATGGTTTCTGATCTTCTAATATACTCTGTCGCGAATCACTGAAATTAACAGCACTATTCTTTAAAAATTGCTGCTCCTCACTTAACTTACTTAATTGTGACGCCACCCTATCTAGTTTTGTTTCAAAACTCATTAGCATCGGAAAATACGTCGAGTCATTCAGTCCTTCATCCTCATATGGGTTCAATGTCTCTAAGTACCCTTGCGTTTTATTAAAAAGGTCCTTAAAGTCTCTAGGTGGTGCTAGATTCAGAGCTCTTCTTATTTTTGCAGGCAGACCGCGTCGGAAATGATCCTGAACACTCATTTCCCCTAATTCTAATGATTTCACAAGGTCTTTTATTTCCGCAAGATATGACGTCAGAGGCTGATTTTTAAGAAGCTTTTTTGACTCTAGGGCCTGCAATTTAGATTCACGGCAGTGAAATTCCCCAAAATCAGTTTCGAACTTTTCACGAAGAGAATTAATAGATCCGAAGGATCCAGCGTAAACGTCAAGCCAGCTCCGTGCTGCCGCTCTACAGAATAGACGAAGCCGACGTAAGGTCGCTGGGAAGTCTCCATCTAATCCCTGGTATTCTATATAGTCCAGGAATGACTTAAACCAATCTCGGGGGTCCTCTCCACCTGTCCCTGAGAAATGCTTGGGTGCAAAGTCAGAAGGACGCACAGGAGGATCATTTGAAGCCATCGTACTTCTATTTGACCGACTCTCCTGACTTTCTTTCCCACTTTGTCTTTTTGCCCGCGCCTCCTTACTTTTTGAAGCAGCTGTATCACTAACTCTAACACCTCCACTTGCTTGTGTGGTCTGTGTATTCAGTCTCTGTACAATACTGGATACTGATGTGGTACCAGTATTAATCGTCGTGCCTGTATTAGTCGTCACTCTTGTTGTATTAGTCGGGTTAATTGTATGCACCGGCGGTGTCAATCTGTAATCAAAAGTGATGCCCTTTGGGTCTGTACCTAATGTTTTATGTCCTGTTCTTTGCCTAGACGATTGTGTCGTCACTGTATTAGTTCCTGTAGTAAAGGCAGTTGTCTTTGTCAACAAAATTGCAATATCAGGATTTAAAGTATTTGTATCATCATTCAAAACATTAGTCTGTGTAATGTGTGTAGTCGTTTTTGTTGTTGTTGTATCAGTCACTGTAACATTCGTTTTTGTCACTGTCACATTTACATTTGTTCCTGTAGTTAAATTGTCAGTAACTGTAACTTTTGTCACATTAGTAGGATTGTCTGTTACATCCTCCTGCGTGACAGAATCATCTTTATCATCAAAATTATCTACAAGTAACTCATCATCATTTTTATGACCTTCTACTTGTCTCTCTTCTTGTGAAACTTCACTATGTTTATCTGCCTCTTCCGAAGATTCACTTTGTGTCTCTCTATCTTCAGAAGTCCCTCTATCTTCCTCTCTTTCCTCAGAAGCTTCTCTATCTCCTTTCTGCTCTATTTGCAAATCTTCCCCACTATTATCTGTTTTATCGACTATCAACTTCTCTTGACCATCATTTTCAATTTCCTGACCACCAACGGCACCTGCTGCAATATCTGCTTCTTTTTCTAAATCATTTCTAGCAACATTCAGGCCTTCTGGTGCTGTATCATCATTATTTTCCATAATAATTTCTCCATCTAATACTCTTAAAGGATTCTCACCTTTAGTAGGTGACCACACAGTTGATGTATCTCCCAAACTATCTCTACTTCCTTTACGTGTACTTTTGCTTTCTGTACTGGTCCTTCTATTATGTTTTTGCAAATATAATGGTACCAATATACTAATTGTTCTTTCAAGTGGTACTTTTATCTCAAACGGATCTAGGAGCTTAATTAACACCAATATTGGCAGATCTAATTGACCTCCACCTCCTGAACTTATCCACGAAGAATAATGTAATGTTTCATCTCTCTTAATTAGTTTCACTGTCTTTTGTGTAATCCAGCCTTCTAAATGAGCTGCTGTACATTCACGAGCTAATCTACCACAGAATTCTCCGAAACTTAACATAACTGGCCATTCTAAGTCAACATTTAATTATTCTTGATCCTAATTTAATCCCTATTTGCTAACAATTACATAGTCTAAAACAGATTCTAATAATTCACTGCATTCTAGATAGGCATAACAAGGTCATTGTCATGCTCATAAACAACCAGAAAGAAAACTTATGGAAAATAAAAGTACAAAATGCTAACATATTACAACGCATGCTTTTCATATTTTCTTTTTACTTAACTTTTATTTATTGGTGCTGTTGCTCCCACGTTGTTTTTAGAGATGTTTTATGGAGTTTCGTCCCCTCGTCCTTCAGACGACCTTGAGTGCCTGATGGATCATCTGAGTCGATCATTCAATGACATCCCAGCGGTTCGGTTGTCCACCATGTCATCTGCGTCGATGTTTCTGTTTAAACAAGATTAAATGTTAGCCTGGCTGTGATAATTGAGGCCCGGAATCGCACTCTATCTGGTCTGATGTCATTGAACTCTAAGATACAACTACGACTCTGATTTAACAGTTAATTAATGATTTATTTAATACATAACAATTAAAAACAGCTGATGTAATTACGCCGAGATATCTCACTTGATATTACAACTATTTTCCAGAAACCACTAGATGAGCTTATACATAGATCATTGTATCCAAGTTGGCTCTGTTTGATTATTTTGCAACAGAGTCAATTCCTGACAAATATGATTCAATTCACAGGATTACAGTTCATATGGTTCAAATGATTCAAACAGTTCATAATTAATTAATTAAAGTCCCCATTCTAAAAATGCAATGAAGCCTAAAGATAAATGGAAGGTAATAGTGATACTTAGCTTAACTAACAAGTACTTGTTACAGGACCAGGAGACCGCATCCCATCACTTCGTCCCTTATCCGGCTCAAGGCCTCCTCCTCGATTGCTCTACTCTGCTTCACTGCGAGCCAGCTGATGGTTGATTGCTAATAAGCAGTCTCAGCGGCCACAGATGCCATTCAGGCTCCTGTTAGGAGAGGCCCCACAAGGCTTTCATCAAGATCATGTGCTATCTATACAATCATAGCTGCAGGCCAGCAACAAGCATAACAACCTATTGTGCCTCTCGAGCTGCCCTGCTTTCTTTCTTAGTACACTCTTCAAGCACTTGTGGGCCTTGAATCTATCCTTGGTGTTCTAACTTAAGCTGATCGCATGTTTCTTAGAGGACATTGGATCTAGAAGAGTTCATTATAGAATAATGCAAGAATTTTTCCCAGTTAATTGAGAATAATAATAAAATAGTAAAATAGTGTGACAGCACTTGTCACATAACATAGCATTAGACTCCAGAAACCAGGTTTATGAAGTTTATAAAAATGCTTTGTGGATGAGAAACTTCTTTCAGATGTCACACTTAGTCATGATCATTGCATCCTAAAAATGTGACATACAAAACAGAAATTCAGAAACTTTTGTTATTAGCATGTCACATTCAGCATGCATAATTAATTCATTAAGAAAAAAATTTTTAAAATGTGGCCAGCTATATATCCTTTTTATACTCATATAGGCAAAAACATTCTTTATATAAAATATTGTGTGCCTGATAGTGTGCTAGATCATAATGAGTTGGCCCATTATAATACTGATAAGAAAGATAAGCAAGTTGAGACAAGAACTGGCGACAATTAGCCATCAGGCTAAGGCTGATCGAAGCTGCTGCCCAATATACCTACTAGATCCAGGTAATATTGCAATAGCTTGAATTAAATTCAAGACCCAGCTATAGCTAAAAGAGAAACCAAATGAGCAGATTAAGAAGTGATGCTCCTTGACCTTATGATGACATACATAGTCTTAGATCTTGCTAATCGTGTGTAGATGCATTATGTACAGGCTAAGGTCTCATCCACCTGGTTTCCAACATTTATGATTTTTTTTTTTCAAAGTAAATAAGTTTTCTTTGTCTTTTTTATGTTGACATAGGCCTAATGCCACTGTGTGTGAATAAAGATATTGAGTTGGATAGGCATAGGCCCATTTCAGCGACTCTCAAATTACTGGCCTTAGTGTGAGATTTTATAAATAAGCGTACACTTCGCACATCAACGCACCAAAAAATCCAAATATAATCAAAATTACTTCAAAATGTCAAGATAATTCCCTTGGCACTGTCTGCCATGCAATATTTCCCCGATCAACAACAAATCCTCATCTTTATATCATCTACAAATTATTTCCCGAAAAACCTTGAATTATAGATTTGTTTCACCACGTAATATTTTCCAAAACCATTAAAGTTGGTATTCAAAATGAAGCTCTAATTGAGGGCAGTTCAACCATACAGGTTGTATTACTCTATGACTTGTCTTGTCTACGGATATTCCTCCTCTTCGTTCAGGAGCACCCCTATTTAAAGGGTATGTTCGTAAAATATTCATATTAATATTCAGAAATTGTTACTTGGTGCGCACATAAAAGCAATTAAAAAGATCAACCAGAGTATCTAAGATCCTTTAAGAGCATTTAAAAGCAACTAAAAGCGTTAAAAGTGTTGAAAAGCTTATAGAAGCGTGTGATAAAAGTGTCAGTAAAAAAACTATGTTATTCTACGGCTAAAGCTGCTATGTCTACGATTTTCTATTCTTCCAATAATTTGATGTTCCTTGTATTCGTCAGTTGCTGGTAGAGCATCGTGATATTCAGCTGAATCTCAGCCCACTTATCCCCACCATTGCTACTGCCTTGGCTGGACCGTTTAGTAGTGCTTTCACTGGGTTTTCCTGTTGCTCTGTGATGTTAAATCCCTTTCTTTTCAGCATATCCAGCTTGTTGGTTCTTCCAGGGTCGAGCGATGAGCAGCTGATTAGCAGGTGTTGTAGCGTTTCATTTTCTTCTCCACAGAGGATGCACATCGCTGATTCTCCGATCCTTCCCAGCTTTGTTTTCCTTTCTTGGGTCAGGTAGGTATTGGTGATCATCTTAGCTCGTGTCATAGCTGCTGTGACATGTCTTGGGTTGCCGTACAGCTCCTCCAGATTGCATGAGGTTTAAATGGCTGGCGAAGGTCTATCGCCAGATATTGCAGGCTTGACTTCCCCGATTTGTTCAACATCAGCTCCTTCATCCAGAAGTGTTTTACTGTCTCTGTGACATATTCTTTCCAGTGGTTCTTTCTCCATGGCACATTGGTCGCTCCTTCAATGTTTAATTGGTACTGGCAACAGAGCTTCTGGATATGTAAACCAGCTGTGTTTCCCTCCCAGGCCCAGCTGACGGTTTGCTAGATCCACGAGAGTGGTGTTCCTGGACCTGCATACTGCACCAAATAGGGTCAAGGCCCTAATATGTATTTCGGCTTCGATCGGGAGGGTTCCGAGCATGATGTAGATGGCGTCCGTAGCTGTGTTTTTTGGCAGGCCCTGGATTCTCCTGAGCAGATTTTTGTGGAAGGCGCTAATGTCCTTAATTTGTTGTTTGCTTAGGACCAGGGCTTCAACACCATACAGCAACCTTGGTATCACATATGTGTTGATAATTTTCAGCGATGTTGCTGGGCTGAGTCCATTCTCCCCGTGCAGTCCTAGACTAGTTAGGGCATAGGCAGTTCTTCTTGCCATGGATATCTTAAGCTCGATATTTGGAGTCGTACATCCCGAGCTCCATTCCAGGCCCAGATGAGTGAAGGATGATGTTGTTGGTAGCCCTATGTCATCTGACTCCAGTAGTGATGTAGTAGCAGGTGTTGTTCTATTCATTATCGTGACTGTGCTCTTCGTTGGATGTATCGTATATAGGTGCTCTTCTGCATACTGCTGACATGTCTTCACCATCGCCTTCATTTCATAGCCTTGGTCTGACAATAGGAGCTGGTCGTCAGCGCATGTGGGTATGCCATTATAGATGTTCCCAATGATGAGCCGGCTTGTGTCACACTCAGCTTATTCAGTAGATCATCAATGTAGAGCTTGTAGAGAGAGGTGGACAGCACAGCTCCTTGCCTTACACCTTAGTCCAGGAGCCAAGCCCAAAAAACTTGCATATTTGAGGAGTTTGATTACAAAAAATATCATTAGTCACCGTTCCAGCGTACTTTTTCTTCGATGTTGTCGTAAAGATCGTCTATTATTTGCCACTTCTTTCCCTCTACTCCTGCCATGTGGAGTTTGAGTTTCAACTTCTGGTGATTCACCACATCAAAGGCCTTTTGGGCATCCAGTGCTCCCACATAAAGTTCCTTTTTGTGTTCCTTGCAATGTGCGATGCCTTCATTCAGGCAGAGCGTTGCCATCACTGGTGATAAGCCCTGTGTGAAGCCAAATTGTAGCATATTGCCATTCGCATGCAGGGCTTCATCTACTGATATTTGGATCAGCTGCTCGAGGATTTTCCCTATGAGTGCTGTTATTGTGATCCCTCTGTAGTTGCTGAGGATTGTGCTATCCTTTCCTTTTTTTGCTATGGGAATTTTGAAACCTGATTTGAAAGATGCCGGGCACTTGCCTTCGTCCAGGGCGCTGTTGATGATATTGGTAATAACTGAGATGCACTCTGGTGGTGCGTATTGTAGGTGCTCTGCAGTTATACCTTCCAAGTCAGGAGCCCTGTTCTTGTTCAGTCTTCGGATCGCCATGGTGACATCATAGTCATCGTAAGAGTTGTTGCCGTTGTTGTTGTTTTCAGTAGCAAGACGCAGGAGTTTGATGGTGTTGGAATCTGTAACCTCTTCCTTGTACCTTGTTGAGAAGATAGATTCTGGAAGTACTTGGCCCACAGCAGTCTTTGATTTTCTTCATCGAAGACTAGCTTGTTTCCATCTTTCAGTGCAGGACTGGCGGTGGATCTGCTTCTGTTGGCTTTCACCAGCTTGTGGAAGAGTTTAGAGTCTTTTTCCGAGGCGCACATAATTTCCTTTAACAGATCTTTTCTTCTTCTTGCTGATTCCTGTCTTTGTGCCGATCTCAGCTTCTGCGTTTTCTGACGCTTCCGGTTTGCCAGTGGGTGCGGTTTTGGTGGTCGACCCAACTCTTTCCACTTCCAGAATGCAATTTTGGCCTCCTCGGCTGCACTTGCAATGGTCTGTTACTTTGATTTTTCCTTCTCTTTTTTCGGGTGCCTTTTGAACTTGCGTCGGCTGCCATGGCAGCTGTGTTCATCAGATTAGACATCATAGCAGTCTTTCCTGTGTTGTCGAGCAGCTCAAAGTTTACCTTGGCAATCTCTTCTGTCAGGACTTCCTGATATCTGTCTTTGTCTGTCTTATCCCAGTTAATCCTGGCCTGTGAGCTTTTTGTGACCTTATTTTCCTTTCTCTCCTGGATGTGTCCTAGGTCCTTAGTGAATATGTGAATAGGGTTGTGTGTAGAGCAGTTAAATGTTCCCAGGTATGAACTCTTACTAACGACACTTCTGTTGCTCCATTTAATCCGCCCGTCTGACATAAAGTAGTCCAAGTGTGACTTGACTAGGCCATTCTTATGCTCATATGTTGGGCAGTCCATTATACAGGTATTGTGGTTTCTCATGCTGAGATCCTTCATCATTTTTTTGATGATCCGTTCCTTTTTCCCGTCCCTTTGGTGGAGGTCCACGTTTAAGTCACCCGTAATAAGGATGGAGTGTGTATCCATGTAACTCTCTATGATATCTTGTATTATTATAAGAGTGTTGGCATATTCTTCAAAAGCTGTCCGGGATTCGCCAGAGGGGAGGTAGCAGTTGATCAGGCAGATTGGGACGCTCTTCGGAATTGAGATTAGGACTGGCAGTACTCTCTCATTGCCCTCTTCTGTTTGTTTAATGAATGGTGTCAATTCCTGCTTCCATATACAGGCCACTCCTCCGTGTCCACGAGATGTGTGCGCTGGAGTGGTATTGTCATATTTGTCTACGGCTCGTGCTGAGTAGTCATATCCGGGGAGTAGTGATGCCATCTGAGTTTCCAATTCATAGTCCCAGAGCCAGTGCTCTTGTATACAAAGGAGGTCCACTTTCTGGAGCAGTTTGTTTACCGTACAGGAATTGTATTTCAGACCATCGATGTTGTGTGATAGTATGTTGAGTCCCGTATGGCTGCTCTGGAGACTATTTAGTTGCTATGTGTCTGGAGTTGAAGTCGGTGCATTAGGAGCTATAGCATCTGCGTTTCTTCGAGGTGTTCCACTCTGGCATATATTGGCTCCATTATCTTGGTCAGCATCTACCTTGTGGCCGTTTGCCCTTGGGATTGGGTTCTTCACCACTCCTCTGTCACCAGCATGTCCTCTTGGTAGCTGTGTATCTCGACTAGTGTCTTGATATCCATGCTGCCTTCCCTCCGCATTTTGTCCTTGGTCAGGGCATCTGTTGTTGGATTCCCTTGGGCACGTTGATGGTGGTATTGTTCCTGTGCTCTGGTGTGTCCCGGCTGACCATACCATGCTTGGAGGTTGTGTCGATTGTGAGGGAGGTACGGATTACTGAATATGTGACTAGCAGGCCTCATGCCATGCATGGGGTGAATGGTACTTGACATGCGGGTGGATGTAATGGGTGACAGTATAACTGGCTGAGGGATATAACATGTACCAGGCGTTGAGGCTGGGAATGGCTGCTGGTGGTTTGCTGTAGGCGGTACTTGTGTAGGGTCCGTGTGTCGCCACCGCGGGGTCGGGTGTGTCTGTTCTCGAGGGTTGTCTGCACCGTGTTCCTGAGGAGCGATTCCATCCTAGCTTCCAACTGGGCTATCCTTATAGTGCTTAGTTGGCGCTCCACTGCTGCCATCCGATCTTCGAGCTCGGGACTCTGGTTTTTGTGCTCCTTAGGGGAGTGGTTGACTGTATTGTCTCGGGGTGGAGCTGATTGAAGAGAAGACAGCCTGTCACTCATAAGCCTATTCGTCTCCTGGAGCTGTTTGACCTGATTCTCTAAGGAGATAATGTGTGTTCTTGCGCTTGCCTGTTGGGAGCCTTTGATGTTCATGTCCTTTTCTCTCTGTTGTATGGCCTTCTCTTGGTTTTTCACTTTTCTCTGCAGCGCCTGGTGATCCAGCTCCATTGCCTGGAGTTTCGTCTGGAGTGTGTGGCAGTTGCGGCATTCTCAGTGGTACTCGCTTCTGTCGGAATTAGCATTGGACATCCTATTCAGGTTCTGGTCTGGGGTCCGCGGGGTTTTTGTTCCATTCGGGTTGTCGCTGTTATGCTGTGGTGCATTGGCTCCATTTTGTTCTTGTCTACTGCACAGGTCGTCTCCATTTACCTCAGCTGCTACGCCTTCTGCTAAGCTGGGCCGGCTGTCTTGCCCTTGCTTTTCTACTGTTGTGGCATATACCTCTGTTTGTGGATTGCACCGTATGGACATTTGACCTGGGTTCCTATATCTTAGGTGTGGTGATGAGAGGTTTGGTGCATTTGTGGTAGCCTGATGTGTGTCAAATAAGCTGTAGCCCAAGTCTTCTCTTTCCAGGCCTTCCAAATCACTTCTATCCACCCTCTGTTCGAGCATCGCAAGCTCATGGCTAATTTGTCCCGCTGTGCTGCTGTATTGCTCCATTGGAAGGGCAGCTAGCAGCCTGTGTCCGTACCGTGATGTGCTTATTGGAGCCAGTGGACTTGTCTCGTTTGCTGTGAGCTGCTTGTTGCTAGTGGTGGCCTGACTATTACATTGTGGGGCGTTTCCTGCCCCTCTGTCTGTAGCCAAGACCACCTCCGACGGTTCATTATTTCTGACTTGTGTAGTTGCAGTCGTGCTGCTTGGGAGTGCGTCGCATTCTGTGTCCACCAGGTGTCCTCCTTTTTCCTTTGGTTTTCTTAAGGTGAAGAGGGCGTCTTCTAGGCACCGCCTCATTGTGTTATTCAGTGTGGCTGGTTCAGCAATTTCGTTTGTTTCATTCATCATAGTTACACAGTCTGCCATTGCTGGCCAATCAGTTTCAAAGAATCTTTGGTATCCTCTTCCTGATATTCTCAGTGTTGAGCTCGTGTAGTAAAGGTCAACTACATATGAGCTTTGTCCTCTGTATGTCTTGATTTTGAAGGTACTTTGGACGGTTGCCGAGTTCTGGTCCTTCTGGAGCAGGATACTTAGGCTCAGGCCTGCTGTTTTGAAGCTTGCGTAGTAGCGGCAGGACGCCCCCCTGAGCAGCTCGAAGAGACCAGCTTGACAGTGGATATTGACGCCATTCCCGACTCGCTCAATGGCATATAGTTCTTCCCTTCTGGTAGCAGTAGCTTTTTATTGAGTGCCTTTTCCTGGTTTATCTTGTATTTTTTAATTTTTATCTCAGTAATATCTGGTGGTAGCCAGTCCTCCGGGCTATTTGCCTTTGCAGTGTGATCGGGTGGGTAGTCTTCAGCGTTTCTCATTGGAGGTCCCCTCTGTTGCGCTTTAGCTACTCTTAGACCTCTTTGCCTGGTACGACGGGGGGAGGGCTGACATACCGTGTTACTCGACTGTATGGCTTCCCTTTGGTCACTCCCCAGCCACCTAAGTTGCCGGGGTAGCGCCTGTGGGATAAGCAGTGACATGTCACTGCAGCCGGTCCGAGGTTGACGGTCTTGGTTCGGGGATGCTGGTCTTGGCTCGGCGTTGCTTCTTTTGTAGTCCCATCCCTCAGGGGGGTCCACGTCGGTATCCGAGCTTGTGGAAGCATTAAGGAGCCATGAATTGATAACTGATGCGTATCTAGAGAACCATTTGAATCGTAGTATGTCTCCAGCGTGTACTCCATCCTTGAAAAGTTTCTCCTGGAAAACCTTTTTCCTTCTACAGCGATTCACTTGGCCTTTCTTCTTGTTTTTTATAGTGGAGTGGAAGCACTGCGTGTGTAGATCCTCAGTCTGGAGATTTGCAGATTTGTTGAGCGTAGTGATGTACTGATTTATCTCCTCAGTATCTTGCAGGAGCTCCTTCTGTTGGTCTGCCAAGTAAGGTGGAGGGTCTTTACGATATGATACGATACGATACGATAATAATTTATTGTCACTGTTACAAGTACAGCCGAATTTGTAGCAATAGACGATATTCAAACAGAACACAGTGAAATTGAAATTAATTATACAATTATACATATTTAAATATATATATACATATATATATATACAATTTATACACTATTCAGCAGCCTAACACTTGCAGGCACAAATGATTTACTGAGCCTTGCCGTTCTTGTGTATTGTGCTAGGAATCTCCTGCCTGATGGTAGTAACTGATAGCAATTGTACAATGGATGTTGAGAATCTGATCTTATGGCTTTTGCTTTCTGCCTGCTGAACTTCTCATATAATTCTAACAATGATTTTGCATTTTTTACACCTAACCTTTTAGCATACTTGATCACTTTACACAGTTTGCTTCTAGACACCTGCGTGCTATTGCCATACCATGCTGCTATTCCAAAGGTGATAACTGATTCCACAACAGATCTATAAAAGAGTTCAACAATTGTGCTATCTACATGTAGGTTGTGCAGTTTTCTAACAAAGAACATTCTTGAGTTGGCTTTTTTATAGATGGCACTGACATTCGTTTCAAAATTTAATTTACAATCAATGATGGTATCTAAATATTTGTACTCTGTCACTCTTTCTACAATTTCATCATTTATAACTAGATCTTTATGTACACATTGTGATCGTCTGAAATCTATGACCAATTCTTTTGTCTTTTGAACATTAAGTAATAAATAATTATCTTTGCACCAGGTAACAAAAGATTTTACTTCGTTCTGATATTCGTTATCTTCATTAACACAGAGTCCAACTAGAGCAGTATCATCTGCATATTTGTACACTTTACATGACGAACAGCTAGATCTACAAGTGTCTGTATACAAGGTAAAAAGTAACGGTGAGAGAACGCACCCTTGCGGGGCGCCTGTTTCTGTATGCACAGTCTCAGATAAAGTTCCATTAAATTTTACATACTGTTGTCTGTGACTCAAAAAGCTATAGATCCATAATACAATATTTGGATTAACTTAACCTGCATGTTGATAAGTCTGTCTAACATTATATGTACTTGTATTGTATTGAACGCAGAGCTAAAATCTATGAAAAGAATTTTTACAAAGTCACTTTTAAATTTGCTATTTGGTGTATCCAAAAATTTTAAGGCATCATTTACAGTCATGATAGTTGGGTCTAACGTACTTCTGAATGCAAAATTTAGCATGAACCTGTACTTTCGATCTGGTGTATGTCAGGATGTCAGTTTGGCCACTTTTTTCTTTGCGGGTTAGGTCACATATGCCACCAGCTAGGATCAGTAGGTCTATACTCTGGTCGACTTTCCACCTCAGCTTGTTAATCAACCGGGCGATATTAGCACCAGGGTAAGGAGCAACCTCCACGGATACCTGGGGTGGCAGCCTGTTGGAGAGGAAAGGCTGGAGTTCTTTCCCCCTTGAGTCAGTGACAATGAGAATCTTTTTCTTTGTCATGTGTGATAGTGCCTAAGCGCTAGCTAGTCTGTTATATATATGTATATGTATACTGCTCTCTTAGGAGCAATTCTATATATGTATATGTATACTGCTCTCTTAGGAGCAATTCTGCAGGCTCTATTAATAAGCAATACGTAACCACCAGCCACCCTAAGGTTGCGGGACGGGTTGTTATCGCTATATAGCCACAATATTGCAGTACGGTGTAATCAGTCAGTAATCGATAAACTTAAGTTTGTCAAGGTGTAACACCTGTTTTGGACTTGGGGGCCAGCCACCCTAAGGTTGCCTGCCTGTCCCTGTCTCTACAGATGTGACTCACTTTCCGTAATCACAGTTTCTTCCACCTTGGTATTCTCTTATAACTATACACAATCAGCAGTCATTAGGTCCTGTTCTAGTAACACTGGTTTAAGGCTAAGTGTATAAGCTGAGGCCAGCCACCCTAAGGTTGCCTGCCTGTACCAGGGTATACAAATATGCCTTCTCACGAGTGGATTAATCTATAAATATGGGGCACAAATCCTATTTAATCTACTAGGCAGCGACTATCTGCAAGCATTAGTGTATGTCTATAGAGATTGGGTGAATGGCAGTGAATAGAGGTAGGAAAGTTCAGACTTATCTGACTGTTTCAATGAAGTTTTTCCCGATTTTTCAAGATGGCGTCTCCCTTGCCAAGCATGCCAGATCGATTCCAGTCTCCAGACTTCAGTTTTCCACCTCCGTCGATGGTCGTTTTTCACCTCACAGGCGTTCTGGGATCGTATCAGACGTTTGTAGACTTGTTGAGATATAGCCAGCATCAATTTTGTCCAGAATAATCACTATAAAACTAACTAAAAGTTGGTGCGATCTAAAAGCGTCGTGCGTAGCTGATATTGACAAATTTATACAACACCGCGGTTAGCGCTATTAAAGATTAATTAAGAATTTTCAACTGCATTGTGCTCAAGTTAAGCATTTTCTGATTTCCACAAAACTTTCCACAAATGTTGTCTTGACCAAGACACAGTACCAAAAAATGGTACAGTGGGATACGACAACCTTTGGGCACCAGCCACACCCTAGTGTGGAGCGCCACCAACCTTTAATATATGTTAGCTATACTAATGTTATGATCATGACAAATCATGGACTATCATGACTGACGGAATGCAAAATTTAGCATGAACCTGTACTCATTTGGTGCATATCAACTATCATGACTCACAGAATGCAAAATTTGACACGAACATGTACTCATTTGGCGAATATCAAAGTTGCCGGCTGTAATTGTATCCAATTTCTTTAACAACAGGGATGAGCCGGTCGATATTCTTTTTAATCATCTTGCCTTCAGGATATGCAATTCATATCACTTGCAAATATCATTCGACAAAGTTATTTCTACCATACATCATTACGTAACTTTCGCCAATGTAGCAAAGTTGCTGCAATGTTGCTGCAATGTTGCTGCAATGTTGCTGCAATGTTGCTGCAACCAGTGAGTTGTGATAATGAATTATAGACTGTTCAAAAATAACACAACAAAAGATCTTCATCTCTTTACAATGCATCCTTTTGACATTCCTTTCAGCCTCTAATGTGCAAGCACAACAATCACAAAGTACAACAAATGCTGGACAAGTGGAACAGTCTACCACAGATGGTTCTGATCTTCAAAAACTGATGTATCCAGCCCCAGGCAAGATGAAAATCCTTCCTCATCAGATGTCATGGAAGACGGCAATTCAGAATACAAGAAACCAGAATCCTTAACACCAGGAAAGAAGAAGTGTGTAAACTGCGATTATCTGATAAATGAAAACAAAAAAACATGCACAAAATGTTTACATCGACAGGACATCACGATAGGACACAAAAAAAGGAGTGCTGATGAGGACTTAGATGGCAATAACGGAAATGCAAGCGAAGACAGACAAGGTATGTATATTAATTGTATCCAATTTCATCAACAACAGGAAGGTGCACTCTTTAGACTGCTTATATAGTCCCGCCGTTTGTTGGGTTGGATCTGTGAAATATAGCAGCATGCAGTGGCTCCCTCTTTGCTATACAAATGTTGTTGTCACAGCTGATGTGACATGAGATGGTGTGCTGCTCAGTGCTCACTCATGTGTGACGCTTATTTAAGTTAGCAAAGTACAATTGATACATATATATAAAACTGTATGTTATCATTGTGATGTATCTGCTGTATGGATCTTCACCAAAATCTATTCAGTTCTTCCTTGCGGTGATTAGAAAAATCATTAATAAGCTTGCAGCTGTTTTTCCTCAATCCTGTCAACAGACAGACAGACAGCTAGACAGAAGGACAGACAGATGGATGGACGGTCAGACATCCGTGATAGAAAACATTAGTCCGCCGTAGGCGGGACTGACGAGGATGAGCATACAGTACAACTTTCTAAAAGTGGCTTGTCATTTAAAATCTAGCCTCAGCTGTCTGTCCATAGCCATTTTGAACTAAACTTCAGTGCATACAAGAGAATATGGAAAAGACTAACAAATAGCTATAGACAGCTAAGTTGAGCCGCATTTAGAAATTAGTACTCTATCAATATTCTTTTCAATCCTCTTGCTTTCAGGATATGCAATTTATAGTTTGGACCCTAATATTTTAAGATTCTTATATTCACTCCAGAAAAATGTATATAATACAGAATCTGATTTTAGAATGGCAATAGTGCAGTTCCTAAAGGGTTTCATATTTCATGAACTATGTTACAAGTAATAAATTATGAAAAAAAGACCAACTTTTTATGAATAGTAAGATGAAATATTTTCTGGAATCAAGGCATTTCAGTGCATCAGTCAATTATACTGGGATGTCTTTCTCAAAGCATTAGATTGATGAAGGAAGAGGTTGTGTAACAATCAGTAGTTGGTGCTTCATAAGCAAGTATAAAGCCTTTGTGCAATAAAATGTCGTAGAGATGATAAATGACTATAAGGGCCGACGTGTCTTGCTGTCACGATAGGACTTGTTAGGTAATAATGGATATACAAGGGAAGCAAGACCAGTTGTGTATATTACAGTCTCTCACTTTGATATACTTAAAATGAGTACCAGTTCATGTTGATTTCTGCATTCTGACGGTCACGATCCCATGATTTGTCTTGATTCTTACATCGTAATAGAAACCATATATGCCGTTGATTGTTGATTCATGATCACAGTACCGTTGGTTTGCAAGATCCAAAGATATACATGGAGTATTTGGAAATGGGATTACGAGTCATCACGGGCATGATTTGTCATAATGACTGTCCAGTACACATGGAGCTTGGGAGGCAGTCACTTTTCCTTCCTTCATTCACTTCTGTAAAGACATCAATCATGACACGTAAACATCAATAGCAATGTAAGGCAATTGGGGTTCAACATGATAATATCTGGGGGGGGGGAGGGCTAACGATTTATATTTTAAATATAGAAAAGCCATATTTTTCTGGGGAACCATAATATTACATGTTAATCTAACCAGAACCGCAAGGGGTTTAAACGCTCGTCTGTTATTACAGATTTCGTATTAGTGTGCCATGTTCTTTTCAACTGCCACAGTGCTCTTGTGATGTCAGTATCAGCATAATGATTTCACAGTTGGTATATTCGCAGTTTCAGCTGTGTCACTTGGAACCCATACTGATCACACCATTACAAATTCACACATAAGCTGTTAGATTGTTGCTCAACATTGATTATTCAGTTTGATGTTTTGAATAAATCCAAAGGTTACAATATTCAGCTGTATATAATACATGGATTTGTAGCACTTTAACAACAAAACAAATTCATTCACTCTCGCATTCATTTGTTGGTCTGACAGGTTATCATGTGCTGCTCTGTCTTGGCAAAAATAATAGAATCAGAATCAGAATCAAGAATCAGAATTATCTTTATTTGGTCTTGAAGGAAAAACAAATTAATTAATGAATATCAAGAAAATGAAAATATATTAATATCATTCAAGACCAGGGCCCACTCAAAGACAAGTCTTTGTCGTTATCGAGTGGACCCTGAAATATAATATACTCAGGAACCATTCAGAATTTAAGACCTAAGGGGGGGGGTAGTTTTGCTTGGGGGCATCCTTATTACTGATTTCCAATAATGTTTATTTGATTATAGAATTCTTAGCCTCCTTGTCTGGCCTTTTCCTAAATTTTGGGGGAGCAAATATCACCCCCCCCCCCATTTCTCGTCCTCTGGTATGCCCATGGAACACCGCCACGTTCACCTCCGAAAAATCTCCCCATCATCCCCATTCCAGTCATCAATTCTGAACAGTATCTTTGGTGCAGATCTCACCTAAAATGCTGAAAAGCAACAAGGTGCTGCCCTCAATGAGAAATTTCACAACAGGACACCATGAATGTCTATGATGGATCAAGAAAGTGGCTCAAACATATCAGTTTCACCTGCTCCAACTGAATCAAACAACCATACCAATGAATGCAGATTAATCAATTGTCATTCACACTTAGACAGCCCATAAGCCTGACTTGTTGGTATCAGTTGGAATCAACACTCAAGCTTGGAGTGCCGATAGTGATGTCAGTATTGCAATACTGACATCATCTGGGCATATATTCACATGGAACATGGCACACTTATACGAAATCTGTAATAACGTGAAATCTATCAATGTGTGCCAGATTATCCCCCACACTGCTCACTGGCCAATACCTGTAGCTAATTTTATAACCTTAAGCGATACATTAAGGTTACAATGGGCAGTTCAAGAATGAAGGGACATGGCTCCCAAAATGAGTACAATCTATGATTTATAGACATTTGATCCATGCCCACAGGCCAATAACTGTACCAAATTTCAAAACTCTAAGTGAAATAGCAAGGTCACAATGGGCAGTTCAAGGATGTCAACCATTCTGAAGTGGCATTTTGGTGGCCATCTTGGATTTCTCAACAATGAACATGTTCCCGATTCATACCCACAGACATATACTTGTACCAAGTTTCATAACTCTAAGCGAAATATTGAGATCATAATGGGCAGTTCAGGAAATGAAGAGAGATGGCTCCCAAAATGAGCACCACAAAATGACCACCATCTTTGATTTCGCGACATGTTCCCGATCCATACCCACAGGCCCATACCTGTACCAAATTTCATAACTGTAAGTGAATTAATAAGGTCACAATGGGCAGTTGAAGAATGAAGAAAGATGGCTGCCAAAATGGCCGACATAAAATGATCACCATCTTGGATTTCTTGACATGTTACCAATCGATACCCATAGGCCAATACCTGTACCAAATTTTATAACTCCAAGCAAAATATAAAGGACACAGTGGGCAGTTCAAGAATGAAGAGAGATAGCTGCCAAAATGGCCGCCACAAAATGGCCTCCATCTTGGATTTCACAACATATTCCCGATCCATACCCACAGGCCCGCACCTGTTCCAAATTTCATAACTGCAAGTGAAATATTAAGGTCACAATGGGCAGTTCAAGAATGAAGGAAGATGGCTGACAAAATGGGCGCGACAAAATGGCAGCCATCTTGGATTTCTCGATTGGATGCCGATCCATACCCAATTACCCATGGGCCCATCCTGTACCAAATTTCATAACTCTAAGTGGAAAATTAAAGTCACAAATGGACACTTACACAAACCTTTACCGGGACAACGACGACAGACGAGCTAAAATTTTTTTTGATTAACACAAAAATGAAGATTGTCCTGGGGATAAATTCTAGAGCCCCATCCGAGTATCATTTAACTGGTCCTTTATGTCAACATTCTGTTAAACTAAAAAAGAGATGAATGTGACTACAAATCATGGTTCTTGGTGACAGCATTCTGGTTCAGTGAGTCTAGGCTGTATTTTAGATAATAACGTTCAGTGATCAGTGAAAGCATTTCTTAAGCCAAGCAAGAGAGATACTCAGTTAAACAATACTCTCTATCTCAACCTAGGTGGATAAGCTGTTTTTATGGCAAGTAGACCAATCTTTGCCAGAGCCTGCATACTGTAGCTTGACTTTGAAAAATCAAGCCTATGATGACTCATCATTCAATATCAAAAAAAAAATTTTACACGTTGCCTTGGATCTTAAAATCTTAGAGGTATCATGATTGTTAAACATCAACAGTATACAAGTTTGCTATACTAACGTTATGATCATGAAAAATCATGGACTATCATGACTCACAGGATGCAAAATTTAGCATGAAACTACTCATTTGGCAAATATCAACTATCATGACTCACAGAATGCATTTTTAGCATGTACCTGTACTCATTTGGCGCATATCAACTATCATGACTCACGGAATGCAAAATTCAGCATGAACCAGTACTCATTTGGCGCATATCAACTATCATGACTCACAGAATGTAAAATTTTGCATGAACCTGTACTCATTTGGCGAATATCAACTATCATGACTCACAGAATGTAAAATTTAGCATGAACCTGTACTCATTTGGCGAATATCAACTTTCATGACTCACAGAATGCATTTTTAGCATGAACCTGTACTCATTTGGCGAATATCAACTATCATGACTCACAGAATGTAAAATTTTGCATGAACCTGTACTCATTTGGCGAATATCAACTATCATGACTCACAGAATGTAAAATTTCGCATGAACCTGTACTCATTTGGCGAATATCAACTATCATGACTCACAGAATGTAAAATTTAGCATGAACCTGTACTCATTTGGCGAATATCAACTATCATGACTCACAGAATGTAAAATTTAGCATGAACCTGTACTCATTTGGCAAATATCAACTTTCATGACTCACAGAATGCATTTTTAGCATGAACCTGTACTCATTTGGCGAATATCAACTGTCATGACTCACAGAATGTAAAATTTAGCATAAACCTGTACTCATTTGGCGAATATCAACTATCATGACTCACAGAATGCAAAATTTAGCATGAAACTGTACTCATTTGGCAAATATCAACTATCATGACTCACAGAATGTAAAATTTTTCATGTACCTGTACTCATCTGGCGAATATCAACTATCATGACTCACAGAATGCATTATTAGCATGAACCTGTACTCATTTGGCGAATATCAACTATCATGACTCACAGAATGCATTTTTAGCATGAACCTATACTCATTTGGCGAATATCAACTATCATGACTCACAGAATGTAAAATTTTGCATGAACCTGTACTCATTTGGCGAATATCAACTATCATGACTCACAGAATGTAAAATTTAGCATGAACCTGTACTCATTTGGCGCATATCAACTATCATGACTCACAGAATGTAAAATTTTGCATGAACCTGTACTCATTTGGCGAATATCAACTATCATGACTCACAGAATGTAAAATTTAGCATGAACCTGTACTCATTTGGCGAATATCAACTATCATGACTCACAGAATGTAAAATTTAGCATGAACTGTACTCATTTGGCGAATAACAACTTTCATGACTCACAGAATGCATTTTTAGCATGAACCTGTACTCATTTGGCGAAAAGCAACAATCATGACTCACAGAATGCAAAATTTAGCATGAAACTGTACTCATTTGGCGAATATCAACTATCATGACTCACAGAATGTAAAATTTAGCATGTACCTGTACTCATTTGGCGCATATCAACTTTCATGACTCACAGAATGTAAAATTTTGCATGTACCTGTACTCATTTGGCGAATATCAACTTTCATGACTCACAGAATGTAAAATTTTGCATGAACCTGCACTCATTTGGCGAATATCAACTATCATGACTCACAGAATGCAAAATTTAGCATGAAACTGTACTCATTTGGCGAATATCAACTATCATGACTCACAGAATGCAAAATTTAGCATGAAACTGTACTCATTTGGCGAATATCAACTATCATGACTCACAGAATGCAAAATTTAGCATGAAACTGTACTCATTTGGCGAATATCAACTATCATGACTCACAGAATGTAAAATTTTGCATGTACCTGTACTCATTTGGCGAATATCAACTATCATGACTCACAGAATGCAAAATTTAGCATGAACCTGTCCTCATTTGGCAAATATCAACTGTCCAGGATTGTTGGGCACTTTTCTTATAGGTGGCGTAACTGATTGTTACGTCATATTAACTCTGTAACCAAGGGAGTTCTCAGAAAGAGACAAATATTACATAAACATCAGAGATGGGACTCGCTTTTTTAATATAAGCTTTTATTTATAAGCTTTATCATAAGCGCATTTGAGACTGTTAAAGCTCAGTCTCAAACATTGGTGCCGGAACTCGGGATATTGGATAAGACAAGCTGCAGATGTCGTTATATTCCAAATATTGTGGCGGATGATTTTTTATGTGCAAGGAGTTGTACTCGATATCTTCTTTTTTATGTGCAAGGTGTTGCACACAACATCTCTGATTGTTGGTGGAAAATACAGAGGCGGTGGACTGCCGGTAGTGACCAAATTGAAGAATTTTTTTATTGTACAAAGAAGTACATACAGCATCTTTGAATGTTGGACATTATACATTCAAGAAATTTGGCAAGGGGTTTAGTGGTCAAAGCCGCTGACGATATAAAAGTTGCCATAGATGGCACCCCTAATATGACATATTTGAGAACATGTATGGAGGAATTTGATGCAAAGTTGAAATTTTACGATGAAAAAGATGATATTTTTCTCTCGCAATTTGAAGATGAAGAGGAATTATATGCAGAAATATGCATTTCAGACATCTTTCGGGAAAAGGGAAAATCAGTACGTTACAAGGCAAACAAACTGCTCAAAGACTATGGAAAGATAATTTTACGCACACAAGAAGAACTGAATCGTAAAATTATACGTCAACAAGAAAAGGAGAAATGTCGAAGAATAAGACGTACATATAAAGAAGACAGGTATTTAGAGCCTTCAAACACTGTACATGTAAACTTCCAATATATTTCTGAAAAAGCAACATGTCAGGCTAGCACTTGTCTACCTGCAGCCAACATCAACGTTCAGAAGGACATAGATTTGGAAAAGCAGACTTCAGCTGATAAAGAGGAAGGGAACATGCCAAAAATAATATTTTCAAGTGAAGAAGTTATCGGAAATCCAATTGGAAACGGAGAAGAATTAGAACACCTCATGAAGAGCCAAGTAATTGAAGGAGAAAGTCCACTTGATGATAACGATTTCACAAAAGAGACAAAACATGAAAGTTTTAAAACAGTGAAAATTTACACTCATTCTGGCGAAGAAGATGAAGAAGATGAAATGATTAAGATAAGAAAAATTGTCTTTCAGAAGTCCAGAATCCGAAGATTTGGATTTGGAAAATTATGACGATGTCTTTACAGATATAACACTCAGTGATGATGTGGTTTTAAAATCTGATAGTGAAGACATAGAAAACACAGAAAACGTGGAAAACGTGGAAACCATGGAAAACTCGGAGAACACGGAATTCTTGGAAAAATCGGAGAAAACAGAATTCTTGGAAAATTCGGAGAACACAGAATTCTTGGAAAATTCGGAAAATACTGTGAAGTTCAAAGCCCTATCAGTAGAACTGTTTGAAAAATGCCTGGCTGAGAGGCAACAAACTCAAAGACAATCTGAAGTGGTCTTTGTTAAGTTCATGCGAGCCTACGGACAATTCCTGAAGGGTATTGTGGCCAGCAGAGCTGATGCTAGAAACGATATCAAGAGAATCTATGAGAACGACGGGTTCAAAATCTTGAAGTTTCTTTCAAGGTTAAACCAGGAAAAGAAGATATTCGATCCTGGAGGTCCAGTGACTCCATCTCACCTTTTTTGGGGGAGGGTATCCGGACTAAGTATAAAGATAATATGTTAATTTTCTGAATTGTTTTATTTGTTGTTCCGTTAAATTTAAAATGTTAAGGTTTTTGTTGTACTTGTTTTCTTTAGTACATTTTGTTAATTTTAACATATATGTTGATATATTTATTGTTGGAATTATACCAATATTGTTATGTTTTACAATTATCTTACTTTTCTACATTTCTGTATAAACTTGAATTTTCGTATTTATACTAACAAATGTTGTGAATAATTCCATTTATATCAGCTCTCCCAATGGTGTTCCTAAAATTAATTATTTATTTATTTATTTGTATTTCAATTACTTTATTGTATAATATAGTTGTTGGAGTTATGACTAACTCCAGGGTGGGGAATGTGTCCTGGATTGTTGGGCACATTTCTTATAGGTGGCGTAACCCATGGTTATGTCATATGAGCTTTATAACCATGGGAGTTCTCGATATTATTTTTAATCATCTTACCTTCAGGATATGCAATTCATATCACTTGCAAATATCATTCGACAAAGTCATTTCTACCATACATCACTACGTAACTTTCACCAATTTAACAAAGTTGCTGCAAAGTTGCTGCAAAGTTGCTGCAATGTTGCTGCAGTGTTGCTGCAATGTTGCTGCAATGTTGCTGCAATGTTGCTGCAATGTTGCTGCAATGTTGCTGCAACCAGTGAGTTGTGATAATGAATTATAGACTGTTCAAAAATAACACAACATAAGATCTTCATCTCTTTACAATGCATCCTTTTGACATTCCTTTCAGCCTCTAATGTGCAAGCACAACAATCACAAAGTACAACAAATGCTGGACAAGTGGAACAGTCTACCACAGATGGTTCTGATCTTCAAAAAACTGATGTATCCAGCCCCAGGCAAGATGAAAATCCTTCCTCATCAGATGTCATGGAAGACGGCAATTCAGAATACAAGAAACCAGAATCCTTAACACCAGGAAAGAAGAAGTGTGTAAACTGCGATTATCTGATAAATGAAAACAAAAAAACATGCACAAAATGTTTACATCGACAGGACATCACGATAGGACACAAAAAAGGAGTGCTGATGAGGACTTAGATGGCAATAACGGAAATGCAAGCGAAGACAGACAAGGTATGTATATTAATTGTATCCAATTTCATCAACAACAGGAAGGTGCACTCTTTAGACTGCTTATATAGTCTCGCCGTTTGTTGGGTTGGATCTGTGAAAGATAGCAGCATGCAGTGGCTCCCTCTTTGCCATACAAATGTTGTTGTCACAGCTGATTTGACATGAGATGGTGGGCTGCTCAGTGCTCACTCATGTGTAACACTTAGGCAGGCCAGCAAAGTACGATTGATACATATAAAATAACGTGCAAGCACTTTAAGCAGCGCAGGCCTGAATAATCTGTCACTGATGAGTTTGGAGTGGCAACCCGCTGACCAATGAACAGTAGAACTTAGGCTTTGAATTCTAGGAAAAAATGCACTAAAATGTACTAAAACTGCCTTATCTCCAAGAAAACTTAACTGATTGACTTCTAATTTTTGATATGTATTATTTGTACTATAATATAGCATACTGGCTACATGGCAAAGTTAGTTGTTTGCTCTGTATATGAGAACCAGCTAAATGTAAACAAGAGAACTCCTTAATTAGGTCACTTGGTGTGTACACAGTGTCTGGCTGTCAGTGCAGCAGCAGAGCAGCAGCAGCTCACCATTTACAATCATTTAAATTTCCTGGGAAAAACTAGCTTTTTAGTTGAGTAAATAAAAAAATTATTGTCACAGAAGTTTACCAAAAGTTGATGGAAGGAAGATAAACTCATGATGAGACCATATGGCAAGTTTCAGAGTGATAGGTGTAACAGTGCGATCGCCTATATGGTCAGAGTTTGTAGAAAAATTCTAAGGGTAAGAGCAGCTGCGCTGCTAAAAACTGTATGTTATCATTGGGATGTATCCGCTGTTTGGATCTTCACCAAAATCTGTTCAGTCCTTCCTTGTGGTGATTAGAAAAATCATTAATAAGCTTGCAGCTGTTTTTCCTCAATCCTGTCAACAGACAGAAGGACAGCTAGACAGAAGGACAGACAGATGGATGGACGGTCAGACATCCGTGATAGAAAACATTAGTCCGCCGTAGGCGGGACTGACGAGGATGAGCATACAGTACAACTTTCTGAAAGTGATTTCCCTGTCAGCGTGTCGGACCGGCTTTGGGCCGACGTTGGGCCGCCGAGGCATGCTGATAGGGGTTGTCATTTAAAATCTAGCCTCAGCCGTCTATCCATAGCCATTTTGAACTAAATTTCGTTACGATTATCCATAGCTTTCCAAAATTACTGTTGTTTAAACAAAGAGTGAAGAGTTTCAGTGCATACAAGAGAATATTTATAAGACTAGTAAAAAGCTACAGACAGCTAAGTTGAGCCGCATTTAGGAATTAGTACTTTATCAATATTCTTTTCAATCCTCCTGCTTTCAGGATATGCAATTTTATAGTTTGGACCCTAATATTTTAAGAATCTTATATTCACTCCAGAAAAATGTACATAACACAGAATCTGATTTGTTTTTTTGTTTGTAAATTTATTAATAGGCTCCACAAAAAGCCAAGGCTTATCTAGCTGGGGCCTTTGATGCCAAAAGTTATGTATACATAAAAAAATTTAAATGAAGTATGATATATAATAAGAGAAATAAAATTTGGAATTGGATTAAAAAAAAAAGATAGTATTAATAAAAAAATTGAAATACGGTTAGGTGACGCAACTCTTTACTTTGGCAAGGTTGTTTATTCTATGTGAATATTTATTTTTAATGTTTTGTTGTTTTTTTGTAACATGCTAATGATTCACTCTTTCCTAAGTAGTTTTTGATATAATGGCAGTGCACAGATATATTGGTCAGGTCTTCATTCAACTCCATTAACAAGGCATTCCATATTTCACTTCCTTTATAGCTTATTTTGTTTTTAGCTTGTTGGGTTTTGACTCTATCTACATGCAATATATTTAATAATTTTGATTGACGTGTTTCTCTATTATTTATTTCCTCATTCCTCTTGAAATAGTCTTCGAACAGTCTAGGCAACAGCTTCTTCCTTTGTTTATGGACAAACTGGGCAACAGTGAGCTTATACAAATCTCTGACACGAAGTAAATTGTTTTCGGAAAGTATTTGGTTTGTAGGTTTAGGGAAATCCAGTCCAAGTAGCATCTTTCTTGCTTTATTTTGAAGTACTTGTAGTCTTTTGAGGGAAGTTTTGCTCGCTGTTCCATATATATTTAGAATAGCAATAGTGCAGTTCCTAAAGGGTCTCATATTTCATGAACTGTGCTACAAGTAATAAATTATGAAAAAAAGACAAACTGTTTATGAATAGTTTGATGAAATATTTTTTGGAATCAAGGCATTTCAGTGCATCAGTCAATTATACTGGGATGTCTTTCTCAAAGCATTAGATTGATGAAGGAAGAAGTTGTGTTACAATCAGTAGTTGGTGCTTCATAAGCAAGTATAAAGCCTTTGTGCAATAAAATGTCGTAGAGATGATAAATGACTATAAGTGCCGACGTGTCTTGCTGTCGCGATGAGGACTTGTTAGGTAATAATGGATATACAAGGGAAGCAAGACCAGTTGTGTATATTACAGTCTCTCACTTTGATATACTTAAAATGAGTACCAGTTCATGTTGATTTCTGCATTCTGACGGTCACGATCCCATGATTTGTCATGATTCTTACATCGTAATAGAAACCATATATGCCGTTGATTGTTGATTCATGATCACAGTACCGTTGCTTTGCAAGATCCAAAGATATACATGGAGTATTTGGAAATGGGATTACGAGTCATCACGGGCATGATTTGTCATAATGACTGTCCAGTACACATGGAGCTTGGGAGGCAGTCACTTTTCCTTCCTTCATTCACTTCTGTAAAGACATCAGTCATGACATGTAAACATCAATGTCAATGTAAGGTAATTGGGGTCCGACATGATAATACCTGGGGGAGGGCTAGTGATTTTTCATGATGTAAAAAGGTTTATTCGACACGTGAAATAAAGAAAAGCCATCTTTTTCCGGGAAACCATAATATTACACGTTTTAAAATTTAAAAATGTTGTCTTTGAGTAGCACAACAATGAAGATTGTCCTGGGGATAAATTCCAGAGCCTCATCTGAGTATCATTTAACTGGTCCTTTATGTCAACAATCTGTTAAACTAAGAGATCGATGTGAATTACAAATTATGATTCTTGGTGACAGCATTCTGGCTCAGTGAATCTAGGCTGTATTTTAGATAATAACGTTCAGTGATCAGTGAAAGCATTCCTCAAGCCAAGCCAGAGGTATACTCAGTTAAACAAAACTCTCTATCTCAACCTACTCTAGGTGGAAGAGCTGTCGTTATGGCAAGTAGACCAATCTTTGCCAGAGCCTGCATAGATTGGCTATGAAAAATCAAGCCTATGATGACTCATCATCCAACATGAAAAAATATTTTACAAATTGCTTTGGATCTTAAAATCTCACAGGTGTCTGATTGTGAATCATCAATAGCATACATGTTTGCTATACTAATGTTATGATCACGATAAATCATGGACTATAATGACTGAAAGAATGCAAAATTTAGCTTCAACCTGTACTCATTTGGAGCATATCAACTATCATGACTCACAGAATGCAAAATGTAGCATGAACCTGTACTCATTTGGCGTATATTAAATATCACGACACACAGAATGCAAAATTATCATGAACCTGTACTCATTTGACGCATATCAACTACCATGACTCACAGAATTCAAAATTTAGCATGAACCTGCAGTAATTTGACGCATATCAACTATCATTACTCACAGAATGCAAAATTTAGCATGAACCTGTATTCATTTGGCGCATATCAACTATCATGACTCATAGAATGCAAAATTTAGCTTGAACCTGTACTCATTTGGCGTATATTAAATATCACGACACACAGAATGCAAAATTATCATGAACCTGTACTCATTTGGCGCATATCAACTACCATGACTCACAGAATGCAAAATTTAGCATGAACCTGTATTCATTTGGCGCATATCAACTATCATGACTCATGAAATGCTAAATTTAGCTTGAACCTTTAATCATTTGGCGCATATCATCTATCATGTCTGACAGAATGCAAACTTTAGCATGAACCTGTACTCATTTGGCGCATATCAACTATCATGACTCACAGAATGCAAAATTTAGCATGAACAGGACCTCATTGGGTGAATACCAAAGTTACCGGCTGTAATTGTATCCAATTTCATTAACAAAAGGGATGAGCGGATCGATATTCTTTTTAATCATCTTGAATTGGACATACAATTCATATTACTTACAAATATCATTAGACAAAGTTATTTCTATCATGCATCACTACGTAACTTTCACCAATGTCACAAAGTTGCTGCAATGTTGCTGCAATGTTGCTGCAACTTAGATGCACCCAGTGAGATGTGAGATTATAGACTGTTCAAAAATAACACAACAAAAGATCTTCATCTCTTTACAATGCATCCTTTTGACATTCCTTTCAGCCTCTAATGTGCAAGCACAACAATCACAAAGTACAACAAATGCTGGACAAGTGGAACAGTCTACCACAGATGGTTCTGATCTTCAAAAAACTGATGTATCCAGCCCCAGGCAAGATGAAAATCCTTCCGCATCAGATGTCATGGAAGGCGGCAATTCAGAATACAAGAAACCAGAATCCTTAACACCAGGAAAGAAGAAGTGTGTAAACTGCCATTTTCTGATAAATGAAAACAGAAAAACATGCACAAAATGTTTACATCGACAGGACATCACGATAGGACACAAAAAAAGGAGTGCTGATGAGGACTTAGATGGCAATAACGGAAATGCAAGCAAAGACAGACAAGGTATGTATATTAATTGTATCCAATTTCATCAACAACAGGAAGGTGCACTCCTTAGACTGCTTATATAGTCCCCGTTTGTTGGGTTGGATCTGTGAAAGATAGCAGCGTGCAGTGGCTCCCTCTTTGCCATACAAATGTTGTTGTCACAGCTGATGTGACATGAGATGGTGTGCTGCTCAGTGCTCACTCATGTGTAACGCTTAGGTAGGTTAGCAAAGTACAATTGATACATATATATAAAACTGTATGTTATCATTGCGATGTATCCGCTGTTTGGATCTTCACCAAAATCTATTCAGTCCTTCTTTGTGGTGATTAGAAAAATCATTAATAAGCTTGCAGCTGTTTTTTCTCAATCCTGTCAACAGACAGACAGACAGCTAGACAGAAGGACAGACAGATGGATGGACGGTCAGACATCCGTGATAGAAAACCTTAGTCCGCCGTAGGCAGGACTGACGAGGATGAGCATACAGTACAACTTTCTAAAAGTGGCTTGTCATTTAAAATCTAGCCTCAGCCGTCTATCCATAGCCATTTTAAACTAAATTTCGTTACGATTATCCATAGCTATCCAAAATTACTGTTGTTTAAACAAAGAGTGAAAAGTTTCAGTGCATACAAGAGAATATTTATAATACTAGTAAAAAGCTACAGACAACTAAGTTGAGCTGCATTTAGAAATTAATACTCCGTCAATATTCTTTTCAATCATCTTGCATTCAGGATATGCAATTCATATTGCTTTCAAATATCATTAGACAAAGTTATTTCTATCATACATCACTACGTAACTTTCACCAATGTAACAAAGTTGCTGCAATGTTGCTGCAATGTTGCTGCAATGTTGCTGCAATGTTGCTTTACCCAGTGAGTTGTGAGAATGAATTATAGACTGTTCAAAAATAACACAACAAAAGATCTTCATCTCTTTACAATGCATCCTTTTGACATTCCTTTCAGCCTCTAATGTGCAAGCACAACAATCACAAAGTACAACAAATGCTGGACAAGTGGAACAGTCTACCACAGATGGTTCTGATCTTCAAAAAACTGATGTATCCAGCCCCAGGCAAGATGAAAATCCTTCCTCATCAGATGTCATGGAAGGCGGCAATTCAGAATACAAGAAACCAGAATCCTTAACACCAGGAAAGAAGAAGTGTGTAAACTGCCATTTTCTGATAAATGAAAACAGAAAAACATGCACAAAATGTTTACATCGACAGGACATCACGATAGGACACAAAAAAAGGAGTGCTGATGAGGACTTAGATGGCAATAACGGAAATGCAAGCGAAGACAGACAAGGTATGTATATTAATTGTATCCAATTTTATTAACAACAGGAAGGTGCACTCCTTAGACTGCTTATATAGTCCCGCCGTTTGTTGGGTTGGATCTGTGAAAGATAGCAGCATGCAGTGGCTCCCTCTTTGCCATACAAATGTGGTTGTCACAGCTGATGTGACATGAGATGGTGTGCTGCTCAGTGCTCACTCATGTGTAACGCTTAGGTAGGTTAGCAAAGTACAATTGATACATATATATAAAACTGTATGTTATCGTTGCGATGTATCCGCTGTTTGGATCTTCACCAAAATCTATTCAGTCCTTCTTTGTGGTGATTAGAAAAATCATTGATAAGCTTGCAGCTGTTTCTCCTCAATCCTGTCAACAGACAGACAGACAGCTAGACAGAAGGACAGACAGATGGATGGACGGTCAGACGTCCGTGATAGAAAACATTAGTCCGCCGTAGACAGGACTGATGAGGATGAGCATACAGTACAACTTTCTAAAAGTGGCTTGTCATTTAAAATCTAGCCTCAACCGTCTATCCATAGCCATTTTAAACTAAATTTCGTTACGATTATCCATAGCTATCCAAAATTACTGTTGTTTAAACAAAGAGTTTCAGTGCATACAAGAGAATATTTATAAGACTAGTAAAAAGCTACAGACAACTAAGTTGAGCTGCATTTAGAAATTAATACTCCGTCAATATTCTTTTCAATCATCTTGCATTCAGGATATGCAATTCATATTGCTTTCAAATATCATTAGACAAAGTTATTTCTATCATACGTCACTACGTAACTTTCACCAATGTAACAAAGTTGCTGCAATGTTGCTGCAATGTTGCTTTACCCAGTGAGTTGTGAGAATGAATTATAGACTGTTCAAAAATAACACAACAAAAGATCTTCATCTCTTTACAATGCATCCTTTTGACATTCCTTTCAGCCTCTAATGTGCAAGCACAACAATCACAAAGTACAACAAATGCTGGACAAGTGGAACAGTCTACCACAGATGGTTCTGATCTTCAAAAAACTGATGTATCCAGCCCCAGGCAAGATGAAAATCCTTCCTCATCAGATGTCATGGAAGGCGGCAATTCAGAATACAAGAAACCAGAATCCTTAACACCAGGAAAGAAGAAGTGTGTAAACTGCCATTTTCTGATAAATGAAAACGGAAAAACATGCACAAAATGTTTAACTCGACAGGACATCACGATAGGACACAAAAAAAGGAGTGCTGATGAGGACTTAGATGGCAAAAACGGAAATGCGAGCGAAGACAGACAAGGTATGTATATTAATTGTATCCAATTTTATTAACAACAGGAAGGTGCGCTCTTTAGACTGCTTATATAGTCCCGCCGTTTGTTGGGTTGGATCTGTGAAAGATAGCAGCATGCAGTGGCTCCCTCTTTGCCATACAAATGTGGTTGTCACAGCTGATGTGACATGAGATGGTGTGCTGCTATGTGCTCATTCATGTGTAACGCTTAGGTAGGTTAGCAAAGTACAATTGATACATATATATAAAACTGTATGTTATCATTGCGATGTATCCGCTGTTTGGATCTTCACCAAAATCTATTCAGTCCTTCTTTGTGGTGATTAGAAAAATCATTAATAAGCTTGCAGCTGTTTTTCCTCAATCCTGTCAACAGACAGACAGACAGCTAGACAGAAGGACAGACAGATGGATGGATGGTCAGACATCCGTGATAGAAAACATTAGTCCGCCGTAGGCGGGACTGACGAGGATGAGCATACAGTACAACTTTCTAAAAGTGGCTTGTCATTTAAAATCTAGCCTCAGCCGTCTATCCATAGCCATTTTAAACTAAATTTCGTTACGATTATCCATAGCTATCCAAAATTACTGTTGTTTAAACAAAGAGTGAAGAGTTTCAGTGCATACAAGAGAATATTTATAAGACTAGTAAAAAGCTACAGACAGCTAAGTTGAGCCGCAATTAGAAATTAATACTCTATCAATGTTCTTTTCAATCCTCTTGCTTTTAGGATATGCAATTCGATAGTTTGGACCCTAATATTTTAAAATTCTGAATTTCACTCCAGGAAAATGTATGTAACACAGAATCTGATTTTAGAATGGCAATAGTGCAGTTCCTAAAGGGTTTCATATTTCATGAACTATGTAAAAAGTAATATATATATAGGCTTTTATTGACACAAAATGTCAACAAGATACATTTGTCCTAATAAGAAAGCAAAGTGTAAAAACAACTACAACTAATACTGCTAAAAAACAAGATAGGAGATATATATGTACAAAAGGAGGGATAGAAGCTACATCTAATAGTAGAAGCACCAATTAAGTACAATTATAAAAATGACAATAATTATGTAAGACATATATAGGCCTACTTAAAATAAATTTCTTTTAGAGATATATAATATAGTTAGGAGTTGTCGTAGCGAAATACTGCAAGTAAGGAGCACCATTGTACAGGAAAAAATCAAATTGATATTGCACAATAACGGCATAAATTAGAGTTAAAAAGGATCATAAAATATTTAATAGGACCATCTATAATACATGTATATATGTAGCAACCGTAAAGTACTGGAACAGTATTTGCAAATGAATTATTTTCATATATGGGTAATAAAAATATAAATAAATAAATTAAATAAACAAAAATCAAAATCAAATATATATACATATTGGATGAAAATCTCTTATTATAGTATGAATTATAATGAAGCGAAAGTTGCAATGAAGTGAAAGTTGTGCAGTTTGGTGCATTGAGGTGATAGAAAAAAACCTTATGAGGCATAACAATGAGTAATGAGTAAATAAATGCACAATTTAAGTACAATAGAGACATATGTGTAACAAAGGATATAAACATATGTACAAATAACACCTGGAAGCAACACAGTCAACATGCCACTCACCACTCAGATACCAGGAGCTAGGAACATTCACCATATTCAATGACACGGTTATTGATCTATTTTTAGCGCTGAATATAGAAATTTGCCAAGAGCAATATTTAGGTTGATATCTTTAGAGTTCATAATTAAGTGAAATTGTTCAGATTTATCATATACCAAGAACCCATCAATGGAATAACGAGCTACTTCAAATAAATTGACTCTGTGTTCTACCCATTTAGTACAGATCATTAAACAGTGGATCTCATCCTCAATGAGATTTAAATCACATTTTTCACAGATTCTATCTTCTGCTGGTACATAAGGACGTTTATGTCTGCCTAGTTCAATATTGAGATTATGTGAACTTAATCTGAAGCGTGCAATACTGGAATAAATGGATTTAGGTAGATTACAATTCAGATAGGGCTCAATGCGCATTTCTGTTTTGAAAGTTTTGTAAGTTCTTAGTTCAGGATATTTAGTGAGGTCATTTATATAAATTGTCATCTTGTGTAATAAATTATGAAAAAAGGAAAATCTATTTATAAATAGCTTGATGAATTTTTTCTGGAATCAAGGCATTTCAGTGCATAAGTCAATTATACTGGGATGTCTTTCTCAAAGCATTAGATTAATCACCCTATGCAGGCATATCTGCTAAAATGCGGGGCCACACACTCTGCTCAGTAGGGCCAGGGGTCTGCTCAGGAGGGCCACGGGTCTGCTCAGGGAATTTGAAGGGAAGCTCTGTGTAGCATTGAGGAGGTATGTGTCTATTTTGGTCTAAAACAAGGTTTTTTGATAAACTAAGACACTTTAAATGAGCTCATTGAGTAGGCAACTTCCATGAGAAACAACCTATGCAATCCAAATAATCATGACTTTATCAATAATTCCTGAAATGTGTGTTACAATTTGTTTGCATCATGTTTTTTGTCTGTTTGTGTCATCTTCAAATGCTCTACTCAGCAGATATTTGACATATCAATACTTTATTGTACACTAAATGTATACAGGGAGCCCATATCTATCATTGTAATGCAGTATTTCATGTTTTCGAATAAAATATTTGTTGCTCAGGCAGAAAATATCACTTTCTTTCAAAATATTGTGGCCATGTGTAGACGCACAGAATGATCACCACAAAAACGTAGTTCTACCTACTGCAAGACATTGAAGTTTGTTGTCACCTACAACAGTGATGAAGTATGGGGATGCTCCATCCACTTAATTCATATCATTTTCTAGTGTTTGGTCATTTTCCGGGTCATCTGCTACTTCACTAAATTCTGCATCACTGAATTTGGCGTATCTTTCAACATTTGGCAGACTCAAACGTGGCCTCTTCCTTCTGTTAATCGTTAGTCTGGATCTGGGCCTGAAAGGTTATAATACAGAGACATTTGTGTTAAGGAAGTACGTCATTGCTACTGCAAAATAACAACTATGTTTCACTGCACATTTGTAGTGGCCACTTTGGCTGCACCTGCAACATTACACTGGTGGAACAATTTACAGAAAATGCAAAAAAATCTACCAAAATAAAATAATTATTGTGTAATAATTTTCTTAAGTATATGTCTATGTGCTCAAGGGCAAACATGAGATGATTTTGTCATTGGTTTTACTCAGAATAACCAGAAAGGAGATCAAAAACAAAAAGTAAAAATTTACGTCAGTAACAACAGTGATATTGTGTTGATTATTGCAAGTTTATTGTTTGAGATTGGCAAAAACAGATATCGTCTATCTCAAGGAAGACTCAGTCAAATCAATTTGACTGAATTTTGAAATATTTCGGAAAAATAAACTAGAGGATCTCTAGCACCAAATGGCACAAGAAATAAGCCCAATGGGTCTATTTATTACCACACACCACTCCTTCAAACTCTCGGTATTTTGGGACATTTTTACCCTGTTTTATTGCACTTCTCCATGGAAAACTGACATCTTTTATGGCTCATCTCACTCAACTCAATTGATTTTACCTAGTCTTCCATGATACAATGCAAGAGGACAATCAGTCATGTCAACATACAAATTGATTTAACCTTTTATGCTTATGCATCATTTAAAAAAATAGAAAGGTTAGTCTTATGCAAAACTAGGTTTCGGTGGTTTGACTGAGTCTTCCACAACAGAATCTGAGTTGCACAATGGGAACTTATGAGGTAAAAAACAGTTAAACCTGCTTTGACTGAGTCTTCTGTTGAATTATTCCCTCCAAAAATTTGTTTCTGGTTCAACTCAAAAAGGTCAAAGTGATTTGACTGAAGCCGACCGTATGAATCTGCCACAAGTCTAGTGGAAGACTCAGTCAAAGCTATGTTTTGGCTGAGTCATCCTCCATTTTCTAGTGGAAGACTCAGTTATAACATAGCTTTGACTATGTCTTCCACTGGATTCACAGAGTCGGCTTCAGTCAAACCACTTTGACCTAGTATGGAAATTAAAATAATGAAAACACTGTCTTGCAGCTTCCCAGAATAATCAGTCAAAATTACTTTATTAAATAAATTAGACATTTTTTAAAAATCATTTATGTTTCTGCACGATCACAACACCAAGCCGAACACAATGACATAACTTTCAATACAATCAGTGGCAGGAAACAGAAGTTACCTGCTGATTTGTTTAGTTTTCAGAATTTCGGGAATGCTGAAAATTGCAAAATTTCCTATGACTGAGTCTTCCATGAGATAGACGATATATCAGATGAAAAGTCATAATAGTTACCTACTCAATGGAGCTAATATGATATGTTATAAAAATGTAATTAACCTTCGTTTTGATGATGTTTTGTGAAAACTCTTCTCACTGCTGCCTACTGATGCCATCACTGCCTGAGCAGAGTTGTGGCCATCCTTAGCAGAGTTTGTGGCCCTGCATTTTAGTAGATATGCCTACACAGGGTGTTCATGAAGGAAGAAGTTGTGTTACAATCAGGAGTTCATGCTTCATAAACAAGTGTAAAGTGTTAAAGTGTTAAGTCTTTGTGCCATGAAATGTCATAGAGATGATAAATGACTATAAGGGCCGACGTGTTGTGCTGTCACGATGAGGACTTGTAAGGTAATAATGGATACTAGAAAACCAGTTGCAAGCAGGTATTTGAGCCATTTGGGTTGTGTGCCTGTGGAAATAGCAATATAAGGGCATGCTGCTGATAATCATAAAGGGTGACGGTATCATAATAAACAGTGGTGGCCTTTGAGGAATAAACACTGAAGAAAAGGATTAAAACACAGTGGATTTTGTTCATGCTAATTTGGTGTTGGAGAACAATTTGTAATCATGAGCATGCTGAGGTGGCAGCACCTGCTTGTGTTATCTAGAATGGCAGCCCTATGTTGCCAGAAAGCCTATGACCCATTTATGCACATGGGTGAAATATTGGTACAGAAGGTGTTAAATGAAGGTGAATTTCAAAGCAAGTAGAAATTGTTGAAGTACAGTGACTATTGCAAAACAAAGTAAATGTCAGCGATGTGACACATGCAAATTTTGATAGTTGTGCAGAGAATTGTGACAGAGTTATGCTTGAGACATGGAGCCAAGAGAGTTAGCACTTTTATATTTAGATTCATTCATATTTAGATACAATCGAAGAGAGACCAGGGCTTGCTTTTACTAAGATGGTTTTACTGGAAATTAAACTAATCCAGACTTGATCCTGGGTTATACTGGGGGTTTAATCTTGTTTCATTTTACAAAAGTTAAATTAATGGTTAATCTAGGTTCACTGGTTAACCTGACTAAAAGACCTCTCTGAAAAACTAGATGCAGTTGCAAATGCTGATGTCCCTTCCCTGTTGATTGGGGACTCCCTGATTAAAGAAGTAGACGAGGCCAAACTGGTTGATACGAAGGTCAATTCAGTCCCTGGAGCAAAGGCATCAGATATCCTGAAAAAGTTTGATGAAATCAGTGAAGAACGTCTCCGAGGTGTTTTCATATGTGCCGGTACGAATGACTGTGGTCTTCAAAGATGTAATTTCCAAGGCAAAAACAAAGGTCAACGACGCCAAAAACATCAGAATCTCCAGCGTTCCACCCCGGTCTGATTCGAGCAGCTGTCAAGAGAAAGTGGAGAGGCTTAATGCAAGTATCATAACCATCACACAGGATGCTGGCATCACGTATGTGGATCATGACCCAACCTTCAAACTTGCGGACGGTTCACCAAATGACGGCTATCTCCAAAATGACGGACTTCATCTGACACATAAAGGAGTCAATAGATTGGTTAGAAATATGAAAGTCAAACTGATGTCAAATGTTGCAAATGTCTGCAAAGCCAATGTACGAACTGTCAGTCAAGAAGGCCAATATGTCCTCAGCCCCCAATAACACAGATTCTGACAACAATGGCTGGCAAATTGCTCAACGGAGAAGCAGGAATCCAAAACAGTTTGCATCCTCAAATCAGTCCCAGCGAAAGAGTCAAAAGAGCCCGACTCCTGCATCATCATGTTGGTTCTGCGGTGAAACAAACCATGTGTCTCGAAATTGTAGGCACGGCCAAGAAATTAAGTGTCATAAATGTGGTAGCCTTGGACACAAAGAAAAAGCATGTTGGTGGTAAAGGGTTGGCCAGGATGGAAGTGCCGATCCCTGTCCACAAATCATGACAATGGATTCGAATGAAACGACTGAAGCCATTGCCAACAACAATGAACACTGCTCCAATATTATAGCCACTACACAAAAGGCCATCTTGTTCCCTACTCTTCAGAAATATAGACATGACAATGCTAAACAGTTTATAATGGGACACTTGAATGTGAATAGTTTGCGGAAAAAGTTTCCAGAAGTTTGAGCGATTCTTGAAGAGGGTTCAATGGACATCCTAGGATTAAGTGAAACCAAACTGGATGAATCCTTTGCAAATGGAATGTTTAAGTGTGACAACTATGCTACCTACAGACTAGACAGAGACATTCATGGTGGAGGGATAGCATGTTACATGAATTCAGCTGTTCCGCATCTTATTCGTGAAGATTTGTCTGTCTGTGACTCAAACTTTCAGACCCTCGTGATTGAAGTAATTCTTCAAAAACCAAGTTTCCCGTTGTGATCCTATATAACCCTCCATCAAATCCCAGTCATGTGTTAACTGAGGCTTTTGATAAACTTTGCAACAACTGTATGAATCACTCTGACACTGTCTACTTTCTAGGTGATTTCAATGTGAATGTTTCGAAGGACAAGCATGTGTTAACAGACATGTTTGAAGTCTATGCCTTGAAAAACTTGGTCAAGAGCCCCACCTGCTTCAAGAGCCAACAAAATCCATCCATTGTTGATCTGATCCTCACAAATCAACCCAGAAAAGTCCTCTCGCATTTCAACGACTTTGTGGGTGTCAGTGACTTCCATAGTCTTGTGTGCATAGCTACCAGGCTTCATAGACCTAAGCCTGAATCAAGAAGCTTATGCTATCGTTCATACAAACTTTACAATGAATCAAAATTCATGGAGGACCCAGCGGCTGTGCCATTCTCTGTGGCTGGTGTTTTTGATGATGTGAATGACCAGATGTGAGCCTACGACAAGCTGTTCAAAGAAGTGATAGACAACCACGCTCCAATGAAGCAGAAGGTGCTTCGAGGAAAGCACTGTCCGTATATGCACAGTGAGCTCAGAAAGTCGATAAACGTGAAGGGCATGTTACATCGTAAATACCTTCGCTACAGAACGCAAACGAACTGGAACAACTTTCGCAAGCAAAGAAGCAAGGTCAACAAAATGAAAAGTCAGGCTGCCCAGGAATATTTCAACAAACATTGCCAGCAATCCCAAAATCCCAACTTCTGGAAAGTGATTCAACCTTTCATCAGTCAAAGTGAAAGTTGAGGAAATGACACACAGTTACAGCACGAGGGCCAAATCGTTACCAGTAAGAAGGAAGTCAGTGAGATCTTCAACAACTACTTCATAAATGCTGCGGCAGACAACAGTGAGTCAACTTGTTTATCTCTGTCCAGTGTCAGCACCATGGTTGCACACTACGAAGACCACTAGAGTGTAAATTTCATAAGGGAACAATCACGAAGACAATTATGCTCCGAGGTCTTTACTTTCCGTCCTGTAACATCTGATGTCATTGGTGAAACATTGGCTTCCTTGAAGACTGGCAAATCCACGGGCTATGATCAAATCCCAGCCAATTTGCTCAAGGTCGGTGCTAGGGTGCTAAAAACTCCAATAACGTCTCTCATCAACAATAGCATAGCATCAAATAGGTTCCCAGATCTTCTCAAGCATGGTGAAGTTTCTCCCCTCTTCAAAAACAAAGATCGACTGGACAAAAGCTACTACAGACCTGTGACAATCCTCACTGCGACGTCCAAAGTATTCGAAGCCATGATATGTGAGCAAATTGAAATATTTATGGAACACAAGATTTCACAATTCCTCGCAGCATATAGGAAGCGCTACAGCTGCAATAACGTCCTTTTCCGATGTGTGGAGAATTGGAGACATGCTCTGGACAATGATGAGATAGTTGCTTGTATCATGATGGATCTCATCAAGGCTTTTGACAGTATTCCTTATGGCCTTCTCATTGCTAAGTTGAGTGCATATGGATTCTCCGAAAGCTCATGTGAAATGTTAAAGTCATAATTCACCAGTAGGATGCGGCGTGTTAAGATAGGGCAAGCAAGAAGCTCGTGGATGCTCCTACCAAGAGGTGTACCACAGGGCTCACTTACAGGGCCATTGCTCTTTAACATTTTCTTAAATGACTTAGTGATGATGCTCGAGGACCAATGCGATATTTTCAACTATGCGGATGACAATTCACTATCATTCCATCACCGCAACCCAGTCATCCTGCAACGCACCTTAGAATCCGCCTGCAGCTCTGCAATTACCTGGTTTCGCTCCAATCACATGAAGGCAAACCCTGAAAAATTTCAGGCCATTGTTCTGTCTCGAAGATCAGGTAACAATTCACCAAGACTGGAGTTCAATATTGACGGAGCTGTCATCAAGCCTGAGCAATGTGTCAAACTTCTTGGAGTTATGCTGGATGACAAACTGACTTTCAATAACCACATCTCCAATATATGCAAGAAAACCAGCAAGCAAGTTGGCGCACTTCGACGAATTGCTCCATTGCTGACGAGAGACATTAAATTGAAGCTGCACGAGACTTTTGTTCTATCCAATCTTCTGTATTGTTCTGCAGTGTGGTTTGAATGCTCAAAGAGAAGTCGCTGGAAATTAGAGAAAATCCATGAAAGAGCATTCCGCGTAGCAACTAACAATGCCACTGCAACATACAGAGATCTACTCTTGGAACACAACACATCCACTCTCTATGTACAGCACATGAAAACGTGTACAAAGTGAAGCATTCTATGGCACCTCCAATTGACTGTGATTTCTTCAAAACTTGCGAAAGGATCCATAATTTAAGAGACAGTGACAACTTATCCAAGCCAAACTTCAGTACAATGACATTCGGATATCATTCATTAAGATACCAAGGTCCACATTTATGGAACAAATTGCCAAATCATGTTAAAAAAGACAATACAAATTTTCCAATGTTTAAAGCTAAATTAAAATTGTGGACACCATCATGTACCTGTGGGTCATGTTTCCTATGTTTGATGCGAACTGGTCGATTTTATGCCTTTTGAAAGACACTTTTTACAAAGACAATTTTTTTACATTTATGATTTTACCTCTTATGGTGTTTTATGACTGTGATATTTAATTTTAAACTTTTATCCTGAATGTCTCATCTTATTCATCTGTACAAATTTCATCTCTCATCATCATGTCGGCAAAAAGTTGTATAACTTGTGTTTACTGTTTTACCAGCCCGACTTTAAATAAATATTATTCTATTCTATTCTATTCTATTCTGGTTAAACTAATCTTGATTCTATCATATGTTAATCCTAGTTTAAACCTAGGTTAAACTGAGATTAACTCCACCATCACATATGGCTGGTTTAAGAAGACGTTTCAAAGTTATCTTTGTTTCTAAAAACCAGGGCCCGGTTTCACAAAGCTATCAGGGCATGCCCCAGTACTGCGGTGGTCCCCGTTTCTGTCCCCACTCCAGTCCCCACTCCAAATGCAGTATCACAAAATTTTGCAAGTCCAAATATGTCCCCAATCTGTCCCTTAGCAGTACCGCGTTTTAATGGGACTGTCCCCGTGGTAGGCCCCAATAATTTAATTTCTTGAGCCTTACTTCAACCATGCAATTAATTGCCTATCGAAAGAGTGCAGTATTAACTGTATTGTTTGTTTGAATTTCGTTTACTGCTGTGATAGGTGGAGGGAAGGAGGAGGATACACGGGGCACATTTCGGACGCTTTTAGTGTCTACTAATTTTGCTCAATGCTGAATGTACTGAAGAACTCAGAAGTTTGCATGAATATCACCCATACTATTGAGCTTAAATGCAAGGCATAATAAATTAGACTGCACCTACCCTTTTGCAGCCAGAAAGCAAAATGTGAGCCGTAAAAGGACTGTCCCAATGTGCCCCGGCGTGGCACATTGGGACATCAGGCGGGGCACATTGCGACATCAACCAAAAAATCATATTAACACTCCATGTGCGCTAGATATTACGTATAAGTAATGTGCCAGACAATATACAGTGCATTAACACCTTTTAGTGCCAATAGTTAATAACTTTAAACAGTTTTAAACATTTAACATAAACTGTCCTGGGTTGCGGACATGTATAAGATAAGATAAGATAAGATAAGACAAAACTTTATTTAACGTCGGTGATGAGTACAAACAAATAACACAAGCTCTAAGTAATTGTAAGTAAGTAAGTAACACACAGTGCTTTGCGACATATTTGTTCACAGAGCATGGTAATCCACTATACCTCTATTCCCTGTGGCCTGAATACCTGTTGTGTGCTGTCCCAGGTCATTCAGTTGACTTGGACACTTAAATTCTGTCATATTAAGTGCATCCCAATGTGCCCGAATTCACTGTACCAATGAGCCCCTATATGATTTTTGCACCAAAATTCTAATTTCTCAGGCGCCAGTGAGTGTGTTTATCGTGATAGCAATTCATAACTGTTCGTTACGATATATAAAATTCATACAAGCACTGAGAAAGCTTCACTGTTCATGGTTTGTCCACAGAATGGTTCGAATTGAACCCGTCCATGTTTACTTTAGTAGTAGGAAAACAAACTTTTGCTCGCCATACTTCTGCACTTGGCTGTAATTTGTCTATAAAACCATTGAAACATCAGGATGTGAAATTAAAAGATATTATGACACTACCATATCATATACCTTGAAAGGATCCAAGAAAACACCTTCGTCCCACAGTGCCACGCATCCCAATGTGCCGTGGTTCCCCCTACTTAGAAGCTTAGATGATTTTTGATACCTCAGAAGAGTGCTTGAAAAGGGCTCACCACACTGCTATTACTCCACAACCATGTCGGACAAAGTCCACATTTCAACTAATTTCAGAACTTGTGGGCTCATACTGATGTTAATCTAAGAGGGTACAAACCTAGTAACACTGAGGAGCTTTGGAAGGCAGTGAAACCGAATGGGAAAATATGCACATTTTGCAGTGCACAAAGTCTTCTAGAAATGCAGCCAAAAAAAATGTTCAAGAGTAAAAGCAATTTAATACTGAAACAATGCTTCTGTTGATTAACCGACAGGAAATGAAGGTTTTCGATGTGTACATCCAAAGCCTAACAAAATGAAGCCGAATTCTAGGGTGGTCCATTTTTTTTGCCCAGGAGTGTATTTCTTATGTCACTTCTCCCCCTCCTCATCCTCTTCATCCTCCTCCTCTTTTTTGCCCTCCTATCTCCTTCTGTCTCTTGCTATCTCATTTCTCCTTCTTCTATCCCCTCCCTGCTCCTCTTTCAATTGCCTCATCCTATCTCCTCCAACTTTCTCCAATCTTCTCCTGCCTCCTCCTATCTCCTTGTAATATTCCCCTACTTTCTTCAATATACTCATCAGAGGCATATCTAGAATACCCTGAGGGGGGTATAACATGGGGCGAATATGTGATGACTTCCCTCTTTTCCTATCTTCCCCATGTTAATTTTGGGCCGAGGGGTGGGGGTATGGCCAAATGAGTGTGTGTGGTGTTGTTTTACGCCTCTGCAGCACCTTAATAGGTTATATTGAGGCGGGCTAGAATATTACATGTCTTTGTCTTTTTTCCTCATATTTTGTAATACATGTATGTCTGTGTTTGATGCAAAAATGTAATCATGTTTTCCGGTTTGTGTGTAAGAAATTGGAGTGGATTTGTTGTGAGTAGTCTGTCTCTTTGTCGTCGAAAGTCTCCACACTCTTTTAACATGTGTTTTTTTGTGAGTGGACATTGGCAGTTATAACATAATCACTGTGGCAAAACTGGAGTTACCCTCGTCTCTAAAATAGACTTAAATATTATGTAATCATGAATGAGCTTATCGGTGATTTTTCAAATTATTCAAGTGGTGTATGACCATTATCAGGAATTCAAAATAACATTACAAGACAGAGCTAGTTTTGATTCAGGCTGGGAGACTCTAGAAAGTGCTTAAAGCAAGTCCGAAATGACGAGGGTAACTGCTTCTCGAGACGAGGGTAACTGTAACCATGCTTGTTGCTATGATGAGGGTAATTGCCTAGGTCACCCAGAGTTAATATTCAGGAATTGTCCAGACATACCCATAGCATCACAAGAGTTAAAAAACTCTTGTTAAAGCGTTCGGCACAAAACTGTTGCAGTATTATACAGCATGGCAAAAAAATTGCATCTTACTCAACCATTTATACATTGTACATAGACTAGTCAGGTACGTCCATTTTCAAGAGTCCTTTGGATGCAACATTGCACAAGTGTCTATTATCACTAAGGTCACAAATTACCGAATGACAGACTGGCAGTTCATCTAGAGATATATGGGATGGATTGCACCTGTTGTGATGTCATTGATGTCTACAAACAGCTTAATGCAAATAGCCTACTTGTGATTCTTCAACTATAACACTTTGGAGGCCTTGCCTTTTTACCTATCTCATCAAACTCAGAACACCTTCTCAACTTAATTAAGCGTGTGCTGAATAATTTTTGGTGCACTTTCATAGCATTAAATTTGCTCATTTGCACAACTGAAATGCGCATACAATTACAAGAGAAAAAATAGAAAATTGCCTGGTCCATACAAAGTGTTGAGGTCCCAGAACCTGACTTGGCAAAGGGCAGAGGAAGTAAACTCACCACGAATTTTGATTGCCCTGCTGCAGTGATAGCAGTGCAGCCTTGTGACAGCCAGAATGAGTGTTTATAAATCAAGTCAATCTATTAATTCATCGACACCTCACGATACTCTAGCCAAACTACTGATTGTTCAGTAATGTAAATTTGCAAGCAGCTTATCTACACTAAGAAAAATGTCCTTGCTCGGGTTTGCTGTTCGTAATTACAGTCAAAGAATTAGAAGTAGAGCTCTCAACCAGTGATGTTTTTTATCTTCTTCCCTCCCTTCCATGGTTTCAAGGGTGTTATACTAGTGGTTTTAAAACACTACAAAGAGAGGAAGGCAACGTAGGAAGGAAGGAAGACAGGAAAAAGGAATGAATAGAGAAGGAAAGGAAGAAGGAAAGGAAAAAGAAAAGGAAAAAGGAAAGGAAAAAGGACAGGAAGAAGGAAAGAAGGAAAGGTAATGAGGAAAGGAAGAAGGAATGAAGGAAAGAAGGAAAAAGGGGAAAGGAACGAAAATAGGTTATATCATGGATAGATATATTGTATAGGCCTATAGGTAAATAAGTAGGTAGATAGGCTGCTAGACAGATGGATAGATAGTTAGATAGATAGATAGATAGATCTATACCAGATAGATTTTTATTTGATTTGATTGATCGGAACACAGTACATAATACAATGTACTGTAATTGCATAGGGGAGAAAATGTTAGGAAGTTAACAATATGGACTCCTTCTACCAAGAACATTAAATGGATGGATGAACGATTGGAGCTTTATGTCCTGTATTTATGCGCTTGGTAGGCTAATTAGGACAGGAGGAGGACACGACAATGAGGCAAAGAGTTATTGAAACTGCCGTTCAACTGAGGCCCAGGTGCATGACTGAGCAAGAGCCGGATTCGAACGCTGGACCCAGGGATAGGCAGCCCAGCACGATGTACCGCTAGACGAATCTTCCCTCCCCAGGAAAATTATAACATGGAGATATGTAGCCAATGTTTATTTGTTTTTAAGACAAACTAAAAGGACGCCAGGAAGGCAAAATGCTTATTTGGCTGTGCCCTTTTTACATAAAGTTTGAAATCGAAAAATCGAGAGAAAAATCACGAATGTTTTATGGAACCTGGATTTCAATTACGTGTAGGCATGGATTGGTCATAGGCCAGCAGCAAAACTGACGGTGTTGCTTGAAGTTCCGTATTGATAGATAGACATGCAGATAGGAAGATATACAGGTGAATATAACCTATCTACAAACACGTTTTACAGTGTGTGCATGTTTTTAACTACAGGGATCAGAAAAGACAAATAACTATTCAAAACGGATATCTCCCCTCAATCTTTTACATTGCTATTTGAAAATTCAGCTTCTGAGACTAAAGCGTTATAGTCTGTATTGAAAACCAGATTACATTGTATATATAATTAATCTATGGGGTTACAATACAAAAGAAAATTGAGAAATTACAAAAGAACGTGGTATATGTCATTAGGCCTACTAATTCTTTGTTCTCTGGCCTGTCATCTTACAATGAAATATTTTCCAAAATTACAGTAATTCATGTACCATTGAGCAGTGTTATGATGTAGAAATCAATGAAATATCTTACTTATTTTTCTCTGCCAGTGTTCAACAACTTCAACATAGCCTTACTTCTAAGTTCTGACACAATCATTCAGGTGGTTCCTGTATATGCACAGTATCTGTGCACACTTATACTTAAAACTTAGTGTATAAACCCAATTCATCCACAGTAGTATAAATGTATTCTGACCTGATATGTATGTAAAATACAAAATATTAACGAGACGATAACTCTATATTTATGGCTTATTAGGATATATTTGGTTTCATTTGAATGTGGTAGCCACTGGTAGGAATATATATGTACACAAACACACCACTGACCTGTCCTTCTTTCCGTATCTATCTTTGTTTAATGGCTATTTACAAGCAGTTACCCTCGTCACCAATCACTGTTACCTTAGTCATTCAGTTTCGAGGAAAGCAGTTACCATCGTCCTTCTTTAACATGGGATCCAATAGGATGACCTAGTTTTTTTAAATATTTTTGAGAAATTGAGACGAGGGTAACTTAGTTATCCTCGTCCAGTTTTGCCACTGTGATATTGGAGCGGGATTACCCAGTAGAAGGTATGGCCCAATGGCCCCTCTAAATACACCACTGATCCTCATTCCCTACCACCTCCACATATTATCCCCTCCTATCTCCTCCTCCTATCTCTTTTTCATCCTACCTCTTCCTTCTCCTTCTATCTCCTATCTCCTCCTATCTTTTCTTTCAATCTCCTCATTTCTCCTTCTCCAATCTCCTCCTCCTATCTCATCATTCTAAGTCCTTCTCTTTTCTCTTTTTATCACCTCCTCTCTCAACCTCTTTCCTCCCATTTCTCACATTATCTAATCCTATATCTTTCTCATCTTTCCTTTTCTTATCTCCTACTATCCCCTATCTCCTCATATCTTTTCAATCTCCCCCTTTCTCTTTCTCCAATCACCTCCTCCTATATCTCATCTTCTTAACTCCTCCTATCTCTTTCTATCACCTCCTCTCTCCATCTCCCATCTCTTATCGCCTCATCTTATCTCCTTCTATCTCCTACCTCTTCCTCCTGTCATCTCCTCCAACCTCTTCCCTCTAATTCCTATTTCCTACTCCTATCGCCTCCTATTGCCCCCTCTGATATCCTCCTCTTCCCATCTCCTCCTCCTATCTTCCATAATTATTCTCCTCCTTCTATCTCCTCCTTCTATCTCCTCCTTCTATCTCCTCCTTCTATCTCCTCCTTCTATCTCCTCCTTCTATCTCCTCCTATCTCTTTCTATCTCCTCCTACCTGGACCTCCCATCTCCTCATCTTACCTCTTCCTATAATTCTGAAAAGTCGACCATTAAAAATTTGCAGTAAAGGCCACTAAATTGCCACGATATAGTAGACAATCAGCTTAGCTTTCCAAATTGGGGTCTGCCCTTTCTTTAGACCAAATGGTTGTTAAGCTGTTGGCAAATTTTGGTCACCGTCATAACTATTATAATCGTGCCATTGTTATCAAATTTTTGTTGACAGAACCGCAACACCGCCGGTCATCATATATCTGTTTGAGAAATAAAATTCAGTGTTTTTCATTACAAACAATTAAGTGTTCGAAGAGTTAATCTCAAACAAATTACTACATTGCCTAATTTTTACTGATTTATTTCAATATCAGCAGTGACACTGTTTTAAAAAGAAGAAAAAATCCACACGTCCGAATTGTTTTGCACTTGTCAGTGACTTTCAGAGTTTCAAGTTTAACCAATTTACCACTATGTACTATGTAGCTTGTGCTGGTACATAAACAGCGCTGATAATATATATATCCTTATTCCAATCATGAATAGATACCTACATAATACTCTACAGGCCCATCTGTTTAGAAAATTTGTGTTATTATGTATACGTCAAATTTTCCTCGTCACCAGAAATATCACTTTTTTCACAACACTCAAAGTTAATTGCTATCAAATATATATACCAAATCACAACCCCTATTTTGTGATTGACATATTATATTGGGAAAAGGCCAATTGTAAGAAGAAAATATCCTGAAAATTTATGTAAGAAGAATCTGAAAACTTTCATTTGTTTAGCAAAGCATTAATTGGTAGCTTTAATCGTTTTCAATTCAATACACTTCTTTTTTAGCCTTCAACAAGCAAATTGTATTTTTAAAAAAAGGACTTTTTTAAAATTTCTAAGCCAATTTTTTGAGTGCATTTAGGCCTATTGTTCAAAAATAATATTGAAATGATAATCATGCAAATGCAAAGAGATAAATGTATCGATTCCAGTTTTGTATTAATAGGCCTACAGATCTATTCATCAAACATGTGTGGGTATAATATAGAATTATTCAAGTTTAAAATTATTTTATTTATAAATGCCTAAAGGCAAGTGGTATTACAATGAAAGCTAAATATTGGCTTTAATAAGCCTAGATCAACTTCTCTGGGGGGTGTTCCCACCAAAGATAGAGCTGGTATCCAAGGTGTTGCTAGGGGGAGGAGCCAAGCCACTTGAGCCTCATTTTGAGATCTGAATGCACTGTTAACTTGCACTAAATGTTATTATTATTCCCTCTCTGGATGACACAGTTTTAAATAATACATTGCAATCTAAATTAACATTATAATCTCTAGGCCTTAGATCCACCAGTTAACCATTCAGATTAAACTCAGCCTCAATCTCAGTTTTGTTGACGTCCTCAGTTGAAAACTTTCATGGCATTTTTCTTGAGGATTTACAGAATCACAGATGAAACAAGACAAGGGAAAGGCTTTGTTGTTGTGTAAAGAATATTGTCTCAACTTACATCTTGTCTCCTTCTCCTAAATATCGATGAAAGACACTTATTTCTTCAGCTGTTTTTGAGGCTACAGATTAAGACGTCACAGTAAGTTAATCTGTGGTTAAACTATTTTGATAAAACATGGTTAAACTCCAAGATTAACTAACCAAAGTTTAAGTCTTAAACTAAGGTTAAACTAATCCATTTTAGTTAAAGCAAGCCCATGTGTGTATATTACAGTCTCTCACTTTGATATACTAAAAATGAGTATCAGTTATGGTTCTTGGTGACAGTATTCTGGCTCAGTGAATCTAGACTGTATTTTAGATAATGCCGTTCAGTGATCAGTGAAAGCATGCCTCAAGCCAAGCAAGAGAGATACTCAGTTAAGCAAAACTCTCATGGATGATAAGATTCTGCTTCTTTTTCTCTTCCTCGGCTACACCGGCCAATCCCAGTGCAAAAAAAGAGTACATTTGAAGCACTTGAATTATTAAAATTACCAAATGTACTCCGATTGTATGGCAAACAAAAACATATACTTTCTAGAAAGGAACATATTTGAAGCGTGTGGATATGCATATAGTGAGTATAAATTAAACATAATTTAAATAATTCCAACAATTCAAATGTGCTCCTTTTTGCTCTGGGAATGCCATCTTTGCAATACCATAAGCTTGTTCAGTAATTTGGTGAAAAGCTTGCACGAGTAATTTGTGCGCTATAACGTTTCTTCTGCACAAAACCAAGAGAACACACATGGCACATAGTAGGTTGGCATCAAGAGCGCACCACTTGAATTTGGTGCCGTTTGAAAGAATATATTCCAAACTTCATTTCCAAAGATGGAATTGTTTCCTTACTATACACCTAACAAGCACTTCAGGTATGCAAGTTGTAAATTTTCAAGTTTACTAACAGCTTTTATATCTGCCCATATTTCACTGAACTATTTCAGAATAGGGAGAACATTATGTGTCAAACATTTTCAAAGATAGTAATACCATGGTGAAGCTTCATGCATGTACAAGGAACATTTTGTGAGCTGTGGATTGGAAGCCATAAAACGTATCTATTTATATTTTCTCAAATATTATCAAATATCCATCAAGCAGGATATCGACTGCTGATGGCAAAAAGGGACTTAGTGCCACTAAGTCCCTTTTTGAATTATTGCATTTTTTGAAAGTTCAAGACCTTAAGATTAATGTCTGTGAATATTAGAACAAAGTGAGTTAAACTAAAGGTGATATAACTGGTCAAAGTACAGGATGTCACTATTTTTAAAGTTTTGTTGACCTTTGTTGTCTCTGCCATTAGAAAATATAGCCAATGCAGCAAGGGACCTAGTTCAGCTAAGCAACTTTTTTCCAATGCAAAAAGGAGTATAGTGCTGTTGTGCACCTTTTGGCGCTGAAATTTACGTAACAATGATAGTAAAGATACTAGCTTTCAGCTCCGTTTTGCTCAAAACAACTACAGAAACCAGTTGGCGCAAAACAACTGATAATGCTTTCTTTGATGCAAGAAGGAGCATTGGTCTTATTTCATGAAAAATAATCATATTAGTAGAATTATTTTTATATTTAGTTGTAAAAAATGGCCATTTTTATGTACGTACCAAAAATCGTTCAAATCGGACCAGTACTCACCGAGCCAGAACTGAAAACAGCTTTTCAAAACAAAAGGGCCTTTTTCTCAAAATCACACTTTTCCACTAAGCTCCGTTTTTCGGCGAGCTGTCGATATGGAAAGACACTAAAACATGATATTTATATATCCATTGATTCCACTGAATATTTTAATATAGTAAATCACAAAAGTCAATCCGAACAAATTCATGATTTTTGTACAATATTTCGGCTTTATTTAGCCATCCTCAGGTATGAAATGAAAATGTTAAAGGAAACATAGAGTTAGTTACATGACAAACAACAAACAACATGAAAACTGTGGGAAACATAGACAATGAAAACAGTTACCTGAATAACACAAACTCTTTTGAGGCTTTCAGGCCATGATTGAGTGTGGGTGTTTGCCTTCTAATGGCCAGTGCTTCTTTAAAAAGCAATAGAGACCAATGTCTTGCAGTGTCAATTATTTTAGTGTTGGCAAAAATTACACTGTATAGACTAACAGGTTGTTCACTATAGAGATGATCAGGGAGGCTAAGAATGTCATGAACATGTTTAAAATTAGCACAACTTTGAACATGATTAAAGATTTCACTTGCAGGTTTGGTATGTTCTTTAATACGTGTACAAAGATTTCTGTCTGTTTTACCTATGTAACTGGCATTGCAACCTGGACATACAAATCTGTAGACAACAGAACTTTTGAATTCTTTTGCAATTAAATCCTTAGTACTGGCAAATGAAGCTATCTTTGTGGTTTGCCAAAGAAATTGAAATTTGACAGGTTTTGTAATTAATGCACCAATACGTTTGGAACATTTTCTGGCTAAAATTTCACCTTGTTTGCCGATGTACGGCAGGGTCATAAATATTTTGGTGGTTGGAGGAGTTTGTTGTCTTGGGCCATACACGGGAGTGAATAATTTTATTAGTTTATTAGAAGTGGAATTTGTGTATCCATTCCATGACATAAAACGTTTAATGTTCAGGAGTTCTGATTTGAGGATAAACATATTGGAGCAGATTTTACTCAAATTTTTGTCACATGCAATATTGTTCATTAGATTTTCAATATGATTGCAGTATTTTGAATAAACTTCCTGTTGAGATAAACTGAGTGGAAGCACGCAGAGACATACATCAACTGCACAATCAAGTAAAAGAATCATTGCACTTATATATTGAAATTAAAGAATTAGATTTGCCAATTCTACATAAAATTGAACTTGCATTAAATAACACAAACTGGTACATTCACAACATTGGGGTGATATGAAACAATAGAAATCAACAAAATTGTATGTTTTTCAGAATTGAGTTCAATTCATTTTATTAGTCCAGTAGAGCCCCACTATGTCTTAAATTTAAACACAACACTAGTTTGTATCAGTGTTATTTGAAATATGCATAAATGCACTGAAATGTTTGTATTTTATAGGCCTACATGAAACCAGTGTGTGGTATTTTGTTGTTTTATAACCTCTGAGTAAAGGGACCAGTGTGGGTAACAATGTAGATTTCATTGAGAAATAAAAAGATCTTGATGTAGATGTTTGGGGACGAAACCTTGTGGTTGTTGTCCCATCAATTGTCTCTGGTGATGATTAGTGACACGTATGCTCGTGGCTGGTTGGCTTGTATCTTCTCCGATATGGAGAACTGGATACTTTGGAATATTATTAACAATATACAACGGATTTTTACAAGGGATAGTGTCCTGGATATCAAATGGTTTTTATATACATGATACTTTAAATAAAAATTTATTTGGTTTTACTGAAATATCTTTCTGACCTTTTAACCAAGAGGGCAGGGGTTTCGACTTACCATGGGAAGAATTTTTTTAGTTTTGAGGGGGTCTAGGTCCAGATGACCTCAGATCCATGGCCATTTTGCTCCAAAGAACTGTTGTTGGTCACCAGTTGATTTCAAAATATTAGGGTCCTTTTGACCAATGGAAATATTTGGGTCTGATTGACCATAAGGGGTGGCTGTCAGTTCTTAATAGACAATAGACTAGGGTCTAGGGTGACCGCATGCTAAGGTTTCTACCCAAGTCAGTAGTGAGACCTGGCTATGGTTCTTTGAACAATTACTTTGAATGTGTCAGATCTGTAGTCCCGGGTGACCACAAGCTACAATTCTGAGAACATTACTTAATAATTGGTTCGAATTGACCTCAGTTATGATACGTTTTAAAATCTTTCCTCGGTAGGTCGTCCCCCATCTAAATATGGCCGTTTCCCGGTTAGTAGTAAAGGATAACAAAAACACAACACAAAGCAAAATTACACAACTGGTACATGAGACCTATAATAGGAATACTCAGAACATGCATTCGTTATTATGTGCATAAACAGAAAACTTTTTTTTTTTTCAGAATTCCTGGTTAGGTAGCTCGGGTCTGTATCGACCACGAGCACCCTTAACCAGAAAATCAATCTTGTGCCCTGGCAACAAGTGAGTTCAAAGCTATGGTTTTCCTAATAGATTTGGTTAGATCTCTAATCATTTTGAGAGATGGGTGGCAGCCATCTGTTAGTAGATTATATTTGATGCTATTTTTCCTGTTTCCCCCCTATTGTGAAATAGACATTTGTGTAGTTGTGGGGTTTTAAAGCCGTAGGTGTTATTCAGAGTCAGGATGGCCTCATTTGTCATGTCAACCATCAGCAGCAGTGAGGCTTGCATCTCATCGTAACTGTCTGCGTGTCTTAGGATGGATGTTCGTCTTGATTTAATCTTGATTGATTCCAGTCGCCACTCGACATTGGATAAATGGTGGCAATTGCAGGAACCCCACCCTGCCTCGAGATGCATTGGTGGAGGTCGTTAAATTCTCCCTTAGTGGACTTAACTGTATCATTTATTTGTTCCGCTGGTAGGACCGTGACTTCATTTACCAGATCACCCTCATAATCAAATCTGGTTTCCGACTGTTAGATTGCAAATGCCTGCAGCCACATATATAATTGGAGGGTCATCGAAATCGATTGTATCGCCTAGATCCCCCTCTACAATTACAGTTGCATCTTCAATTTTAGCTCCCGGTTTATCCCAGGTACGGAGCACAGGTAGATTCTGAGGAGTTATTTTCTTGACCCTGCTATCCTCAGGTTAGTCCTATTTACTCTCAGCTGGAGGACCATTGCTTATTTCAGTGTAGAATGTATATTATATACATTCTTTTTCAGTAATTGAGACCAGTGTGGGTTGAAGCCGGCTCTGTGAATCTGCCACAAATCTAGTTCAGTTCAGTTCAATGGTGTGCTTGCCCAGATCTGCCGGGTTGCTCGACCCTTTCAGGGGAACTGCGCTCGATCTGGTCCATTATTGTTTCTATTTTCCTTGCTGTGTCCTTCAGTTTTTCAGGGTCCTCCTCGAAAATGTCCTGTATTGTCACTTCTCCTATCATCTGTCTGTGAATTCCTGGGCATCGTTCAAGGATCTGTTCCTGGATCTCCTGTTCTCTTTTGCACATCCTGCACGTTTTATCCTGGAACAGGTTTTTGTAGTTATTTGAGCATCTTTGACCTTGCTTTGAATACAAGGTTTCCTTCCATCCTGGTGTATTTGTTCATGTATTCTGCTCTCCGGCCTGGTCTTAGGTCCTTTTTGTTGTCCAGGTAGAATTTTGTTTTAGTTTTGTTTTCTCCTTCCATGACCATTTCTCTCATCTTTTCAATTATTCTCTCCTTTATTCTTGTTTCTTTTCTGTTCTTTTGGCTGCTCTCGTGGTCGTTTCTCCCAGTTGCCTCTTCTCTTGCTTTCTTATTGGTGTTCCACCAGCTATTCATAATTAATAATTGCTGTGAAATCTTCATTTAAGTCCTTGATCTTCTTCCACAATCTGTTTTTTATTCTGTGCATTTCAAGTACATACATTATTCCTTCTGCCCATGCCTTGTCGTATGCGTTGGTTACATCTAGGAAGGCAATGTACACCTCTTTTCCTTTCCTTGTTGCCTCCTTCAGGGCTAGGATGTAGCTCAATCTATGGTTGCACCGTGATTTTATTATTGATTCTTGTAGAGGAAAGATCAGTTTCATCATGTGTATGCTTGGCTTTGCTCAACTAGTACCTCCATAGAAGATATGAGGCCCTTAAATATGGGAAATTTTTTTAATTCTCCTTAGCCTCGAAGATACCTTTTTTAGGCCGTAATTACACAGACCCCATTGACCCCAGATTTAAAAATACAATGCCATTGAAGACTTCAATAGTGACTATTCCAGACACAATGGGTAGTGCAGCGATATATTACCGCCTTTCAGGCGGAAATATGAGCAAAAATGCATAATTTTGACTTTTAATTTTTTGCAAATTTCTTATTTGGTCCAAAATAATGAAGCCATGGTTACCATGGCAACCTATAATCTGACCGGACCAAAAAAAATTTTCAGACGTCTCATGCCATAGTACTTCCAACCCACAAAATATAAAACGATTCTGTGAAGTACCACATTCCGGTCATGGGTTGATTTTCTCAGATAATCACTCTTAAGGATTTTCTGTTGCGATATAAACATGATGAATGAAAGCTCTTGAGAATTTTTTCTTTTCACAGAAACATCACTGCAAAAATGATGGAGAAAATTTTGTTTCAGAGAACCTTTTTGTCGAGGCTTTACGTTAATTTTGGGGAAATTTGAAATAACATTTTGGTAATTTTTTATTGGTAGATTTAAGGGAAATAGTTGCAAATTAGCAAAATTTCAAATCAGAATATTTGAAAATACCTTTGGCCAGCACAATTTCTAATGATCACACATTCAAAAACTGTCCCGTATATGCGTTGGTTACATTTTTGTGGAATTTGGGGCAGGCAAAAAAGGGTTATGGAGAAGGAAAAATTGGGAAATTGTGAAGAAAAAATGGGGAAATTTAGAAGAAAAAATGGGGAAATCTGATATAATTTGTATAATCCCCTTTTCTTTCAATTTCTTTTTTTATTAATTTCCCCATTATTCTCTACCTTTTCCCCAATTTCTGGTCATTTCCCCATTTTACTTACCATTTCCCCATTTTGCTTATCATTTCCCCATTTTCTTACCGTTTCACCATTTTCTTTCCGATTTTGGGCAACATATCTGCAAAAATTTCCCCAAAATCTTGTCAGGGGGGTTGGGCAATTTGCCCCCCCCCCCCGCTGGCTACGCTACTGATAGACGGTATCATGGTATGTCTAATAATAAGCCAGACATCAGGGTTGGGCCTAATCTAATCTTAATCATGATCAAATGATTAAATTAGATTAGATTATTTAATTTAATCTAATCGATTACATTTTCAAATTCATTTAATTTAATCTAATCCAATAACATTTTCCATTTAATCATCATTTAATCACGATTAAATGTTGATTAAATGATTTAATCAGATTAAATAATTTGATCAGATTAAACAATTTGATCAGATTAAATAATTTAATCAGATTAAACCATTTAATCAGATTGAAAATTTAATCCAATTAAACATTACTTCAACTGTATGATTGTGACCAATGATTGTCCAGATGTTTCATCAGTCAGCAAAGTAATGATACCAAATGAAATGATGTGTGGAAAATGCAGAAGTAACCAGTTGGTTTGGAGTATGGAATTCAAACTTTGGATGTTTAGTGACACAACATTCCAAGATGTAAGTGTGCCTTTACCTAATTGACAATTAGCTGGCCTATCACTGCTATCAGTTCCATGATTATGTAAGATCCTGACCCTTATCACATAAAACTGGATGGACCATAGAGAGGCAATACTAATTCACAATGCGCAAGTGATTGGAGAGCCTCTATCTTGTCTTATGCAATGTATAAATTATAAGGTACCTATCTGGAGGGACTAGGAAATGGTACAAAAATTAGGTTTCATAATTGGTGGAAAAATCAAATAAGTCACATGTAGAAAATATTTCTTCCAAATTACATCAGTGAAACATCACATGCTAGTGATCTGAAGAAAATTGGGAAATTATAGAATTTTTTCCGCAACATCATGTTGGGATTGCTGGTGTACATTTTATTACCACACATAAGCCTCTTAGCATATGTGGTAAAATGAATGCACATTAACCTTTTCAGAAAAACTTTTCTTAACAATTTTCAATGTTCCAAAAAAAAAGAAGAAGAAGAAGAAAACACACCTATGTAGAGATCTGTTGTTGACATTCCATGGCTCACCTGAGAAGTGGTGAACAAATCTCACGGAGAACAGCTTTAAATACATTTGAGATACCTGATATGAATTCAAGGAAAATCTGTAGAAGTTGTGCCTTTAAAACTGAGACTTATTACGAATAAGCAGGTTATTTAGAATTTACTTGAACAACATGGTAATCGAGATTTTTTTTTCGTAGATTATTGAATGACTTCTTTATTTTAATCAAATTTAATCAAATATAATCAAATTTAATCTGATTAAATATTGTGTTTAATTTGATTTAACTGATTAAGATTGGAAAATGGCCTTTATGTAATCTAATCTAATCAAGCAGAGTCTCCTTTTAATCTAATCTAATTGATAAAAAAATAATTTATTCGCCCCAACCCTGTCAGACATTTAAAACTGTGATTACACAAAAGGGCATAATTTGTAAATAGTGGGCATAAAGTGAGTGGCCTTGGGGGACTACTTAGACTAAATCGAGTCTTACCCAATGTGCTTCGGTTACCCTACAACAATTATAATTAAGGTATAAGTAGCTAAACCATGTTTAGAAACATATTTTGTAGTCACATTCCAGAATGATTCTCATCCTGACATTCTGTAGCTCTTTGCATATTGGCAGTCCATTGGAAAAATCCACACAGGATAAAAACAAGTTCGAAGATACAGCGTTCTCCTTCTCATCACCAACACTTTGCAATGGCTTACCCGAAAATGAGTAAAAATCAAAAACAATTTTAATAGGAGACAGAAAGCATAAGTTTTTGCTAAATACTACAGAAATATTAAGTAATCTCGCAAATCGCCAATGATCATTTTACTGGAATAGAGCACTATATTTTATTATAACTGTATATTTTACATTATTTTCAGCCACTAATGTGCCAGGCCAACCATCTCAAACCACACCAACAAATTCAGCCAGTGAACAGAAGAAAAATGCAACACATCCATCACAGTCAAATGAGAAAACCACAAAAGAGGTAACAAATTTTTTTAGGGATCCACTATTGAAAACTGTCCAAAAAAGGTATAATAGTATATCATGCATTGTTGTTATGATTGCAGAATATGGCCACAGGTCCTCCTTTGAATCAGGAAAGGTATGATAACAATGTATTTCTAAATACTTTTTTAAATTTCTGAACTTGTCTTACGGAGATTTTCTATAATATTATGAGGCTGTTGTGTGAGACACTTAGAACCCAAATTTTACCATTTGTCACTATTGAACCAATCCTTTTCAGTATTATTGTATGATTTCTTTTTGACAGGAAAAAAATCAATGACATGGCTGCGAGAGCCAAGATTTCTGTGACGTTCAAAGTTGTGATTGGACCTGAATTTGAATATGACCCGAAAAATTGCGCAGTCGGCATCCAATTTTCATCTCAAGACTCAGAACCTGAGAGGCTGGAACATGTCAGGTGAATTTTGAGATGTATCTGCAAATATTGTTAAGATGAAGTTCTCGATAAATAACAAGGAAGTTGACACTCAGACGCTCCTGCATGTAAGTGAAGTAGTACAGACTGTGCCTGTCCCTCTGATCAAAAGCCTCCACCCTCGGTGGAGGGACAGTCAGAAATGGGAGGTCAGCTCAAACAAAACTGAAATCAGTATGCCTGCCCAGGCCAAGTCTAGACTGATGGAAGGAAAGTGAACTTTAAACAGAGGGTCTTGGTAGGACTTATCAAAATCACAAGTCAAACATTTTGTCACAAAAGTGCTCTCTTAAAATCGCTGTAAACAGGCCCTAAATATGTCTAAAAACACAAAGTATTGATTTGAAGTTGTGTATCTGGTAGGAATCCCCAATTTAGCATGATAAAATTTGATGTTTTGCTTATGATAAATAAAAGGTGGTGACTTTATTAAAGCCTGTGTAGAGGTACAGGTATAGATGGCGCCACATGTGGCAAAAATGAAACAAATAACTGTCATTGGTCGTCTGCTAATATTCAAACTTATAACTGCCTCATACAAGTGGCTACAGTCTGTTTGTCAAAATAGAATGAACAGTTGGATACTATGTATCATTATGAGGTGTCCCAGTGGACTCACTTTCTATCTCCCCCCCCTCCCATCATTCCAGTTCATGTTGAATTCTTCGAGACTGCAAACTGCGTTTGCAACTCATCCTTGGGAGCGTACAGTGTTTTATTAGAGGGATCATCCAATTATTCTAATCATTTTTAATTGTTGTGAAGTAAATAAGGGGATGGGGAAAGAACTTACCCTAGGGAGCATACTGTATTTCATAAGAGGGAGCATCCAGTTATTTAAATTGTAATTGTTTTGGTAATAAATAAGGGGAAAAAAGCAGTCTGGTTCAAGACTGGAAGTAGTGTGTTGTATAAAGTCTTCAAAACTTTTGATCAGACCAGTTGATAACGATGTTGTAATTCTCGCAAATATCCAATGTTTATTAGCTGAACCTTACAGAAATGTTGATTGCTTTTGGGCTTGGTCGACACTCGAGGTACATTCCGCTGAATATAACAGCGAAACATGGGACAAAACAGTCTAAATCCTTTGACAGGATGTTTTATATATCTGATGGTTTGGTCGTCAATGACATAACTGTAAATTGATGACTGATTCTCAAGTATATATCTTGTAATCCCTCCTAGGAAACTTTTGATAAATTGGACATTTTTTATTGTTTGCATCTCAAATCTACGGCAGAACTATCTGCTTAGTGGTAGATTTTCTTTACTGGAAACTTATATTGTATAACAGATCGACTAGGAACCACCAGTTTCCAATCCAATACACCAAGGCTTTAATTCCAATCCATAAATAAAACCCTGAGCTTGGTCAGGGTTTACACTTGTATAGCACAATATTGAATATCCACAGCATGGATCCAGAACTGGAAAATTACCAAGACTAAATATACCATGTGTTCTAACATAATTTCTGAATTAAACCAAACCAATACAATAATTGATTCACAAATACAACCATATTGAATTTAGGCTAACAATAATATAAATTCAACTCACCTAATTAGCAAGTATTTTAAAATATCTTCAAACATCACAAAGCAGGCCACATGCTTCTCACATGGCTTCTGTGTCAAAAAGTGAGTGGCAAATTATTCACTAGCACCACCTAGCTGCCAGCAGTTTCAACTAGAAACTGCTGCCCTCTTGTGTTACAAATTTTACTGTACAGTGGGGACACCTGTCACCCTGTTATTACATATTGTACTCACTAACCTACATCGATGGGCACTGCTAAATACTCCTTTGCATAAAATATGCATGTCATTGCGTGACATCATCAGTTTATGCGTTGTTTGATGGGAATACTTCTGCTCATGAAATCTGGAAAATTGCTGTCTCTATGTGCTTTTTATGTGAAGATCCAGGATAGAAGCAGTGCAGGATAGCAGCAGTGCCGGATATAGGAGAGGTGCAGAATAAGAGCAGTGCAGAGGGTTCAGTGCAGATTTGGAGCAAGGCAGAGGGAGCAGTGCAGAATAGGAGCAGTGCAGAGGGAGTAGTACAAGATAGGAGTAGTGCATAGGGAGCGTTGCAGAACAGGAGAAGTGTAGAGGCAGTAGTGCAGGATAGGAGCAGTGCAGGATAGGAGCAGTGCAGAATAGGAGCAGTGCAAAATATATGTAGGCAGAGGGAGTAGTGCATAATAGGAGCAATGGAGAATAGGAGCAGTGCAGGATAGGAGCAGTCCAGGATATGAGCAGTGCTGAATAGGAGCAGTGCAGGATAGGAGCAGCTAGTGCAGAATAGGAGCAGTGCAGAGGGAGCAGTTCAGGATAGGAGCAGTGCAGCATCGTATTGCAGAATAGGAGTAGTGCAGAATAGGAACAGTGCAGAGGGAGTAGTGCAGAATAGGAGTAATGCAGAACAGGAGCAGTGTAGAGGCAGTAGTGCAGGATAGGAGCAGAGCAGGATAGGAATAGTGAAGAATAGAAGCAGTGCAGAATAGGACCAGTTCAAAATATATGTATTGCGGAGGAGTAGTGCATAATTGGAGAAATGGAGAACAGGAGCAGTGCAATATAGCACCAATCCAGGATATGAGCAGTGCTGAATAGGAGCAGTGCAGGAAAGGAGCATCTAGTGCAGAATATGAGCAGTGCAGAGGGAGCATTTCAAGATAGTAGCAGTGCAGCATTGGAGTAGTGCAGAATAGGAGTAGTGCAGCATAGGAGTAGTGCAGAATAGGAGCCATGCAGGATAGGAGCAGTGCAGGATAGGAGCAGGCCAGAATATGAGCAGGCCAGAATATGAGCAGGCCACAATATGAGCAGTGCAGAATAGGAGCAATGCCGGATAGGAGTAGTACTGGATAGGAGCAGTGCAGGATAGGAGCAGTGCAGAGAAAGAGTAGTGCTGAATAGAGGCAGTGCAGAGTAGGAGTAGTACACAGACAGTAGCGTAGAATAGGAGCTGTGCAGAATAGGAGTAGTGCAGGATAGGAGCAGTTCAGGGTAGGAGTAGTGTAGGATAGGAGCAATGCAGAATAGGAGCAGTGCAGAGGGAGTAGTGCAGAATAGGAGTAGTGCAGGATAGGAGCGATGCAGACTAGGAGCAGTGCAGGATAGGAGCAGTGACGTATAGGAGCAGTGCAGGGGAGTAGTGCAGGATAGGAGCAGTGCACAGGGAGTTGTGCTGGATAGGAGCAGTGCACAGGGAGCAGTGCGGAAAGGATCAGTGAAGAAGCAGAAGTGGAGAATAGGAGCAGTGCAGAGGGAGTATCCCAGAATAGGAGTAGTGCAGAATAGGAGTAGTGCAGGGTAGGAGTAGCATAGGATAGGAGTCTTTTCTCTATGATGACAAAACGAGTTCAACAGTAATATCATAGGCAAATTGCTGGCACACTGCTGCATTGTCACTAGTAACCAGCTATGAATCTTTAAAAATACCGTGCAAGCACGTAAACAACTCGGTTGCAAAGTGCGACAGACAATATCATGGCATGGCAAGGAGTGCAATACACATGAAGTAAAGACATCACCAAAAGTCCCAGAATGCACTTTAATTTGGGCGATTTACCCTGAAACCATTATAACATGTGCTAGCAGTTGTTTTTCATGACGGCCAAGAATTTTGTTCACTTGGGACCATGAATGGAGTGGAGAAAGTATGAAGGTTTTGTAGACTTGTTAAAATTGACCAGGCTGCGTTGTGTCTCGTAACAACTCATTGAATGATTCATTTGGTACATAGGTCCATGGATGCCGAATTGCAGATCTATGCATCACCTGTGCTCTGTTACTTCAAAGGAGGCTGAATACGTCCCATTTGAACTGTTTAAAGTGTTTTTGCAAACAATAATAATGCACTGCTCTTTTTTATTGTCTGTAATAATTCTTTTTCCTGACTTGTATTAAACAATGGGGCCTTCAACAAAACACACTGCACCATGCACCCTCTTATCTCAGTGTTGACAGGTCATGCATTAACAGGATTTGAAGGGTATTTTTACCCAACTCTCCAACACATGTGGCATGTCACTGGCACCTCAGATTGACAATTTATTGGTTTGTTTTCCCACACCATGACACATGACAGATAAGCATGTGCACTGTGAAGGATTTGCTGTAGAAACTTATTGTTCTTGTTTACTGTGACAGTTCACATTGCCTAAAGTGGAGATCCACATTTCTGAAGTCTTTCTGAACTGACAGCTTATACAGTCTGTTTTGAGATTACATATACTGGATACATGTTGACTGATAGGCCTGCAGGAGCATGTTTAAGCTATTTAGTACTTGCAGATCACTCAGCTGGTCATTTTGTCAGTAACTGGATATTGGGCCCTCCTACAATAAATTCTAAAAAAGAGAGTAAGAGCAACACGCAGGATGTCTGGTGAAATGGATTTTTAACAGATTCTTCAGATTCTGACAGGTCTGAAGATTTTATTGACACTGACATCACTATTTTGGAGCATGTAGAAGAAATAATGTAAGATATTTAGAAGTCAAAGACAGTTTTGAGAAAAAATTCCAGTAATTTTTGACAGTATACATGAGATTCTTGGTAGCAATAACTTGGAGAACACATGTTAAAAATGTGGCAGTGTAAAATTTGCCTATTATAGTATTGATGCTTGGCATTAATTTTATTCATGATCAATGGTTAGGACAGAGGGCAGCAGCACCTAGCTCTGTTGCTCACCTCAAGGCCACTAGGGCATTGACCCAATTTTAAAGCATAATGCTTGAGTGACAACACTGATCACTCTCAGTTATGTCTAAGCTGCTCTCCAGGCAACATCTAGTGACTTAACTCTGCATTACTGCATTGGCAACCAATATCATGTTTAAGGTGCCAACTTGGTTCACCATTGAAAACATGTGGTTGGCCATTGCTTCACAAAACCCCAATCTGGGGTTTTTATCCATGATGAATAAATCATCTTATACATCACAGCAAAGACTTGTGTCAACTTTTCTTGCTGTAACAAAAACGTTTATTTCAAAGCATAGTTTGGTGTGGATTTCAGAAATGCACATGACTGAAATTCTGTCATTCCCAAATTTAGGCAGAAATAAAGCAATATGTGTAGTTTGACAGCAGCATTTGCGACATGCGATGAGTTGTGGTAGGACAAAAATTGTATCCAGCCGTGTGGGCAAAGGCAAGTTTTGCCGTGTGCCTCTGCAATACACCGAGTACCTCGTTGTAAAAATCGGAAAATGCTCATATATCCTCATCAAGTTTAGTCTTATAAGCATCAACAATTCAACATCCTTAATGCTTGACTTATACCATGCAGCCCTTGGCTTTCCTGGAATACACTTCTGCCGCAAGTGCTGGCAGTCTATGTCTATCTGATAAACTGTTACATAGTCAGATGCATTAATACGATCCACACAATCATGAGTATCGACAACATTTACTAGTTTATCTGATATTAATATATCGTCGGGTGGATGGCATAAGGAGCCAAGTTACTTTGGGTCAAAAAATGACTTTTGTATATTTTAAAGTTTAGGACATGCAGATTATGACACAGTTAAAATTTGTTTGTGTGGTCATGTTTTCATGCATCTTATTGGTTGTGAATATTGACAATTCAACAAAAAATTCAAAATGATGTTCAGATGAACAAAGACACAGTTTTTGTTTCCCCAGCTCCCAACACAGAGATGCAAAAGACTTTGGCTCTGTATGTTAAAAGAGCTCTGAGCAGTGCTGATGCCTTTTATGGTCATATTATAAGGATCCATTGTAACATGGCTCTGTCTGTGACACACAAGGCACATGTTTATTGATCTGCTTGTGGTCACAGAACGATCCAAACTAATGCGGCTCTTTGTAGAAGTTACTTTTACTGCATTTTTACAACTTAAAGTAACCTGTATTATTTTGGATCATTGCGTGACACAACAAGGAGCCATGTTATCCCGCATTTTAGTGTTAAAAGGAGCCAAAGTGCAGAATTCATTGAGATTTTCATTCTTGATGATGTGGAGTTCCGACACATTGGTTAATAAAATTTAAGGATTTCCGTAATTCAGACAAGCCGTCATATCATGGGTTGCTATGGTGAAACCTCATGGTATCTCATTGATGTACCTAAAGTATTGTAGGCCAAACCTTCATGTAAAAGTTTACAGATAAAACACTTTCATGTATTTTTTTGGATAAATTCCCATTTCAAAGTAACAATCTGCATTCATTATAATATTTAGTGTATTTCAATATTGCAATATAGCCTGTGTAATATATATATATTTTTGTAATGGTGGGCCTGTTTCAAATATATTCTTACAATATAAAGGCAACTTTTATAGTTTTTTTCCCCCTCATGAGGTGTCGGGTGACCCGCCATTACCAAATTCGCACAGTGATCTGACATTGTTATACTTATGGGCCAAGGGTACTTTTTTTCCAAATAAAAAAAAAAAGACAGATTTCTCAATTTTCTTTTCCAAAAATGTTTTCAAAAATTTTCTGTCCTAATTTTTTCCACCCAATTTTGTTTTCCACATTTTTTTCTCATTTTTCAAAGAAAAGACTATATTCCCAACATTTTCTGGCCAAATTTTTTTCCCAAAATATTTTTTCCTGAATTATGCCACTGTTCCCTAATTGCATGCTCATGGGCCTGTTTCAAATTAATTTATTTTGCAAATTTTTTTTTGCACTTGTAGGCGTATTTCCCAAAAATTTTCTGTCATAATTATTTCCACCCAATTTTTTTTCACATTTTTTTCTCATTTTTCAAAGAAAAGACTATATTCCCAACATTTTTCTGGCCAAATTTTTTTCCCAAAATATTTTTTCCTGAATTATGCCACTGTTCCCTAATTGCATGCTCATGCATGGATATCCATAGACCTATGAATATGCCCATGTAACAGTGCATTTGCCCAATGGGCTTTTCTAGTTTTGTGTAAAGTTCTTAAATAGTTTTTTTTTTTTTTTTTTTTATTTTTGATACAGCACAGCTGCTCTAGTTCTTGGTCTTAGTCTGCTTGAGGATAATTAAATATGTGACTCACATAATACAATTCTTTTTTAAATGTACAAAAAATATCAGTATGAAAAAATGGTAATTGCTAAAATACAAAAAAAAAATTAAAATACGATTTGCAGGGGACATGGAGCCACCCTAAACTTGACAGGCCATTTAATCTATTCTTTATGTTCAATTAAAAAAAAAATCAAGCAACAACTTGTGAAGAAATGTCCCCGCCATAAATTAATTGGATATTAAATGGTCACCCCATTAAAGGTCAGAGTTAGACACTTTTTTTAAAAAGTGAAAATGACCTTCTTTCCTCACCATGGTTCGCAAAGGCCCTTCTATTAAAACCCAATGATTTTTTTTATCTTTGAAGTAATTTTTTGGACTGATATCTCTTTAAAGGCTTACTTTTTAATTTCTATGCTAAGATTTACCTTGGTTGTTGTGAGCTTTAAATATTTCTCTTGAGCTTTCTCATTGTTTTTAAATATTTTTCTCCATACTTCAATCATGGGGAACTTTTTTAATTGATTTAAATTTTTACTTATTGTGGCCTGCGGCCTGGGTCAGGTCAAAGGTTGGATTTTGACCTGACCCAGGACTCACGCCCTGTGGTATTCTTATATTAGAGTCAAGGAGGGTAAATCCGTCCACTTTTGGCCGTAACTGTATTTTAAGGAAAATGGTTCTAGATACAAAAATGAAAATTAGCACATTGGAAGGGGCATATTCCGTACTACCACTAGCAGCCAAAAAATTAAAATATTCAAATAAGTTTTGCTGAAACCATGGCAACAAAAATTAAAGGTTAGGGCATCTAAATCCGTCCAGGCTGCTTCTAAATCCGTCCAGCAAGGATGGTAAATCCGTCCACAGGGTATTATGCAGCACATACCCATCATATCTTGTGATTTTTAAAAGTTTTGCAAGATTTTAACTGTCACAAAGGAATTTCTGTCAATATTGGAACATTGGGGTGCTGATTGCACTTATAATAGAAGAATTAGATAAATGTGGTCAAGTTAACTATCAAGAATTTCAATTGACTGCCTCAATCACAATTTAAAAACCCTTTTAACCCAATAAAGTGGTATAATTGCTTAATTTGATTCTTTTTATCAGTTTCTTGCCAATTATAAATAAAAAAGGTAATAAAAGTACTTTTAAAGACCATTTGAAGTGGGTGGACGGATTTACAATCACCCAGTCAAGCCAGTTTTAAAATAATGATGGTAAATCCGTCCACTTTTATTTCCATTGTATCTCCTTTCCATGTGTTGGAATCCAGTTATTTAAGAAACCCTGTAACAGCAATACAATTAATCGTCATATGCATCAATTATTTACATTCAATGTATTTTGATTTTGATGGAAATAGGCCTACAAGACCAAATACCTGTTATTAAAAAATTGCTGTGATGACGTCACAGAATTTCATTGTTTTTTGTCTTCAACTTTTAAATGGACCTGAACATCATTTAAAATGATGTAAACACCATAAAACGGCAAAATTAGTTGAAAAACGAGTTCCTCTTGCTTTTACAACTCACACCACTGTAAAAATTATAATTATAGTCCTATATTACTGGGTGGACGGATTTACCCTCCTGGACGGATTTACCATACTTGACTCTAATTTTTGAAATACAAAAAGAAAATTATTTTGAATATATAACAAGAAAATAACTATTCTACATTGTAATAATAACAAAATTAACAAGGTAATTTTTAAAATCATTGAAAAATAAAAAATGAAACTGCACATCATATCCACGCCATTGAAGGTACTGGTACTTACAATTTCTTACATGGGCAACTTTTTGAAGCCCTTGAAGTATCCATTTAGCTGGGTTAAAATATGAAGAGTCTTGGGTTAAAATAACCACGGAAATGACGGACAATCTATTTGGGGGGCCACCATTTAATCTCAAGGGGGAGGAGCTTGGGATTTTTTTTTTATGAATAATTTCTTGCTCCATTTTTATGAACTTAATAAATTCTTTTTTGGGCAGTCTTGAAATAAATAATTGCTGCCAGGGTGTTTCTTAGGAAGGTGGTGCATTTTTAAATGAATAATCGTGGATTTATCACGCTTGTAATAAACAGCCACTGTCGCCGTCATTGTGAAATAAAAATTTCCCACCAAAGAAAATCCAAGTCCCCCCCCCCATTATTAAATGGTTGCCCCTTAGATGACCTATCAATATTCTGTCTTGCAGTTGCAGGCTCAATAGTTGACAATATGATATCCAAATTCTTGTCATTATTACTAAATATTTAATCAACATGAAGTGAACTGTCTTTTCTGAGACAGTGGGAGAGGAGATTAATTACTTTGGCTTGTTTTAATTCTGAAAAAGGGAGTTTGTATAATGAATCTGTGTCAGAAAATGATTCAAGGTATGATACCTCCTTATTTGACAATAAAAAGTACCATAAAACTTCAATGTTTATGCTCTGATAAAATGATCCAAAGTCATTTAGGTCTGTGTAACTTCAATGTTTATGTTCTGATAAAGGGATCCAAAGTCATTTAGGTCTGTGTAACAGGAAAGAAATCATCAAATATTCTGTTGTTCTCTTATGGCATAAGGATCCAAAGTACTATGCAGCGAACTGTGTGAAAATGGTCCTCTAGTTCTCAGTGATCCAAGTTACTTTGGCTCCTTGTGTTATTCGTAATCACAGATCTCTACAAAATTGTTTGGGGTTATATTACATTTTCTATGTTAATACGAAATGTTAATTTAAGTATAAGCACACATGATAGTGCCCATTACATTTGTGAACCAATTGGTGTTTTTTTTTTTTGAAATCCATGTGGTATTTCCACACAAACTTTACTTTTCACCAAATTTGCTCTCCTGAAAAGTCAGAAAATCGGTCTGGCTCCTTATGCCATCCAATAGACGATATGATCAATGTGAAAATATCAAAGGAATTGTCAGCATTTGAAACATCCACTCATCCAGTTCAGCAAAAAACTCTTAAGATTTTCAGTACTGTAAAACGGGGTTACTTTGGCCGTTCTGTACTACTTTGGCCGCCGAATGAGAAAAAGAATCGGTAATCTCCCTATCAGCATGCCTCGGCGGTCCAACGTCGGCCGAGCGTCAGTCCGATGGCAGCATCATCGGACCAGCTTCAGGCCGATGTTGGACCGCCGAGGCATGCTGATAGGGCTGTATCTCTCAAACCAATATAGATACCAAAAAATGTAGTTTTGAATTTGCTGGAGTTACTTTCCATCTTTTTATGTATACTAATTTTGTTTCAATATCATAATACCAGTGCTTCTTGTGAAGGCCATTCTGAGAAAAAGCTAATTTGCAAAAAAGTGTGATTTTGCAGGAAAGTGTCCACTTTGTTCTGGGTGGGTCAAGTGCAAGATTACACAGTGAAACTGTGGAAGATTTTTAAATATAATATATCAAAGTTTCAAACTACATAGGATTTGTTAATGATGTTATGTAATTTAGTGAGTTTTGGGCTATGGACAATGTGAACCCCAAATCTCCAAGTCAGTGTCGGGGTTACTTTGGCCACCCCTGGAAATTACAATTGGCAAGAGTTCAAACAACTTGTAGTTAATAGCAGTCAAGGAGGTATAAACTAGGGCCCTGCACGGGACGGGAATGGGACTGAACTTGACAAAATTTGGCGGGAGTGGGTTAAAATTCTGAAAAATTTATCATTGTAATGCCTAGAACGGGACGGGAGCGGGAGCAGATTTGGAAAGAACGGGCGGGAGTGAGACAAAAATGTATTCCTGTGCACGGCCCTAGTATAAACCTTGATTTGACAAACAGGTGTATGACCCTGAAAATTAAGTTGACTACCATAGATGCTAAAAAGATAAAGATAACATAAATTGTCCAATAGACAATAGAAAATAGACAAATATTGTTTTAAAATGACACATTCTATGACTGGTAGCATTACCTTAGGTTCTTGTGGCCTAAAAACTGAGGTATTTTCACAATATGTCCTTCTGAATTAGGAGGCAGTAGTACACGTATCTATACTTTAATTTTTGTTCAGAAATCTGCGAATGAGTCACAAGTCATTTCAGATTACAAAAATACATTCTTTGACTTATTGGGTGGCCAAAATAACATAACTACTTGAATTCTACTGCGGTACATGGTATTACATGCTCAAAATATACGGCGGCCAAAGTTACCCCAACTCTGGGATTACTTTGGCCGACCCATTAATTATGTAATGAAACATAGAACCATCATAAATTCTGGAAAGCTTTTTTACAGATGAAAACCTCAATGTACTTGCTGTGTTATGGCACAAAACTGTTGATGTTCAATGAACAGTTTTTCTCAAAACACAAATTTGGTGCTCCGAAACGGCCAAAGTAACCCGGTTTTACGGTACTACAAAACTGCCTCAACATACAAAGATGTGACATTGTTGTTTTGGGGAAAAATATTGCAGAATGACTATTTTCTGCTAAAAAAGTTTACTGATACTCATCGAAAACATTTTTTTGGTGACAAAAGCACTGCATCTCAAGTCAAGTCAAGTCAAGTCAAGTTAACTTTATTACATCCACCTGGGATAACTCCATGCTCACTTCAGCTGGTGCAATATAATCAGGTACACATAAAATAGAATAAGTCAAATGGCACATGGCATAATACAGAGTTCAATGTCACATATTTCACCGATGGTGTCTGTCATTGAAGAGTCTCATGGCTCTGACCACAAAACTTGATTTGTGTCTGTTAGTGTTGGCAGGGGGATACAACATGCGGCCGCTTCGTTGACTTTTTGATTTGGTAAATATTTTAAAGAGAGGGTGACTGTCAACTTTCATAATTCTCTGCAATTTCTTAATTGTTATTTTGCTCTCTGTCTCATCAAATGAAACGAGTTTAACTCCAATTATCCGGCTGGCTTGTTTGATACTAGCTGTTATTTTTCTCTTATCTCCAGCCTTAACATTTCCTCCCCAGCAGGTTATAACATACTTCCAAACACTGGAAATCACAGAGTCATAAAACAAATTCAAGATGTCTCTTTTAACCTGGAACTTGTTCATTTTCCTAAGACAATATAGTCTAGGATTAAGTTTTTTGCAGATGGACTCGATGTGATTGGTCCATGATAGACGATCGTCCATTATTACACCCAAGGAACTTGTTATTGACTTTAGATCTAAAAAGGTTAATCCAGAGCCTGTCATAATAAAAAATGATCCTGTTCAAAGATCGGATCAGTACAAATATCTGGGTGTAATAATGGACGATCGTCTATCATGGACCAATCACATCGAGTCCATCTGCAAAAAACTTAATCCTCATTTCCTGTCTACGTTATTTACAGAAGACGAAAATCGAGTGCTTACATTCAGCAGTTTTCAGAGTGTCAATGATCTTATTGGAGGTGTTGCTGCTACATGTATCGCCTACATTGAAAATAGTCAGGTTGCCAGAGGGTTATACCCTGCACCGACGGATAAAGTTTTTTTCTCAGTGGATTTGGGGTCCTTAGACCCTCCATAAAACATAAATGGTGGGTAACGAGAGCGTATCCTTGAGCATTTTGAGAAAATGGCCGAATTCAAAATGGCCGCCAAAACGGGCATCGGTCAGCCTAACTTTCTTAATTTTTAACCCAGAAAGGTGTGCAATACCTCTATTTCAGATAAAATTTGCACGGGAAACTCATTTTTCAGGTTTTTGAATTGTTATAACAATCCTATCTGATGTTATATTGAAAAAATGCCAATTCATTTCTCGAATTTGCAATTGTTTTAAGCAGAAGCCATGATTCCATGTAATGATAATAATAATAATAATAAAAGGCATTTATATAGCACTAATTCTAGTAAACTGCTTAATAGCGCTTGTGCATGATTAATTTACTTGTAAAAACTCTTAGATAGGTAAGTTTTAAGTGTTTTCGAGGCATTGACAATCTCTTGGAGTTGGTTCAACAGTTTTGGAGCGGCATGCGAAAAAGGCTCGATCTTTATATTTGTTTTTGTTAAAGGAAGTTGGTTCATTTAAGAGCATTTTGATATTGCTTCTCAGATTACAGTTTCGTTCGGAATTTGGCTGAATCATGTTTTGAATATACAAGGGAGCTTGCCCATTTAGTGCTTTCCAAGTTGTTAACATGAGTTTGAATTGTATTCTAGCTGGAATTGGCAGCCAATGTAGCTGATTCCTATGCTGGCTTACACTGTCAGGCTTTTTCAATTTTTCAACGAGTCGAACTGCTGATTTTTGGGCCACTTGAAGTTTACACAATAAGCGACTTGATGTTCCATACAGAAGACCATTTCCCTAGTCCAGATGAGGAGTCACAAGAGCATTGACAGTTGTTTTGAAGGTGTGCTTGTCCAATGACTTCTGGATTTTTGAAATATTTCTTAAATTGAAATAGGCATTCCGACACATTTTGTTGACTTGTTTTTCCATGGTCATGTTTTTGTCAAAGATCACACCGAGATTTCTAACACGATCGACTGCATTAATTTTGACATTGTCAACATGGATTGATGATACTTGGAGTTTATTATTTTGGTGTTGACTGCCAAAGAGCAGCAGTTCAGTTTTTTTCTCCATTGTTACAAAGCTTATTTTCATGGAGAAATTTCCTGATTTCAGTTATGAACTTTTGCAGTTTGACTACCGCATTTCTCTGATCTAAGAGAGTTGGTTTGAAACAGAGAATAATTTGTTCGTCATCCGCATACTTTTGGTCTTTGACTTGATTTTTTGCAGTCACTTCGCTTAATGGTGCGATGTATGAATTAAATAGGATTGGCCATGATTTTGAACCTTCAGGAACTCCAAATTTGAGAGGCAGTTTGGTCGATGTTTTGTCATTAATTATCACTGATTGTGACCTGTCGGAAATATAGGACTTGAACCATGCTGCGCAATGCAGAATCTTGAACACCGTATCTGTTGCCTAAACTTTTCAGTAGAATCATGTGATCAATTGTGTCAAAAGCACTAAAATGTCCAGTAGTACGAGCATTGTTACCTCACCTTTGCTCATATTCAACATTATATCGTTATGGATCTTGGTCAGGATTGTTTCAGTGCTGTGGAATTTTTTGTAAGCTGACTGTTTCTCATCATCCGGGCTTTTTATAGTAAGATGGTCTGTGTATCGTTTGATAACAGCACTTTCAATAAGTTTGCCAAGGAAAGAAAGATTGGATACAGGTCTATAATTCTTTTTAATTAGATCCAGTCCACATTTTTTCAACAGAGGCTTTACTAGCGCATGTTTCAACTCTAGTGGCATTTCTCCCTGTCTAAGTGACTTATTGACAATATTAGTTATAATTGGGAGGTATTCACCATAGCAAGACATGACAGTCTTTTGTGGATATTTGTGGATATTTTGTTTGTTTATTATATGATGCCAGAAAAAGCAAAATGCTTATCGGGCTAGCACCATTATTACAATGTGACTAGATAATTTCAAATATAGGTAGAATAATAATTAGTTCATAATTAATATTAACATTAGACATGGGTAATATACATATTAAAGTACAATAATTTTTAAAGAACATATAAATAATTAATTAATTGCATTACTTAGGTAATTCCAAGTATGCAAGAAATATCTTATTGAAATCCTAAATTTCATTGATGCGATGGTAGAGGCGCATTTTTCCAATTTAGCGTATCTAGAAAAGTTTGAAGATCGTCTGAGCTTTCAATTGTTATTTTTTCATTTTCCTTTGTTTTACAGATGATTTTCAGATCTTTTGTCCATGTGGCGGCAATTTTGTCTCCTTTTTTTAAAGTCCTACATTTATAGAAAATTTCCTGCTCGTTTATATATACACCAGTTCCTTTCAGTTTGCTTCTCAGATAACATATTTATTTTCTTTTCCAGATGTTGTTAAATTTAATTAGCATTACATTAGGTCTTTTCTCTTGCTCCTGTGGCAATCTGTGTTGGTTGTCACTTTCCTTCATAACACTCATTGTGAGATCAGATGACTTCAGTTCAATGTCCATCTTTTCTTTTATAAGATTAACAAATTCGTTCTCCGTTGATTTACCTGTTAATCCAATCACTCTGAGCACTTTTGATCTTTCGCCTTTTTCTTGTACATCTGTTTTCCTTATGCAATCCTGCAGCTTTGTCACATGATCAGTGAGCCTTTTATCCATGGTTTGGTCATTCAGCCTCATTTTCACATTACAGTCATTGAGCCTCTTTTCCAGGTCAGTGATTCTGGCGTCTTGTTCTGCTATTTTTTCCTGTTGCATCTTGATACTCTCTTTGTTGGAATTAATTTCTTGTTGTGAGTGATTATATATGCTTTGGGCATACACAACTGCTGATGCTGTTTCAACATCTTTTTTAAATTCTGAGAATTTGAAGTGTCGGTCGCTTCGTTTGCCATTTGCGTCACTTCTATTGGGGTTAGAGACTTCCCGTTTAGAGCATTAGATGTGCCATGAAGAGGACTACATACAGCCGGAGTTTCAGCTTGATATTCAGGCAAATTAGTCTAATTTCTCAAAAATGACTTGGTGATATAAATAAAATTTTCCTATAAATTTTAAGTGTGGTAGGAAGGCTTATTGTTCCCCACTATTTTTGGAAGATATGACAAAGAAGCAAAAAAAATCCTATCTTGTCAATTTATTTTAGCACTATGGTTTATAACAAGAAAAGTAAAAAGGGCACTGTATCGATCTTATCATGAACCTGAGGGTATGTGGCATGCAATTAAAGGTTTTAATATCTTAAAGTAGGCATTTCTATGAAATAAATACCCTTAGAAAAATTCCAAAGCCCCTCCCCTTGTTTCATGAAAATATTACATTGCCAAGCATGTGCAAAATAAAAAAAATTGGTTATGTAAAGCCACCTGTTTGGCTATTAGTTTGTTAATTGCTACATGCACATTGTACATGTTATTCAGCACTATTTTTAAAAGAGTGTGTGATATCAGGCCTGAAAGATACCCCCCTCCACAAAAAAAAAAGTCATGAATCTGCCACTGCCCTGGTTTGCTGTGGTCACTGGAACTTTGCATCATTGCAACTTTTTTCGAAGTTAATATTGCAAATAGAGAAAAATGAATAATTGCATTGAATTTGGAGGAGTTTCCTTGATATATGCAGGTTTTTAAGTTTTGAAAATCGGACGTTCATTAAGGATTTTAGGCCAAGTTTTACATTGAGACCTCTCTTTAAATTGTACAAAATTTTTGATGACGTTTTACACGGAAAAAATATCGCCCGTAGAATTCCCTTACCTTGATTAATCGATGTACTGTTAAGAATACTTACATATAAGTTTTTTTATAGGTTAAGACATCGATACAAAAAAAGTTAAAATTTCAAAATCAAAACTTTTATTCCGAGCCCTTAGAAAATCCTTTAGATTAAATATATCGCTATGAAACTGTGATAACTTTTTCCATAGAATTGTCTTCTTTAATTTCTTGCTTCATTACATGATATTGGATGCATGACCACCGAATGGCAGGGCTAACTTCACTTTTCAGGTTTTGCGTGCACTGACTTTTATGTACATAACCTCAAATATTATGAAAAAAAGGCTGGTAGCGAACAAATTTGTTTACATATCCTTGCTAGAGACAATATTTTGGATCATTTTGTACTGTTTTGAAGAAATTCTATCTCGGAAAGTTCACGAGTATCGAGCCACCTTAACTAACGCAGAAAATCACTAATACAGGTTTGAGTTAACCCACTCGTTGATACAATCCGGTACAGATGGTACCAAATGATCAGAGAGCCTTGCAGCGCCATCTAGTCAACTTCGGAAATTTCTGTGCAAATTTTGTGGAAAGGCATTCTCTGCATGCTTCTATCTTATTAGGAAAACCAGGTCATTGTGTAAAAAATATGAAGAGGTTTCGGGCCATATTGAAAGTGTGATTGCCATTTTCAAAATATATAATTTTTTTTTTCACTTTTTAAAAATCATTTGGGTCATAACTTCAAAATCATTAGAGCTATCGCCCTGCAATTGTGGATTTGTTCTTTCCCGATAATGGACTTGAAACAAAAGTGTTTGAATGGAATCCGTGATGGTCATGCAAGACATTTTCTGGATTTTGGTTGATTTGGCATGGAATGACCCTAAGATTATTGCATTGGTTCAAAAAAGTACTAGGAAAACTTGAAAACTTCACATGCATATTTCAAATAGTGTCATTCTCTACTTTGACCTGCAATATCTCCCACATTTTTTTAAATATTCACAAATTTTAATCATGAGGTCTTGAGCTTTCAAAAAAAAAGTTACCATCAGAAAAGGAACATAACGGCACATCTTCTTATATGACTCAGTCACTGACCATAAGTGCAAGTGCATAGTCTAGACTTTGTATGAAATTCCTCCTTTATTTTTCTACATTTAATCAAACTTCATTGCTTTCAGAGAGTTGGAGTCTAAAAAGAAATATCACCTCATGGCCGTAACTATTCCCATACATGAGCGGCCACTGTCTAACATTACTCTACAATACAGTTACCATCACAAAAAAAAAAAAGACTGGGAACCAGAAAAAATCTTGCTGGACAGAGAAGGAAATATCAAATACAGAACAGTCCAACTAGACCATCGGGAAGGTAAAAAAACAATTTTTGTTTAAATTTCACACACAAATAGGAAATGAATGCAAAACACCAAACAAGGCATCTTGATGGTACTTTTATTAATGCCATTCTTCAAATTTTTGTCTAATTTTCGTCTAATTGTATCAATTTTAGGTGTCAACGACAAAAATGATACCAGATAAATATTGCATTCTGCATGGAGCTTATGCCGGTTTAAACAACACATGGAGAGTTCTGTCTTTACAGTCTGTCAATTTAGGGTTAGGGTTAGGGTTAGGGTTATCGTTGGTTCACCTTGATCATTAGTTAACCGTGATCATGCTATTTCCGCCAGATGGCACCAGCAGACTAGCTCAGCTGCACACGGCCACCTGCCGGGAATTCGGGGAGCTAATTTGCCGTGAATTATTTTTGGCTGAGCAGGCTTGCATTGCCTTTGCAACTGCAGGAGCAGTGCTCAGGGTGAACTGACATGTCTCGGTGAAGTGACAATGCAGGGTAGTATGGTTTCATGCAGATATTTACTCTCTGTAATTCAAAATAGCCTATGTTTTGTCAAATGAGTATCGAAAACGTGTATGATGTTGGTGATTCATGATCATTTTGATCACAATTCTCAGCCGCTGCTGTGATTCACTACCTCCAAAAGTTAATTGAACGTAGGAAGCAATTAAATATGTGTTATTTTTCTTTAGTGCATGAGTAGTTGAGGTTTACAACTTTGATCAGATTAGCAGGTAAATACAGGCAGTCATCGCTTTTTTCAGACACGTCAAATGCAAATTTATATACGTTTTTATGCTATTCAAATGAGTTTCATGCCATGTAATTCAGTGGCTCAACCACATGAACTGCATTTGCTACTGCGTCAACCAATCTCTGAAAAGCCAATCTCAAAATGTCTTTGTAATTGTCGCTCATATGCCTTTTCGGGTCCTTTACAACATTAACAAATAATCAATAGTCAGGACACATTTTTTTAAAAGTGAACACCCCAAAGCATGTTTTAGTAGAAGTAGGCAACAAGTTGATTCTCTGTTAAATTTTCCATAGATTTCAAATTTTACTGCTTGCCAAGCATAAAACAAGATGGCTCCCAATTCGTTCCTAATTTTGCCTGGTTAGCCATAATTTGGCTTCTACCCGTGCTAGGGCAAACTTGGAAGGTGTATGTTGATGCTTTTGAACAGGTCTACTAAATTCAGCTGAATTATGACTTCTTCACTCCTAAAATTTTAGCATCAAACAAGAAGGCCGCCAATTTCCATTGTTTTGCAATAATTTTGCTTTTGACTGCACCAGAACATCCAAGTGACTCACTTGATGTGAGGAGTGTATTTTGAAGGTTATTGACACTCTGAATACAAATTAGGCCACTAAGAAATAGAATCATAACCCCTTCACCCACAATTAGCATAAACAAGATGGCTACCAATTCTCTTTGCAGTGAAAGTAAATTGTCTTTTGATTCTACTAGGACGCAAATAGTGGATCAAATTCAGCCAAATTCCAAAAAAGCCTCTAGACTTTTTTTCCTTGCATTTCTTGTTGCCATGCTAGAAGTGGGCTATTCATTTGGCACCTTGATTTCGTTTTTACTAAAACTGTCGCCCCCTCTGGTTTCGGGACCCCTCGCGGAGATTGGTGGTAAAACGCAAAGTGTAGTCCTCTATCCTTAGCGGCCAACACGGGACAGTGTGCTTGCTGTTTGCCGTGGGCTGCAACCCGTGTTGGAGGATGAAGGGGTCCTGGTAGTTGGGTTGGGTGGGACTAAGTTGGTCCCTCCTATACAATACACTACTTTTGCCTGGATTTCTCCAAGACGGGAGGCTGTATTGGCCCGGTCCAGTCAATCGGCTTGTCATGTTGCCATAAGGACTTCTGTCCTATTTAGCCACGGCTGATGGGTCTACATGCTGGCGAAGTTTCTTATTGTGATTGCAGCTATATTTCTTACCAAGCCTACTACGAGTATTTCCCATGAATCCTGGACTGGGGTACTGGGCACAGCCTTAGCCATATTAGTCCCCCTTGTTGGGCTCCTTGGTGGGATGGGAGCATGGGGGATGACCACAAAAATTCCTATGGCATACTCTCGTCCTAGTTCACAGTCTCGACTAAAACGCAGCAGTCATCCTCAAATGATTCATCGACCCGGTACAGAGTGTTCAAACTGATGATCAGGCTATCTCCTTTCGCCATCTACAAAATCATACTTCAAGAAGTCAGCAAATCGGCATAGCAACCATACAAGGAGAAGGAACCGTCCTATCTAAGACCAGAAATGTTGACCAGACTCGGAAACTCCTTGGGCTGACAAACGGTTATGGGTATGCCAGAAATAATCAAGCCTCATCGGACCTTCGATACTTTCAAGGGAGTGATTTTCTCCTCTCTATGCTATTTAAACTCGGAAAAGGATATACAAAAATGGTTTGAAACCTATACTGATGTTATTTATTTTCATAGAATTCCAAAGACGGATAATCGAGAGCTTCTCATCTTGGCTTTTTCCGACACAACTTTTCCTGAGAGCCTTAAGTTAAATGGGAGTAATGTAAGGTATGAACTTACATCCCCAATCCAAGAAGATGTCACAAATGTCAACGTTTTGTCATCTGAGCAAGTTGTGCCGACGACAAGAAGACAAGAAGTTTGGGGGACACTGTGGATTCTAGGACCACATCCGATCAAAAGAAGAACCTTGCTCATCCCCTCCCCTTTGTGTCAACTGTAAGGAAGATCATCCCTCTTTCAGCAAAACTTGTAGACAGTGGACCAAAGAAAAAGACTTTGAAGGCAAACCAAGCGATATCTTTCCCGGAGGTGAGAAGGATCTTCGACCAGCTCTATGGAATTCCAAGCTATGGGGACATGGCAGGATACCCACAACCTAAACATCATGCTACACCAAGACGAAGGCTACAACTCGAAGAACACAGCATCAACATATCACACCAACAACACACAGAGAACACAGAAGACAATAACAGACACTCGGGAAGAACAAATGCAAAAATAGCATGCAATGCATGCATAGGGTCCTTGGTTTATTCCAGGATAAAAATCCCCACTAAACTTCAAACACTTTGACATAAAATTCCTATGAAAATATTTATCAAAACTAAAAAAGCCACAATTAGATATTATAAGAAGTTTCTTAGTTTTGTCTTGATTTATGAACCTGCATGCAACTGTTGTAGTGTGGTATGCTGTCACTATGCACAAGAGGGCAGGACAGTCCTATATTGAGAACCAGTTTTTGTGCGAAGAGTTGACAGCTGTGTTGAATGAAAGTCAATTAAAGGACTGAGAAGCACAATGTTGCAGACAGGGATGCACAAGTACCATTTAATCTAAAGGGCAAATCAGTTTGGGTTGTCATTTTCTCCTTGAAATGTTTTTGTGTGTACACCAACTGTTGACAGGAAATGAATCTGACAACAATGGTCTTGGAATGATTCCAACGACTCCAAAACCACTCCTAAGACAACAAACATCGCAAAACAGCCTGTTTCCCAGCTGGACCTTGAAGAGCAAAACTCAACTGCAAACAACTTCTCCTGAGGTAGCAATGGAAGAAGAACGTCCAATTGAAGTAGACACTAAAGTGGAACAGGAAGGGGTACTTTGGTTTTTAAGGAAATATAAAATAATAAGTCAGCGAAAATTATCTGTGTTTCGGTAATAAGAGTTATAACTTTAAAAAAATGGATAATTTTGAAATGATACACAACATGAACCAGCACAAGCAATAAGTAAAGTATATAGACAACCTAGGTAAATTGAAACTGTTTTGCCTTCGCAGAAGTAAAATTGTAAGAGATAAATCAGAAAAATAATTTATATTGTAGTCAAATATTTACAGCTTTAGAACCTAACATCATGGGAAGACGCAGATAAAGTAGTTTATAATGCTATGATGCAGTTTCAAGCAGGTTATAGGTAAAGTGTGAGCTCATGAACTGTAGATGGCGCTGACTGAAGTGATACTAAAAATTTCATTCTGTTTTTATCTCAAAATTGGGCTAAATGAAGATAGTGTGATACTATGTCGCCTTCAAACATGGATCTGCAAGGATACGTGGACAATCATGCAGTCAAGCTCACTTTCAACCCGATCCGAATCAAAGGCAATTCAAGACCTTGAAATGTGTGCGGTTAAAAATAACTCATGGATGGACCACAACAGAGTTAAGATAAACCCAAAAAAAAATGGAGTTCATTCTCTTCGGCTCCAAGAAAACGCTCAATCAATGCTCAGTGGATCAGTTGAACGCGTGTGACTGTGGCCCCACTGTGCAACGGAGCAGAAAAATTAAATATTTAGGTTCCATTATAGATGGGAATCTGTTGCTGAAAGATCATGTGACAGCAAGATGCAAAATCGCAATGTGGAACATTCAAAGAATAAAGCACATACGGAAACACATCACAACATCAGCATGCTAGACACTAGTCCTTGGTTTAGTAATGTCTCATCTTGACAATTTGAACATCATGCTCATAGGACTGCCACAATGTGACGTGCATAGGATGCAGAGAATCCAAGACATTTGGCCTAAGTTGATGCTGCCTGAAAGGGGCAGCGCACGTCGCTCTCTCAAGCAACTACATTGCCTGCGAATCGAGTTCAAGGTCCTGTAACACTTGTGTATAAGGCCTTGCATGGACAAACAGTGATATGCTTAGGATTTATGTTTCAACTAGACCTGGTCTCCGCTTGGAGGGTCAACATAATCTTATACGTTCCTCCAAAAAGACGCAAGACCTTCGGAGACCGTACTTTCAGCATGCTTGAACCTAAATTGTAGAACACGCTGCCGACAATGATCCGAGATTCCAAAAACATAGACACTTTTAAAATTAAATTAAAGACATTCTTATTTGATAAATTTTAATTTTTTTTTAGACTTTATTGTGTCCTAGTTTACATGATATATGTTTTTGTACACTTTTACGTTTTAATCGATTTTTATTTTACAATTTACTTTCTTATTATGCAAAGTGCTACTAAGATTTTTTTTATCATAGTAATGCGCTATATAATCAATAAATTTTGAAAATTTGAAATTTTGAGACTTCGAAACATGGACCAAAAACCAAAAAAAGGGAACTATTCTATCGTCTATCTTAATATCTTAAGAAATGTTAAATGCCTTTCAATAAAAACACCTAATAGCAGAATTTCTTTTTATGAGCGAAGCGAACGGCTGCCAAAGGCAACCATGAGCGTAGCTCACTGAGCACAGCAAGCAGACAATGATCAGTTGACAGCACAGTGAACCAAGAAACATTGATGGTCGACAATTTATGTAGGTCAAATAGGTCCAGCAACTGAACAATCTATTGGTTTCGATTCCAATTCAATTAAAAAACATGCCTCTATTGTTCTCAATATTGTTACAATATTCCAATGTTGCTCAATTGTTTTGTTAGCATACATTATTCCAGTGTTTGATAATCATTTACGGCAGATGAGCGCTGTCCTCAGAACTAGGTCAGACAATTTTTGGCAGAGCCCTGCAGAGGGCACCACGTATAGAGTGCTGACTACAGTCCCCCTGGTGGCAGAATCACCAACACTATTGACAGGCTTCAATTAATAGCATTTGAAGAACAGGTAGATCTATTTCTGAAGTGCAACTGGACACATACAATACAAGATTGTCACTTTGGTCAAGCTGTGAACTTTAACTGCAATCAGCCATCAATGGCACTTATTGGGTCCCAGGCTGTTACTTTTTTAAAAATTATGTTAAGATTCAGATTTTTAAGTTTTCACTCTAGATATTTAATATGTACAAATGAAACTTTAAAACCATCATGTAGGCTACATGTGTACCAGATGTTATCTGTCCATGCAATCATGCCAGAGTCAACAAAGGCTGTGGTGATGGGGTTATCTCCAAAGCGGATATGTGTACTGATGATATAGTTCTTCTATACACCACATGGCTATTTCAAAACAACATTTAAACAGTCCCTCAAGTAACTTATTTTTTTGTTTGGTAACATGTATATCATGATTGATTTTTAAGACTTAAAAAAAAAGTAATCAATGAAAGGATCAACATAGAGATGTTTTTGCACCAAATATTCGCAGCTTCTTTATTATTGCTTTTCCTTGTAGACTAGAATGTATTTCTGTTTTATTGTGAGTAATTCCAAGTAGCTGGTACTGCTTGGAAATATTTTCCTGTCACTTCTTTGACCCCCTTTTAGCGGCGTGTCCCTATAAAATGTAAAATTTCCCCTGTTTTTTACTCTAAATTGCCAAGCGGGATCCAAAGAACAATGGGACCCTTAACAAACTATATATCAAATTGACCGTTATTGAACAAGCTATCAACTGATGCAATTTCCAAGAAATAAAGATAAATATTGAAAAACATATAAGCTCTAGAAGCACGCCGGAGGTAAATGTACACATTCCCATGCTACAAGCCTTATATGATGTTATCCATTTCCGAAAAATTGCCCATCTCGTAAAAACTGAAAACTGCATGAGTGATAATAAAGTAACAGAGATGTGAAGATAGTACCAGTTTACATTGTTATTAATGACTTTACAATTTACAGACTGTATTTCATGTAAAAATATTATGAATATACTATAATTCAATAAGTCAAGACTCAAATAATGCAAGCAGGTGTTCAAATCGTTTTAGGTGAGCACTACAAAGTATGGGCCGCATTTCATGACTTCTGGTCTCCATGGAAACAGATTAAGCATTTATTTTTATTTATGAGTTCTGATTTTTTGGGAGTTATTGCACATAATGTCAATATAATCCAATGCAGATATCATGTTTCTACATCAAATGTAGCAAAAGTAATTACTAGTTGGACAGAACTTATGGAAAACCCCTCGTAAAACACAAACACGCACATACTAAATGTGTCAACCTCCAAAAGCTAAAAAAATGTTGCTGTGAATTTCGAAAATCTCCTCCGAAACACTAAATCTTCTCATGTATTTTCTATTTCACCTATCCTATTCACTGAAAAAACTCATTTTTAACTAAGCTCAGATATCACCAAGATACTTATAAAATTGGAAAAGCCTGGTTCAAACAGACAATTTTGCTTGTTAGCTCGCTGCTAAGGATTAACAACAGCAAACAAACAATCAGATTATTATATAATTGTTTACTTTGCAAAAAGTATCATGTGAAACGAAAAATAGAAGAAGTGTATGATGTCTAAGTCAGTTAGACACCTCTTTGTCGGGTCCTCACATGCATTTTTATCTAACTGACAAAAATGCATGTTGGAACCCTCCAAATCGGTGTCTAACTATTACCAAATGGATGTGGATGGATAGCCCTGGATGTCAGCTTTCATCAGGCACCTTGGTTTACTTGTTACTGCAGCTTTCAATCCTCCAGAAGCTAACTAAATGTTGCTGTCAGGTGTCAAAAATATCCTCCGAAGCACAAAATCCTCCCATGTATTTTCAAATTCACCTATCCTAATCACCATATGGGACTCTCGTAGCAAGCTCAAGAGCACTGATTATTCATCGATGGAGGATTTTCCAAAAGAAATCCTGGAGCGCAGAAAGACTCTTCTTGTTATGTTTGCTGACAAACTCCATGTAAATGTCGAAAAGAAAGGTGAGAAGCAGACTCGTTACATTTATGATGTGAAGTCCATGGATAAACTGCTTGCAGCATTGGATCCAAGCAAAACTTGCACAGTTGGAAAAGATGGCGTGCTTGCCTTCTTTGGCAAACACTGCCCTTTATCGAACTTTCATGAAATAACATTTGCAGTTGAAGAACACCGTTACAGACACATGGAAGAGTACTTCTTTGTAAAAAAAAGGCAGAACTTGCAAATGATGAAATTAGTAGGCAACACATCTTAGCTACCAACACACCTGCACAATGCAAAGACATTGGAGGTAAAATATTTTTGGATGCTAAACTTTGGGAACAATATCAGATGAAAGTTATGGAGAAGGCACTGTATGAAAAATTCTCGCAGAATGATCACCTGAAGGACTACTTCATGATGAACGCAAGAATGGGATTTATAAGTCAATGTATACCTTTTTTGTACATGTATTTAGGTTGGCCTCTGCACTATGTTGCCTGGAAGAGCAGGATAAGTCCTCTTGACTGCCTCATGCATGAAGAAATCATCATCGTTGTCCATGACAAACATCAGACAAAAGAGAGCTATAAAGAAAGCTTAAATTAGTCCATGAGCCAGACAAGATATCGGTATCAAATGGGTGGGCTCAAGTTATCATACTTTTTCGGAAATCTGGGAATCTCAGAGATAAATAAAAATTGTTATTTTCAATAAATAGGAATCAAATAATGATATAAGAATGATTTAAACATCTGGGCATATGGTTATGAATATGGGGAATCAGATTTTGGGGTTATTTTTCTGATTAAAGGTCAAGGTCACCAGTCAAGGTCAACTAAATCACAAAATATTGTCAAAAATAGAATTTGATGAAGTTTGCATTTCATGGGTGGGATCCCTAAGGCCATAATTGATAATTACCAGCTACAGTGCCTTAGTAGCAGTCCTCAGCTTTAATTTGATACCACTTTTGCCCAATTCCGATGTCTCATAAGGTTCCAGTGACATAAAATGCAAACCGCGGTCCTGTTTTTATGATCAACAAAATTCAGAGATTTTCTCATAATTCAAGGACAAATGATGATATCACAATGCTTTAACTGTCCAGAAATATGTTTATATGACTTGGTAATTGATTTCAATTCTTACTTTTCTGATACAAGGTCAAGGTCACCAGTCAAGATCAAAAATATCATTAAAAAGTGGCAAAAACTAAGTTTTTAAGACATTTACACTGCATTTGTGGGATTAAGGCAGCTAGTATGGATAGGTATTTGCAATATTGCCTTAATAGGGTTTATAAGCTTTATTTTTATACCATTCATGCCCAGTATCAATGCATTATAAGGTTCAAATTACATAAAATGCAAACCACTGTCCTGTTTGGATGATCAACCAAATTCAGAGATTTTCTCATAATTCAAGAACAAATTATGATATAACAATGCTTTTACTGTCCAGAAATATGTTCATATGACTGGGAAAATTGATTCCAATTCTGACTTTTCTGATACAAGGTCAAGGTCACCAGTCAAGGTCCAACATATCATTAAAGAAACTAAGTTTTTAAGACATTTACAGTGTATTTGTGAGATATTGACAGCTAGTATGGATAGGTATTTGCGGCATTTCTTTAATAGAGTTTGTAAACTTAATTTTGATACCATACATGCCCAGTATCAATTGATTAGAGTGTTTACATGATATACGAGGGGCGTTCAGAAAGTTTGAGGCTTTTTTTTATATGGACACTTATTTTCAATCTAGAACTATGAATTTTTCACGGGATAAAATTCAGCATATTTGGAATTGATTTCCAAAATTTTGGACAATTTGAACATTTTTAAATCATTCTGTGGTTGCCATGGAAACTGAAAGTTCGGCCTCTTGGGCAGATAATACTGAAACCACTAAAGCCGATGAATTTTGCCTGTGAGAGACCTCTCTCTATCGCTTGCATTAGTGAGATTGACAGTATTTGACACACAAGAAATAATATTAGCCTTAAAAAGTACTCCCAAGCTCACCAAAAGCATTGATTCATACACCTTACCAATTGAAGTAAATGTTCCTTGAAGTCCTCCAAACAAAGTTCTGTGAATGAATTTTGGTCATCCAAAGCCTTTTTTCCTCCAGTGCCTGAAACTATAGCCCCCATGGACTAAAGTAAGGAAACACCAGGACTTATGCAAAGCAGCATGTCACAGGAGTAGATAGGATGGATAATGCTGTCCATTTTGGTCTCTTGTTCATACTAGTGAATCCATGCTTTCACGAGTCCTTATGTAGCCAAGGAAACACATGTTTGCCTCTTGAATTTCCCTCTCCAAATCTGGCATGCAGGAATGCTTTCCTACATGGGTTCAGTGTAAGAATATGCACATTTGGTGTGCTTGAAAGAATATTTAGAAGCTAATATCATATTTCTTGTGTCAAATATTGTCAATCTCACTAATACAAGTGACAGAGAGAAGTCTCTTACAGTCACAATTTCTTGGCATTCATGGTTTCAGTGTTACCTGCCCCAAGAAGCCGAACTTTCAGTTTGCATGGCAACCACAGAATGACTTAAAAATGTCCAAATTGTCCAAAATTTTGGAAATCCATTCCAAATATGCTGAATCTTATCCTGTGAAAAATTCATAGTTCTAGATTGAAAATAAGTATCCATATGAAAAAAAGCCTCGAACTTTCTGAACGCCCCTCGTAAAATGCAAACTGCAGCCCTGTGATGATCAACAAAATTAGGAGATTTCCTCATAATTCAAGAACAAGTAATGGTATCACTAGCTTTACATACATCCAGAAATATGTTCATTGGCTAATCCATTACAAAGCTTAATGTTCTGATACATGGGCAAGGTCATCAGTCAAGGTCAAATGTATCTCCAATTTTATGCTCAAGATTCTCAACTCAAGAATCAACAGGAAACGACGGTCACCTCTGCCACAGCATTACTCTATTATGATATACATGATGTAGACCCCAGCAAATTACTTCAACCCACCGTTCTTTGTTTATGATGAAATACAGAAAATAATATCAAAATTAGACACAACAGTTACTACCAGAGATTGTGATATTGATACTGATATTTACATTGGTTAGAAACTAAGACATTTTGAAACCCTCGTACTAACAGCAGTTGAAAAGCTGATTGCCAAGATGCCCATGAAGCACTGCAACATTGACCCAATTTTGATTTAGTTACTGTAGGAATGCATTGATCAGTCCCTTGCAATCATAACCGAAATAGTCAACAGTTCAATGACTTCAGGAGAAATGCCTGCTGAGTCTTGAAGCATGCTTTGGTTAAGCCATTCTTGTAAAAAATTGGTCTTGATCATATAACAAAGAGTTGCAGGTAAGTATCTGACCTGTCCTTCTTTAGTTAGGTCGTACAGATTGATGTCATCAAACACTAAACAGATCACCTGGCTAAAAGTCTTGATGATGAAAAAACTCAGTCTACAAGCAACATTTTGGTACAGAGATGCCTGAACATGCTTCTAACGAAAATCCATTGTAATGTTAAGCTGAATATGCGCCAAGGTGAAGTGGCAATGTTGTTGGTCTTCTTAGATCTTTCTGCAGTTTTTAACACATTTGACCATGGCATTTTTCTGGAAGGCTGAGAGATACATGTGTTTGGTTTTGACGAGTCAGCTTTAACTGGCTCATATCTTGAGCAAATCACAGTCAGTATTCATCAATGACACAGAATCTGGCAAGCTACCTCTACAATATGGCATTCATCAAGAATCAAAACTGGGCTCAATCTTTATCCGTATATAATTATACTACACCAGTTGGCAAAAAAGCAAACAAAATCAGGCTAAAGATCAAAAGTATGCTGATGGTGAAAAATGTATCCTGTCTTTCAAACCAAAATTTTTTGGAAAAGAACAAGCTAGAAAGAAAAAGGAGAAATGCATCCCAGAAACCAGGAAGTGACTGATCATTTTAGAAATTTTGGGCATGGGATTCGATAAACACATGACTATGGAAATGAAAGTGAAAAAAGGTGTCAAAAGGCTAACTATTACTCCAGAAATATCTCCAAAATTTTTAAATCTCTGAGTAAAGAGTCAATCAAAACAGCTGTTAATGCTTAAGTCACTCGTCATTTTGACTATATGTAATTGGACTTCTAAATGAATGTTCCAAGTAGGTGATAAAGAGCTGCAAGAGTCTGAAAACTCAGTTGTTTGATAGATTGAAGGGTTGCACTAGGTGCGGATTCCAGCTAGAATTCAATTTGAACCGATGACTAGTGCATGGAAGTCTCTGAACAATTAAGCACCAAATATATTAAAGGACTATTCAAATTGAAGCCAGAAAACGACTGTAATCTCCGGAGCAAACATAGACTGTTGATAGAATATCCGTGTTCGGGGACGTTAGCACAATTTTCAACCATTCAAATTATTTCTAGACGTCTAGGAGACTGTTAGGTTATATGGAATAATGTTATTATGAGAAAATCTCTGAATTTTATTAATCACAACATAAGACCACCTTATACGGTTTACGTCATCTTCCTGCTAATGTATAAAAACAGGGTGCAATGTCAATGTCTGATAAATGCATTTTACAGTGATATATTTGACCATGACAGGTAACTTTGACCTTGTATCAGCACAGCAGTTATTGAAGTCAATTTCTGACATCAACAAGCATATTTCTCATCATTTGGACCAATGCAATGTACCATTATTTGCTCCCAAGTTAAGCAAAAATGTTTACAATGTGTTGATCACCATTAACACAACACTAAGGCTTCTGTTTTATGTTATTTGAGCCCAATAATGCCCCGAAATTGGGATGTATGGTATAATATTGAAACTTACAAACCCTAATGAAGACCTGTAGCAAACTCCTATATATATTGTATCCGAAAAACCCACAATACAAAATAAATGCAACAGAAAATTAGTTTTGACCATCTTAAAGATATATTTTACCCTGACTGATGACCTTCACCTTATTCATTTAGCACTGAATAGATTTTGCCCCCTTATTGAACACATTTCTGGACTTTCAAGCATTGAGATATCACTATTTATTCTTGAATTTTTTTCTTTTAAGTCCTCACAAACTGAAGATGATATAATGGTTTGTGCTTTACGTCAATAATTTTGAAGCTAACAATGCATTGATTCTTGGCATATATGGTATCATATTACAGGTAAGGAACCCTGCTAAAGATCAGAAGCAAAGACCTATACATATCGCCTATTAAAATCCCACAAATAAAACGTAAATGTCATTAAAAATTGAGATTTTGCCACTTTTTAAAGACATATTAGACCTTGACTGGTGACCTTGACCTTGTATCAAGACATTAAGCATTGGAATTATTTGGCACGGCAATAAACATATTTCAGGACAGTTAAAACATTGTGATATCTTTATTTGTTCTTGAATTATGAGAAAATCTCTGAATTTTGTTTGTCATAAAAACATGACCGCGGTGTGCATTTTATGTCATTGGAACCTAATGAGGTATCGGAATTGGGCAAAAATCATATCAAATTAGAGCTGAGGACTCCTACTAAAGCGTTGCAGCTAGTAATCACCAATTATTGCCATATGGATCCCAAACATGAAATGCAAACTTCATTAAATTCTATTTGTGGCAATATTTTGTGAATTAGTTGACCTTGACTGGTGTGACCTTGACCTTTTATCAAGACATTAAGCATTGGAATCGATTTGCCACATCAATAAACATATTTCTGGACAGTTAAAACATTGTGATATCATCATTTCTTCTTGAATTATGAGAAAATCTCTTAATTTTGTTGATCATAAAAACAGGACTGCGGTGTGCATTTTATGTCACTGGAACCTTATGAGGCATCAGAATTGTGCAAAAATTGTATCAAATTAGACCTGAGGACTCCTACTAAAGTTCTGCAGCTAGTAATTACCAATTATTGGCATAGTGATCCCACCCATGAAATGCAAACTTTATTAAATTCTAATTTTGACAATATTTTGTGATTTAGTTGACCTTGACCGGTGACCTTGACCTTTAATCAGAAAAATAACCCCAAAATCTGATTCCCCATATTCATAAACATATATCAGATGTTTAAATAATTTTTATATCGTTATTTAATCCCTAGTTATTGAAAATAGCAATTTTTGTTTGTCTCTGAAAAATATCAATCCTGTCTTCTTAAAAGTGATCTAACACCCAAAAGCTCCCGTGGATACCAGGTTATCATACATATTCTGAAAGCTGAGATTCCCAGCTTTCTGAAAAGGTATGATAACTTGAGCCCACCCTTTTGATACCGATCAGCCAAAAATCAGGCTCTGGCTCACGGACTAAATTGGTGATATTTAGATTTAGGTGCAATTTCTACACTAGTAATGAACATTTCTTGAAATTAGACCACCACATTGCCAGATACCCCCATATGAACTTCATGATTTTGGCTAAAATATACAGTAAGTAAAGTGGGTGCCCCCCCCCTAAATAATTGCTAGAGTTATGCCACTGCACATGGTTTTGACAATAAATTTTGAATTTATGCAAAATTGTGATATATTGAGATATCTCAGTTTTGCATGATACAGACAATATCTGTAATTGCCATTTCATTGGAATTAGCTAATTATATCAATTAATTAATTTTCCATTACTGCAATTTCAATTAGTATGAGTTGCTTGGCCAAGTTTTCTAGCTATCTTCATTGCATTTTGATCTCATCTGATTGGCGAATGAGGAATAAAACGTCTAGTCCTTCAAATCTGTATGTTGAACGTTAGAAGCTGTGAAAAAATTAATAATTCTGCTTTAGTGACCAGCTGAATTTGGTTTGTAGAATTGTCCACCATCAAGCACGTCTTCTAGGCTTGATATACGCTTTTATGGTATTCAAATTATTTTTGTGACATGTAATTCTGTGTCTCAACCAATCACATCCAGTACACTTGCAACGTTTTACTGTCCTATTGCACAAACTCATACTTACTGAAATTGTAGTAAATGCTTTTGTCTTGACAGGGTCCCCTGGCTCTATATTGTACAATAAATTGCCATCCCTGCTCTTTTTATTTTTAAGAGCAAATAAATTATTATGTGTCGTTGTCGTTTTTTCTTAACATAATGTATTAGCTACATCAGACTGTCATATAAACAGCTGAAAGGGATATTTCATTCATAAAAATTAACAATTTTAGGATAACCTATTAATATTAAATCAGCCACAGGTACCCCAAATTGGGACCGGGCTTAGCACACATTCCTGACATGCTGTTCTGAATTTGTTTCAAATGTTGCTAAAAATGTGAGAAACTGGTTGATTTGTCATGGAATAACCACGTTGCATTTTCATTTAGCCTTTTTCGTTATCAGTTCTACTAAATAAATTTAGTTCTTAATATAAACTGTTTGAAGAAGTTTAATTTTTATTATGATTTCAGAGGCTCGTACTGTTTATGATATTGTCATGTTTCCACATGACAAGTCAGGAGGCACCGTGCTCAACAAAATATTCCGTTTTAAATCCAAGAGAGAACTGAAAACAGGACGCCACGTTGGAGCCATGGCTATGTTCCCAGAATGGCCAACTGAAATTCCCAAGACTGCTGACTTTAAGATGAAGTTGCAGGGCTTTATATCGCAATTTTCTCAAGTCTACGGAAGTATGACCACGCTAATTTTGACAGAAAATTGTGAGGAACCTGATTTCACTCTGATTAATGAGGTAAATGCATTATTCTTTGAATATTTTTTGTTTTGATTTTCCACATAAGAAAGAAGGTAAACATAAAATGCCAAACGAATTCTGTGTATTGTCATTGTTCATTTAGGACTAAGTAAAAACCATAAGACAGCAGCGTATATATTACAGATGATTTCATATTTGTAGACATTAGTGGTGGAAAATACATAATTTTTCCTGCAATCTCATTGGTTGAGAGAAGGTATGACACCGCTCTCTCCTGAATAGTGACATAGTGTTTTACATGGTTGACCATGGCATTCTAATCCATTGATCTCCTCAATGGAACTGACTCTAGCTGTTTCAAGTGAGAGTTTCTGTTACTTTTTAACACACTGTTTGAACACACATTCTCAAAGTCTAATACTATGCATTGAGATGATTGCGATCAGATGATCCACTTAATGATCATTTTTAAAGAAAACAAAGAAACCCATGCATGTAATATTTCTTCAGAGGAGGGCTGTGCCCTGACAACATGACAATGGGCTACCAATCAATGGGACCCTGGCTTGATCCCACTATGATTTTCTCATGAATGCGGGGGGGGGGGTGGGTGTTTTGATGGAAAAGTGACACCCCCCTTTGCTTCTATAATATTTGTAGTACCTCCCTTTTCTTTTGTTAAAATTTCATTCGTCGTTTAAGCATGTTGTGAAAAATAATTACCCCTCTTGAAAAATGCATGAAAAATTGGTACCATGTCAGGAAAAATCCCATTGCCCCAAGTCAAAAGAAGCATGTGCAAAATGGTGGTTCCCACTCAAATAAACCATAGAAACTACCAACCCCCTCAACCCAGTTGTAAAATTTAATTCTGAATAGTCCCTTACTGTTATCACAGACAATGCTTTTGGTCAAGGCATGATAATTTAGCGTTCAGAGATGTGAAGCCATTCAGAGTCGGCTTGAGACTGATTTAATATCAACTGAAGCCATCGACACTGACCCAGGAGTGTGAAATACTACAGTTCATGACGAAATATTCGAGTTCATGTGGATTGTGCCTTGGCATGTGTGAACAACTGCCTCAATATGTACCAAGTTGGCCTTTGCAGCAGTTTATTTGTTGAAATTGTGACATCATTTTTCCAGCCAACATCACTTGCTTGAAGCAAACTGAAACAGAGTGACAAACGATGTGCAGCTTGACCAATCACCTGGCAGGATTTCCTGATGTCAGATCAAAATTTTGCTAACTTGTTTGTTATTTGATCCAAGTCTACAAATAGAGCTTTTTTTCTGAGGTGATTATGGTCTGTAATCTTGGCGACCATGCACAAGGGACTGAGACTGAGATTAAGTAACTAACTTTCAGTCGACTATGTGTGATTACAGGCCACTTCAAAACTGCGATTATTTATTTTAGTTGTACAGATCTATCATTGCTGACTACTATGCAGCTATCAGTGAAATCCACTGATCTACATGGGGCATAATATTAGTCGCCAATGGTGTGAGTATATAAGGGATGATACTCAATCTCTTGAGTGTCTTTGAGGAAACTCTGGAATTATTATTTCAAGGCCTATGTCACCTGTGTTCATAATCACCCCACAGCCGCCCTAAGTCACTTTATGAATGTAATTTTACTCAACTGAACAAGAACAAGAGACGAAAAATACAAAACAAATAAAACAAATAGATATATATATATATAGAGAGAGAGAAATGGACAAGAAGGAAAAGTTTGGGAAAACATTTAAGTCACCTGGCGACTATGACTTGGTAGCCTTGGAGATTACACAAGTGACAGCTATCTCAACACCTCCGGGGGTGATTATGAATTTCATGTATGTTCTTCAGTCGACACATTGTACAGGTAATCATAGCATTTTCCTTGAACTGAGACTGAGATTATGCATTGGCCAAACTGAAACAATGTTTCAGAGGCGACTATGAGGTGATTATACAGATATTGTGACTTAAACTTACTGCCATTATGTTCATAGTCCATGCAATTAAAATGCCACAATTACTTTGAGACATTAGATAGATAGATAGATAGATAGATAGGTAGATGGAAAGATAGATAGATAGATAGATAGATAGATAGATAGATAGATACATAGACAAACAGCTATATGGACATACAGACAGATAGATAGATAGGTAGATAGATAGATTGGACGAATTTAATGATAACAAGTATTTTCACTATATATATATGTATCTTCTGTAACAAAGTCCACCTTTTGATTCCCAGGTCTAATGCTTTTGTATGTCCCTTGTATCAGTTTCTATGCTGAACAAGTAAAATGTCCCACACATTAGGTATGTGTATGTGTAACATGTGGAAGGCTACATACTTAAGCTGTTATAATGCTGTATCCTTGGAAACAATTTGAGGAAATGGTTCATTCTATTGAAAATCTTCACAGTTGGTCAGAAATCAAATTGTTCAGGGAGTCTCAGAGGCGACCATGGAGTGCTTATGTTTATGTCACTTGTATTCATAATCACTCTATAGTCGCCTGAAAAGGCTCATTGGTGATTTAAACTTGCATAATCTCCCAATTGGCGACTTAAAGAATGTTTTTGCCAGTCCTACCCACCTGAGTAGGAAATTTATAATCACAACACTTCAGCAACAAGGAGACTGAGATTAAATAAGTGACTGAACATTTGTCGACTATGGTGCCAGATTGGCAGATAGTTAGATAGATAGACATATTGATAGATGGATTCAATTCAATTCAATTCAATTTTTTATTCCAGATGTAAATAGGATACATACATTCAAACAATAAAAATTACAAATTACATCTGGGGGCAGATGTCGAGAGGACATATTTTGCCCAATTATAAATTGAGTAATACAAGATAGATAGATAGATAGATAGATAGATAGATAGATAGATAGATAGATGGATAGATGGATAGATAGATAGATAGATAGATAGATAGATAGATAGATAGATAGACAAATAAATTGAACAAATTTGGTAATATCTTCAATTACACAGTGTACCCACTGATTCCCATACCAAATATTTTAGAGGGTCCCTTCTGTCAGTGTATATGCTGAACAAGTAAAACAGCCCGCATGTTGGGTGCATTGTAACATGTGGAGGGTTTCAAAATGCATAAACTACTTGCGAGAAAAATTATGTCTGGGCTTGGCTGGACATTCTTTGTATTTATACAATAACTTCAGTAGCACAACAATTTGAGAAAAAATGAATGCTTAAATTTGCTAAAGTGAGAAAATTTGATTTGATTGTATTTCACAAGATTTGTTGGAGGGAGGGGAATCGTGGACCAAATAATGCATTCCATTGAAAATCTTCACAGTTGTCAGGAATGAAACTGTTCGGAGTGTTTGCTTGTTTAACACTGTTTTCTTAAGTGGCCAGTAATCCCTTTAGTAGCCATAGTCGCAATTTTGAGAGATTACAACTCATAATCACCTCAGAAAAAAAGCTCTACTTTTTTTTCCTCGGTGGTTATAAACTGTAATCTCTATAATCTACAAAATGACTTAAGTCGCCAAAAATTGTTGATGGCAGTTATTAAGCTGTTATTTCTGTTTCATGCAGTTATATGGATTAATTTTGCATTGAGAAAGCCTGGTTCCCAATCCGAAACAATGTGTAACTGTCAGAAACACATAGTTGATGGGAGAGGCTTCAGTATCTCAACACCTATGGGCGACTGAGACTGAGATTAAGCAATTGACTGTTTGTCGACTATGGTTTGATTTTACAAGTGATTATACATGTTACATGCATTGATCCGTACCTTAATTACTTCAGTTCCAAGTTCAGGCCTCTTTTAGACTTGGGAGATTACACACATGACAGAGCAGGTCTCTGTCTCAACACTTCTATTAGCGATTATGAATTTAATGTATTCAATCTTCAGATTGTGTAATCATTCCATTTTATATTTACAATGGCAGACACTGCATGAGCACTGAGCACTCTGATTTCACAAGCAACTTTAGGTAAACAGATACAAGATAGAGAGAATAGATACAAAGATAAATACAGCTACACAGATAGATAACTAGATAAAAATCTAGACAAAGAGATAGAAGGATAGTGGGTAGATGTATAAATAAGTCAGAGAGGTAGATGAATAGATAGATAGATAGATAGATAGATAGATAGATAGATAGATAGATAGATAGATAGATAGATTGATAGGTGGATAGATAGATGGATAGATAGATAGATAGATAGATAGATAGATAGATAGATAGATAGATATTTGACTGCATTTTGTAATAAAAAGCGTTTTCACTATCCTCTTTTTAAAAAGTATACCTTTTAATGCCAATTCCAAATATTTTAGTGGTCCCTAGTGTCAGTGACTATACTGAACAAGTAAAATGTCCCACACAATAGGTAAATATGTAACATTACGCAATGCATAAAGGGCCGCCCAGATTATAATTTGGGAGGGGAACTACGGATTTTTGGTTAAAAAAAGTTTGTTTCCCACTTGACACTGAAAAAGAAAAGTTTGTTCAGCACTTGAAGAAATAAGTTTGGTTCCACAAGTACCTGGGGTACTGTAATGATAAAATTGTGATAAAACGTTTTTCCCACATCCGCATGCAAATAAAAATTGTTCTTCGACGCTTCGCAAATGAAAAAAATTTACGTTCTGGTAAAATTCATAGCCCCCAACTGTCACCTGGTCAACCCCTTAGCTACCTGCCCAAAATTACCTTGGATTGAGAAAATCATGCTTTGGCTTGGTTTAATATTATTTGTATTTAATACATTTACTACAGAATTACAACCATTTTAGAACAAATGCAGGCTTTGATTTGATAGATTTTGCAAATTTGATTTGATTGTTTTTCACAAGGTTGGTTAGGGGCAGAGAAATCATGGATGAAATAGTTCATTCTATTAAAAATATTCACAGTTGTTAGAAATCAAACTGTTGGCATTGTTTGCTTGTTTGTTGCTGAATGGTCAGTAATCCCCTTAGTAGCCATAGTCGCCATTTGGAGAGATTACAACTCATAATCACCGAGGAAAAAAAGCTCTAGTAGAGCTTTTTTTCCTCGGTGATTACAAACTGTAATCTCTGTAATCTCCAGAATGACCAAAGTCGCCAAAAAGAGTTTATGACAGTTTTTAAGATGGTTGTTCTGTTGCATACAGTTACAAATGGATTATGTTGTGTTGAAAAGGCCTGGTTCCAGTGCAAAACAAAGTGAAACAATGAGAAACAGAAGGAAAGGGGGGAGGCTTCATCAACTCAACAAATGTGGGCGACTATGAGATTGAGACTGAGATTGAGATTAAGCAATTGAGTACACAAGTTTCAGTCACTTGGGTGTCTCACAGGCAACTGTGGAGTGATTATGGATGGCAGATACTGGTTGGGATTGGGACCACAGCTCCAGGTGACTGAGATGTTGACTTGGCCTGCGATTCAGTTGTGAATTCATTGATTTTTAACAGATCAAATTAAGAAATAAACTGGATTCAAAGAATATTCCAGAATAAATACGATACGATACGATACGATACGATAATAATTTATTGTCACTGTATACAGTAAAATTTGTTGTGGCATACGATATTCAAACAACAGTAAGTGTCAACGTATGTACAATTTATACAAAAATAGTTTATACAATTTATACATAATTAAGCAGTCTAACACTTGCAGGTACGAATGATTTGCTAAACCTTGCTGTTCTTGCATATTGTGCTTGAAATCTCCTGCGTGATGGTAATAATTGGTAGCAACTATACAATGGATGTTGGCAATCTACTTTAATGGCCACTGCTTTTTGCCTGGCAAACTTCTCATATAATTCTAACAGAGTCTTTGCATTTTGCATACCTAGCCTTTTAGCATATTTGATGACTTTACATAATTTGTTTCTGGACACTTGTGTGCAATTTCCATACCATGCTGCCACACCAAAAGTAATCACAGACTCTACAACAGATCTATAAAAAAGTTCAACTATTGTATTATCTACATGTAAATTGTACAGTTTTCTTACAAAGAACATCCTTGAATTGGCCTTCTTATAGATGGCGTTAACATTTGTTTCAAAGTTTAATTTACAATCAATGATGGTCCCTAAGTATTTGTACTCCGCCACTCTTTCTACAACTTCATCATAACTGTAGGGAAAGTTACCCATTTTATTTATCATGGTGCCATGACCATGGACTTCCATGTCACTTTAGTAATCAATATAGCCATGCTCTCACCTTGTGACCCATCTCTAAAGACTTGTCAAGTTAGCAGGTCCTTTGTGTCAGTGTCTCTGCTCAGCAATTAAATATCCTACAAATAAGGTGAATGTGAATGATTGATTAGTTTGGCTGTATTGACACGCATGTAAGTGTTTAAAATTGTAAAACTGATAATCTATATATACAGCATACTTTTAAATTGTTCATTATCTTAGAAAACTTATTTCAGGGATGGAAGTAGGGGGAATTGTATGGCGTAGACGTGTTCTGTCGTGGGCTATGCGTTCCAAAAATGGATAACCTGATAACCCCCTCCCCATATTTCCTGGATGCCCCCCTGGTAATAAAAAAAATATTGTCAGTTTGGGTGTTGGTATATTGGGCTCCATTGCATCGTCACATTTGCCCTAGGATCTTCTGAGTCACAATTTTGGGTGATTACTGCTCACAATACCTGTTGGCGACTATGGGATTGAGACTGAGATTAAGCAAGTGACTGTTAGGCAGCTATGATGTTTCTACCAATCCCACAGACTGAAGAGTATTTCACTGCTGAAGTCACAATTAAATAGCTGTGCTTAGTCACCAACTATCAGGTATTATATGGTCCAGCCAAGTTAAATAATAAAATCAAAGCACATGCACAAATATTATCTCATTCAAAAGATACATACACGTAGATAGATCACTAGATCGATAGATAGATAGACAGATATAACTCGGTAATAAAACATTTTTCATTATCTTTTATGATAAATTATACCTTTTGATTCATATTTGAAATGCTTGGCCGGTCCCTTGTATCGGTGTATATGCTGAACAAGTACATTACCCCACACATTGGGTATATGTGGATGGCTCCGTCTGTATTTTACTTAGTCTACTGGCCTGAAATGACCTTGGACAGAGAAAATCATACCCGGGTTAAGTTTTTTTAATGTATTTACATTAATAACTTTAGAATTAAACAATTTTAAAACAACTGTATTCTTAAACTTGCTAAAGTGTGAAATTTGATTTGATTGACTGTTTTTCACGAGGTTGGTTGGGGGGAGGGAAAAGCATAGAGAAAAACTGTTCATTCTATTGAAAATCTTCACAGTTGTTAGAAATATAACTGTTGAGAGTGTTTGCTTGTTTAACACTGAACATTATCTTAATGGGTCAGTAATCCCCTTAGTAGCCATAGTCGCCAGTTTGAGAGATTACAACTCATAATCACCGAGGAAAAAAAGCTCTAGTAGAGCTTTTTTTCTGAGGTGATTATAAACTGTAATCTCTGTCATCAACTGAATAATTTTGAGTCGCCAAAAAAGAGTTTATGACAGTTTTTAAGCTGGCAGTTCTGTTTCATACAGTTACACATAGATTTTTTGCATTGAGAAAGCCTGGTTCCAATGGAAAACAAAGTGAAACTAACTATGAGAAACATAAAGGAGAGGTGGAATTCGTCATGCAGACACTTACAAGGCAAGTGACTGTGTGGTCATACACTTGAGTTAATCACTTGGTTCTTCAGAGGTGACTATGGAGTGATTATGAAGTGACATTTTGGCATTATGCTCGAAGTTCTTGCCAGTGGCCTGGTGATAACAATGCATGATCCAACACAAATACAAATGTAATGAGATTATCCATAATATCATGGTACCAAGACCCTGGACTTTAAGAACAATTCTATGATATTTTATTTAACTTTCAGAGTGTTATGCAGGCCAGCATGTGTTGTTTAGTCAGAATTTGCTGTTAAAAACGGACACCCCTTAGGTTTCCCACACATACAGTACAAATTTCTAAATGTGGCTCAACTTAGCTGTCTATAGCTATCCTTTACTAGTCTTATCCATATCTATCCATAGCTATCCATTTGTATTCTTTTGTATACACTAAAAGCTCTTTACCCCTTGTTTAAACAATAGTAATTGCGGATAACTATGGATAGCTATGGATAAGTGTAGCTAGGGTTAGCTTAAAATGGCTATGGATAGATACAGTACATCCCAAAATAAAGTGTGATTACCCCAGCAGGAAGGAAGAATCAGCCACTACTTTACCCTTTCACACCTTTTGTCTACCCCTGAATAACTTCCTATTTTTACCTACTTGAAACTACCTTTTAAAATTACATTAAAATCACATTTGAAAACACCAACTTGAACTCAATTGGAGATTACACAGAGACAGCTTTCTCAACAGTCAACACCTCTGATAATAAATTTCATGTATGTTCTTCAGTCTACACATTGTATAATCACAGCTTTTTAAATTGTCCATCCAAGGAAACGTGTCAAATTTACAAATTAAGGTATAATGGAGTATCAAAAACTGATGAGAGGGATATTGCAAATGCTCTGAATGATTATTTTGTAAATGTTGGTCCAAATCTGCCTGAAGGCATTAAAGCAAATAAGCATCATACTTATTACCTTAATGCTGAATTATCGAGAAGTATGTACTTAACTCCCACAACTCCAGAGGAGATTAGTTAATATATCTAAGAATTGAAAAATGATAAAGCTCCCAAAGATGATAGTATTGCAAACAAAGTTTTTAAAAAATGCAGAGACATTTTCTGTGGGCCCATCTGTCACCTAACCAACTCAAAAATTGATAGTGGAAAGTAGCCAGACAAACTAAAATTAGGCAAAGTCATTCCAATATTTAAATAAGCTAAACCTGAAGAACCATCTAATTATAGACCAATAAGTCTATCAGAGCTTTTTTTCCTCGGTGATTATGAGTTGTAATCTCTGAAACTGGCGACTAGGGCTACTAAGGGGATTACTGACGACTTAAGATAACAGTGTTATTAAAGGTCTCGTATTAGTGTGCCATGTTCTTTTCAACTGCCACAGTGCTCTTGTGATGTCAGTATCAGCATAATGATTTCACAGTTGGCATATTTACAGTTTCAGCTGTGTCACTTGGAACCCATACTGATCACACCATTACAAATTCACACATAAGCTGTTAGATTGTTGCTCAACATTGATTATTCAGTTTGATGTTTTGAATAAATCCGAAAAGTTACAATATTCAGCTATATGTAATGCATGGATTTTGTGTATAACTACTATCATTTTTGGCACTTTTATAACAAAACAAATTCATTCACTCTCACATTCATTTGTTGGTCTGAGAGGTTATTATGTGCTGCTCTGTCTTGGCAAAAATAATATACTCAGGAACCATTCAGAATTTAAGACCTAAGGGGGGGGGGAGTTTTGCTTGGAGGCATCCTTATCACTGATTTCCAATAATGTTTATTTGATGATCAAATTCTTAGCCTCCTTGTCTGGCCTTTTCCCAAAGTTTTGGGGAGCAACTACCCCCCCCCCCCATTTCTCGTCCTCTGGTATGCCCATGCAACACCGCCACGTTCACTTCCAAAAAATCTCCCCATCATCCCCATTCCAGTCATCAATTCTGAACTGTTTCTTTGGCGTAGATCTAATCCTAAAAAGCTCTAAAAGGCTGCAAAGCCATAAGGTGCTGCCCTCAATGAGAAATTTCACAACAGGACACCATGAATGTCCATGATGGATCAAGCAAGTGGCTCAAACATATCAGTTTCACCTGCTCCAACTGAATCAAACAACCATACCAATGAATACAGATTAATCAATTGTCATTCACACTTACACAGCCCATAAGACTTGTTGGTAGCAGTTGGAATCGACACTCAAGCTTGGAGTGCCAATAGTGATGTCAGTATTGCAATACTGACATCATCTGTGCATATATTCACATGGAACATGGCACACTTATACGAGATCCGTAATAAACAAGCAAACACTCTCAACAGTTATATCTCTAACAACTGTGAGGATTTTCTAAAGAATGAACAGTTTTTTCTATTCTTTTCCCTCCCCCAACCAACCTCGTGGAAAACAGTCAATCAAATCAAATTTCACACTTTAGCAAGTTTAAGAATACAGTTGTTTTAAAATTGTTGTAATTCTAAAGTTATTGATGTAAATACATAAAAAAAACTTAACCCGGGTATAATTTTCTCAGTCCAAGGTCATTTCAGGCCACTAAACTAAGTAAAATACAGACGGAGCCATCCACATATACCCAATGTGTGGGGTATTGTACTTGTACAGCATAAACACCGATACAAGGGACCGGCAAAGCATTTCAAATATGAATCAAAAGGTATAATTTATCATAAAAGGTAAAGAAACATTTTTTATTACCGAGTTATATCTATCTATTTATCAATCTGGTGATCTATCTATGTATCTTTTGAATGAGATAATATTTGTGCATGTGCTTTGATTTCATTATTTAACTTGGTTGGACCATATAATACCTGATAGTTGGTGACTAAGCACAGCTATTTAATTGTGACTTCAGCAGTGAAATACACTTCAGTCTGTGGGATTGGTAGAAACACCATAGTCGCCTAACAGTCACTAGCTTAATCTCAGTCTCAATCCCATAGTCGCCAACAGGTATTGTAATAGTCAGGGGGCCAGCAGGACCCCCCCCTGCAACCCCCCAGGAATGTATGAGTGTGGTACCAAAATGTTCCCTAGAATGTCCCCTTTCAAATGAAACATGTTCCCAAGTGAAATATGAACCCCCTCATTTGCATAAAAAAAAGGCCGCCAACGAGCTACCGAAAATTGAAAAAAAGCCTATCTGTCCTCCTAATTTAGTTATCAGAGCACTTCAAAAGACGACCAAAGAGGGGTTTTTTGAGGGGGTTCATCCCAATATTTTTCTTGGGAACATGTTTCACTTGAACGAGGACATTCTAGAGAACATTTTGGTACCACACTCATACATTCCTGGGGGGGGGGGTGCAGGGGGGGGTCCCGCTGGCCCCCTGACTATCACAATACCTGTTGGCGACATTGGGATTGAGACTGAGATTAAGCTAGTGACTGTTGGCCCCGGGACTATGAGCTGTAATCACCCACAATTGTGTCTCAGGAGATCCTAGGGCAAATGTGACGATGCAATGGAGCCAAAAGTACCAACACCCAAACTGACAATATTTTTTTTATTTCCCAGGGGGCATCCAGGAAATATGGGGGGGGGTTATCAGGTTACCAAATTGTGGAACGCATTGTCCATGACAGAACATGCCTATGTCATATAATGCCCCCTGCTTCCAGTTTTCTAAGATAATGAACCATTTAAAAGTATACGCTGTATATATAGATTATCAGTTTTACAATTTTAAACACTTACTTGCGTCTCAATACAGCCAAACTAATCAATTATTCACATTCACCTCATTTGTTGTTGATCAGATAGGTTCAAGAGAAGAGAGTATGGTGAACACAACTGATTCTATCTTGAATCTTCCCAGTTACTACAGGGAAACAAGAAGTGCAACGAAGGGATCATCTGATTTGTGGCCAAAGTGGTCTTGTGACGAGTGATTTTTCTATGCACCATTGAGCACTTAGTGTAAATATTTGCCGAGGTGAAGACAACAATCAATTAAAACTTCTCATTTGACAATAAGGAGGTGATCAAGTTCAACAAATCAAAAATGACAGAGTTGATCACAGTTAGGACAATGTACCAGTCTTGCATTGTAAGACAGTGCACTGTCTCCAGTCCAGTAAAAATTACTGATAATTATTAAGAAATATTAAAATTATATATAAATATAATGAAATATTATTAAATTTATATGTTTGATACTTAGCTACAAGTGAATGAATCCATCAATCATTATATCTCTGTCATCTGAGGTGGGGACTCCCACTGGGGAGGGGGATTAGGTCAGCGATGATGGGCTGCCAATCAAGTTCAGGGTTCAAATTCAGCTATTGCCCGGTCACCTTGGCCTATGTTGGATTACGGTTTCAATCATCCTTCCCCTCGCTGGCCGTGTCCTCCTCCTGTCCTAAGTCTACTAAGACATAAATACAGGAAGTGAAGTTTTTCAGGATAAGGGAACTAAGGTGGTTACTAAGACATGAAACACCCACTTATGAGCTACTTAGGTACTAACACTAGTAGCCATGGCCCCTTAAATGGGTCCTTACAGCACATTTGGCTACTTATGACAACTGTAAGGCAACTAAGAATCTACTAACACCCAAACATAGGTACCTATGGGTACTTATGTTAGTTCCATCCACTTGCAGAGCATGAAGTCTACTAAGAAAGTCCCCTTAGAAGGATTACAGAAGTGAGAATGCCTAAGGTGAAAATCCTTTGTTTGACAAACTTTGCAGATTGCATTTCACATTGGTTCATCATGTCCATACTGAGGAAAACACACCAGTTAACTGACTTGCATTGTTTTACCAACACATTCATAATCTTGATAAAACTGACAAATCAAGAAGCGCAGCAGCAAACCCACGACTGCACAATTCTGTTGCTGGAACAGCCAAAGTTTCAGATATGTACAATAAAACTTTTTATTGGAAGGATGTTGGATGTGGGGATGGGGACTAGAATAAAACCGATTTTACTTGATTTCCAGTGCCTCTAAATCAATAATTTTGGTTTGAATTGAATAAAATTATCAATGAGATAAATAATCTTCCAAAACCCCAAAAAATTAAATTGTACTGTAAATGCTGCGTGCATTCCAGAATTTACTCAAATTCTCACTAGGGGAGACTGGGGCAAGTTGTAACTTTTATAAACCATTGTTAATTTGAAACTTTATCAGGCAGATGATTCCCTAATTTGATGCACGAAGCTAGTGTTGGAGGTTCGAGACCTGCCTCCTTTGATGGTCATATTCTGATGGTGTGGGCCTTGGCTCAGTCTCAGTTGCACCAGACAAAAATGTCATTTTTAATTGTAAAAATTATGTACTAAAAATTCATAGATAAAACTTGAAATACAATTGGCCAGTGCTGAATTAGCAACACGAAGGTCTCCTGTCCCACGTAACTTATAATTTAACATGTTTAACTGATATGTTGTCAGAATTGTGAGTAACACTTAAGCTGTAATTTGAGTGACATTGTCCCCAAACCAATTTTGGAGTGACTGGTGGTATGATATGATACATTTAGACAACCAATAGATTGTGTCAATATAAGATACTATAACAAACCAGTTATATGCTGCAAGTATTATAATATGTGCAACCTAGAACTCTTTGTGAAGGTCCACAATTATCTCCCAAATTGTTGTGTCCCATTGTTTTAAATAGAAAATCACCCCAAGGCAAAAACGACACAACTTACCTTATTCTCCCCTACTTTATTTTTTTTGGGTAAAAATTTGAATATTACACAACTGCACATGTGCCAGGCCCCACTGACAAATGTTAGAAATATTCATTCCACAATATTTATGTTAATGTAGGTCTACATGTTTGAAGAAGGAGGATGCATACCTAAACCAAATTCATGGTGTTAACAGAAGGCCTCGATTTAACAATTCATATTTTATGATCTTATATGGATCAATTAATTTTTATTTTATACGTAATTTAAAAGCTTTGCCGAAGGTTTAAATGCTCATATTTGCTGTAATGCATGTAAACCTTGTCATATTGCATTGTGGGTTTGTTCAAGCACAGTCTATGCTTGCACACAATCAGGTCTTTGTTTATTTCACACATTAGGATATGGATATTTAATCTCAATATTATGACAAACACAGAAACTTTGTGATGAAATTATATAAAACTGAGAAAAACAGTTCTGTAATCCCTCTAAGGAACCTCCACCAAGCATAAGGGGCCTTAGTGTCTTAGTAGCCAGCTAAGTTCCCTTATCCTGAAAAACTTCAGTAAAGCCCCATTCATCCATCCATACATCTTTCTCCATCTATCTGTCTATCGATAGATCTATCTCCGTATCTCTCTCCATATATCTCTCCATCTCTCTGCATCCATCAACTCTATCTATCTGAGTATCTATAATTTATCTCTCAATATCTGTCTCTCTGTCTACCTCTGCATCTCTGTTCTATCCATCCACCTATATACAGATTGGTCAAGCTTTCTAATCTCCCCCTTGCCATATCGTTCAGCAGTGGCCCTTTTCCATTTTTTGTAGTTTTGCTGAATGAATTGGTATCTCCTTATAGTGAGATTTTAGTTGACATGCCAAAGCTCAGTTTCCATGCACTTTTTACAGTGCAAAGTTAGGTACCACAATCATTCCAGGGTGTTGTTTCAAATAATGAAAATGATCAGGTGTGATACGCTGTCTGTGTTCAGAGGAGCATAAAAATGTGAAGTGGCAGAGCTACTTGAGCACCAAACACATAGTCATTTCGTTGCACTTCTTGTTTCCCTGTAGTAATACAAACAAAGTGAAACAATGAGAAGCAGAAGGAAAGGGGGAGGCTTCATCATCTCAACACATTTAGGCGACTATGAGATTGAGACTGAGATTAAGCAATTGAGTATACAAGTTTCAGTCACTTGGGTGCCTCAGAGGCAACTGTGGAGTGATTATGAATGGCAGATTTGAATGAACTATTTTATCAATGATCTCCCTGCACCCAATCAACCTCGTGAAAAACAATCAAATTAAATTCGAGCACTTCAGCATTTTTCAACATGGATTTATTCTAAAGTGGCTGTAATTCTGAAGTTATTGTACAAGTACAAAGAATATTAAACTGAACTAACACATGGTAGTCTAGGGTAACTAGCAGATATCTTTATAGATAAATGTGTGTTGCAGCCCTCCGCATGTTATATATTATACCAAATGTGTGGGACATTTTACTTGTTCAGTATAGAAACTGACACAAGGGTCCCACTAAAGTATTAGAAATGCCTGAAATGGGCATCACGCAATCAACAGTTATACTTTTTATAGAAGATAGTAAAAATACTTGTTATTACAAAATGTGTTCAATATATCTATCTATCTATCTATCTATCTATCTATCTATCTATCCATCTATCCATCTACCTACCTCTCTATCTATTTCTCTCTCAATCTATCTGTCCGCACATTTTTCTATGTACACATGTATTGATTGTTTCAATTCAAGTATTTATTTTTCTATCTATCTGTATATCTATCTGTCTATATTTGCTTATCTTAGTTATCTATCTGTCTCTCTATCTATCTTCATAGGCGTGGGAGGCTGGTGGCTGCAGCATGAATTGCGGCCATGGAATTCATCTCAGCCATCTATACCTGAGTGCTGTGATTATAAATTTCTTACATTCATAATCACCACCACAGTCGCCTCTAAGACTCCAAGGTGACTGGAACTTGTATATAATCACTTATATACTACATCATTGTCGACCAACAGTCAATTGCTTAATCTCAGTCTCAATCTCAATCGCCCATAGATGTTCAGTTGATAAAGCCTCCCCCCATTCCTCTTTGCTTCTCATTGTTACACATTGTGTTGTATCGGAACCAGGCATTCTCAATGCAAAATTAATCCATGTATGACTGTGTGAAACAGAAATAACAGCTTAAAAGCTGCCATAAACTATTTTTGGAGACTAAAGTCATTCTGGAGATTACAGAGATTACAGTTTATAATCACTGAGGAAAAAAAGCTCTGATAGAGTTTTTTCAGTTAAGGACCAGGAACTATAGACTTAGACCTCAGAGGACCAATTATTTGTTGATACAGATTAGTGGACCATGCGTAGCTTAAGTAGTTATAACAAGTAACTGAGAATATCAAACAATTAAGTTACACTTGATGCTTTGAATGAGATGCCTTAAGCTTTTATATATATATATTATATTATATATTATATTATATTATATTACATATAATTATGATGTGTGATAAAAGCATTTTATATGAAGCGGCTTTGTTTCACAGTTTGGTATTAATATAAAATTTACAGGGAACAGGCCTTTGGAATGAAGTTATTTGAAACAATTTTGTATGTCACAAACATTTAAATTACTGTAGGTAATTATTATAAATGTACATCTTGGCCCTTCAACTCAGTGTTATTCCATCCATGGTGTTTTTTTTTTTACAACTTAATGGTTATGATGAATTTACTCAAGGGAAGGGGGGTTTGGGTTCCTTTGAAGAAAACTTGTTGCATAGCTTTCATGGAATAAATAAATTCCTTTTGGGCAGTCTTGAAATAAATAATTTCTGGTGGGGTTTTTTCTTTAAAAAGTTTTGCTTGATTTTGGAATGAATATTTGATGACTTTCCGTGATCGAAATACATAATAATTACTGAGGTTGCGCAGTCTGTGAAGGCCAATGCCGCACTTGACTCCAAAATTAAAATAAGATGGGGGGTGGCAGAGGGGCCAGGGAAGAGGCCGATGAGAAACTGGCCACATTAAATGTAAATTGAAGGAAAACATTGTATTCATTTGATGATTAATAAATGGATGCAGAAATATTTGTTTTTTATTTTAAATTTCATATGGTGCATATATGTACTATATTCAACCTTTTCTTAGACAGTGTAGGTACTTCGATATAACTTGAGGAAGGTGAAGCAAGTGAAACTTGTTTTTCCTCAGGATCATCTCATTTGGTTATGCTGTTATATAGCCTTACCAATTCAGGATATATCCTGTAAAATCAAGCTTGATAAAGTATGATAAAAACAGCTGATTTTTTTAAATCTCCCAGCGGAAGAATACTCAATACTGCTTGATTAGAAATGTAGAAAAGGCATTATCTTAAGCTTGCAAGAATCGGCAAAAAGAAGAGCATGAGAATCTAATTTAGCCGATATAAAAGGTGTTCCAGTATTTTGGTTCTCTGACCTGGCAAAGAACGTCCAGGTCATCCAGAGTATAAAACCGTCATGGTACATGTAAAAAATTGACATGCTTCGGGCATATTCTGATCCCCTGGATAGTTCCCTGTCAGACTGCTTGCTTGCATTTTTGCAATGTCAAAATGGTGACCATAGGTTAGCTGGTATAGGGCTTTCACCAACCCAAAAATTGACATCGCAATTGACTTATACTCCTCTTGTACCAAGCAAATTAATTATGCATCATCAACAAGAATAGCCTGCCAGCAGACACAAACTTTGTATTTGGTTCAGCCTACTCGCCCCTCCCCCCCACCAATGAGATGGAAATACAATGAAAAAAATATGGGGCAATGCAGGCCTGTAAATGCAAAATGACGTCTACGTGGGCCCTTGAATATCCCCCTCCCCCACTAGACTACCCTGTCTGGATCTGCCACTGGTTAGCTGCATTGACAAGATATTGCAAACAAGGTTACGCATTTCTGAAAGTTTGTTGTTATTCACAGCATAGAATTATTCAAACTGACTTAAATTCAATCCTATTATTTGTTTGTTGTTCTCTGTTTCTCTAAAACCTATTGTTCCTCAGCAATTGGTCTCGTTTGGTGGGATTTGGTGGTATTAGCTCTGTTTGAGTCACTTAAGGTGGTCTGATGTCCATGGTCTATGGTCTAGTCTTTAACTGAAAAAACAACAGTTTTTGTCATACTTTATCAAGCTTGATTTTACAGGATATATCCTGAATTGGTAAAGCTATATAACAGCGTAACCAAATGAGAATATTGAAACTTGTGCATTTCTGAGTAACAGAAAAAGAAGGATACAATTGTTGTTCGATGTGCAGGCTAAATTCAATAAAGGTGGCGACAACTTAAAGGCCATCTCTTGTCAGAAAAACTTGGCAATTTTTTGCAATAGGTAGGCATTATACACAAATATATAACACGTTGTAGAGTGCCCTTCCTGTCCTATGGCAAACTAACATACACTATCCAGTTGGATATTCTGTAGAATTGTAATGTAGAAATTGAACTTGTAGAAAATAATGCCTGATAGAGACTGTAGTGAGAGTCTGATCAGTCAGTAACTGATTGGGTTTGACAATCTACCCATCTTTTATTGACCTTCATCATTAACATAAAAATCCACAACAGAAACATAAACCAATCCAAGGTCAGCTCAATCCAGAGCCAACCAATCCCAGAGTGGAGGTCCTCTCCACCTCTGCTTCCCCCCTCAGTAATCCCAGGCTCACATGTCTTGCTCATTACAGCTTACTCATTAGTTACTCAATTAGTGAATTTCCAATTATTCTCCAGCCCAAGCCCATCTTATATAATCAAAATGATCCAGCTAAATTAACCCATTGTGTCTGCCTTAATAAGCTGCAGGTGCAGCCTGCAGTTATGAACTTACAATGAACTTGTTCCAGAGGAGGAATAATGCATGTTACCTAACTGGCCTGATGACCAGAGAGATGTTACATGAATGACTCCTGTCTGAACTTGTCAGTCATTGAATTTGTGATTAGATCCCACTAATTCCCTTCAGTTATGTAGGCCTGAATGCATTTCATTAACACTCTCTCATTAACCAACCCATAATTGTACTTAGCAAGCCTGAGTTTACGTAACAATGACCACCTGGACTCCAGACTAATCAATCCTGCAAATGAATCCATTTAGCTTGGGCAGATCCCATTATGTAACCTTGATCATTAGTCCAGGCCTCATTGTCTGTTGCCATGCCATTGCCATCCACAATAATAAACTACACATAACTGTTAACTTCATCTGGAAGTGTGTCCACTGTCAAATACAAGCTAAGTAAAATATTAACTGTAAAACTAACTCAGGACCCGTGGCCCTCTTACAGTTCTCCCAACAATTTTCTAGATAAAAGAACACAGTGAGTTTTATCTATTTAAGTACCATACATGTGGGCAGTGACTGCATAATATTGAATTGTTGAGGTTTTCCTCATACGACTTACTTGCAGCCACTGGATCCGATTATAGACAGTTCGTAATTAAAAAATGTGAAATGATGATGCATGAGAATACTAAATATGGTTGATGGCAATGGCAAGAGGGAGGGCTAAATATCCGCAATTATACCCATCCCTTCCCCCAGCTCTCAAATTTTTACCCTTTTGTAAGAAACCCCATAGACAACATATAAAGTTACAAATTAATGGAATGAGATGATTCGAAGAACAATTAATCTGCGTGCCATTTTCCAATATTGGTTTTCAGTAAGTTAATGTCCATCAAAATTGATCGATGTTCAGCAATATGTAATGTTATTTTGTGACTAGAGTTCATTCTTTAGTAAATTGTAAATTAGAGTTCGTTATGTGATGTTGAGATGAATCTATTGTGTGCCCTCGAGATTTTTCGAGAGCACGAAGGTCCTAGTAGGTCCGACTCCATGTGGGTGCGCATCTGACTCCATGTACGTATCTGACTCCTTATGCGTGTACGATTCATCCCAAGAAGCAAGGTTGAGGTTTGGTTGTTAGCTGAAATATGGAAAAGAATAGGCACGGCAGTTAATTGTTCATGATATGGACAAGGTGGGAGTCTCCTAGTCCTGGCCCGCCAACGGTAGCAATCTGCTTGGCGTCTGAATAGGCCCTGAGTGACTCGGAGGACAATGGAGAACTCCCCTTTGAGTAAATTGGAGACTGTTTACATTAATGCTCAGGCAATAAACGTTACTTTTACTGCATCCTACGCAATTCTTAAAAGTGAATTCGTGAAATAGTACACCTCGTGTATTCTATACAACTTAAGTCGTTATATAATGACCTTAAATGGTTACTTAAACTTTAGAACAACAATAGCTATTTGACAACAGGAATTTAAGCTACCCACGACATCATCTAAACTTTTGCCATTAGCCCATGTACTTCCCAAGCCCTCTGAATGGTCTGAGGAGAGAGTGACACATATGGAACCCTATGACCTCCCTGAGCGTCCCCAATTAGAAATCACAAACCCCACAGTGACCCTCAGTCCCCAGTGAACCATCAAGAAGGAGGCTAACTTGCCGAGGTCCTGATCATTAGACGTCAGCGGGCTCATCAGAAGTGTAGGTCGTAACTTGACCTAGGGGTGCCATATACCTAATCTGGGAGGGAGTTGCTACTGCCAACTCCTCAGGTGCTCTGACCTTGGAACAGCACCTCCACTGGCATGTCCAACCCTTATAGAAATAATAATAACAAAACAGTGCCCCTCCAATTGCCAGAAACAATATTACTGCTATTATGATAGTGAGCACTGGAGTGTGTCTTGAGAACCTTTGCCAATGAGTATCTGAGATCATAGCTGCCTGTAGTAGAGCGGACGTGCTCAGGGAAGGAACCACAGCTGCCGGGGCTGTCACTAATGCTGGAAATGTTGCTAAGAGCTCCGGGCCTTCAGAGAGTTGCTAAAATTGAAATGCCCACGTATTTGCAGTTTGGGCAGGTCAATTTCCTCGTGCATGTTAAATTCTTGCATGCATTCAATGATAAAGTTATCACTCTCAAGAACACAAGAGGGCCTGCATTCAACCTGATAGGTTCCTGGGGCTAGCCACGAAGCCTGTTCTAATTGGCCCCGACAACGTTGCTTAAAGGTGGTGCCCCAGGTGGATATCATGTAGGTGTTAGACGTGACTTGTTTGACTGCAGTCTCATTTTGGCCTTTTATCAGGTTGAAGTGGCACTGCTTGATTAAGTTCGTTTGATTGAATATGAGACCCCGGGCACATTGTTGCACATTAGGTTTATAAAGTGGGCCTGAACGGCAGATTTGTGGCCGCTCCCCCGAGCAAAAATTTGGCTGAAACACGTGACCAGTGCTAGTTGAGACGCCGTACTTACTGGCTAATTGTATTTCTACCGACATAGACGAATTTGGAATTGGCACCGGCAAACTATGAAGGGTGAAAAGCAGGTAAGCCTGCGTATTTAAAACTGGTAAGGCTAGTCTATACACTAACGTTTCCCCGAGACCACTGCTGGCTCTATTCTGACATAAAATTACACCTAAAGCAGATCACTTACCGTGGCATGGCCCTTCTTGGCTATGTCCTCCGTCATCTGTGGGAACAGTTCTGGGAACGGGACATCTTTCGGCTGCTGTCATCCACCGGAGTAGTAATGGGGGAGGTCCCATCGGGCTGATCTCCTTGATCAGTGGCTTCAAGGACATGCAGGCAGAATCGACGTGCCAAGATGAAATGAGTTAGCCCCATTTTCATGTAGGCTAATGTGGGATGCAACACATACATATAGCTGATCTCCAGCCGTAATCCTTTGGGCAGGAGAGTTCAGTGTTCAGCTGGGCAATGGCAAAACTAGTTTTGTCTTTGCAAAGATCAGAAGTGTCAAATGAATGTCAATTATATCACTGCCCTACCATCTGGTCCATTCAGATGGGAAGAGGGGGTGGGCGCTCAGACCCCACTCCGCCTGGAGTGACTGGGGGAGCTACAGCCTGCCTCCCCAAGGTGATTCCTCTCTCCTTGGTCCCTGCTTGATGGCCATCATGCGGTTGAACTCCCTGGACAGGCTCTTAATCTTCCTCTCCAACTCATCCATTCTGGAGTACCTCTTCGTTAATTCCTGCTGCTGATGAAATGCAGATATGTCCATTGGCTCCTCATGCCGCTTTGATGAAGCAGAGCCATTCATGGTTCTGTACACTGTATATGCATCAGCCTCATATTTTTGCACTGCTTCAATTGCCTCAAGGTAATTGGCTGGTCCCTTCTCCTGTACCAGCCTCAGTACCAGCTTCTCATCTTGTAGGCCACGCATGTACCATCTGAGCATAGTCCTCTGCTGATCCACGTTTCTGTCAGCAGATGGAAATGCCAAATCTGCTGCTATTCAGAATCTGCGACCGTACGCGTTGGTTGCTTCGTGCGGTTGCCTAATCACTGTCTCCAGCTCATCTCTCAGCCTCTCAGCTTCATGGTGAGATAGAAACAACTTCTGTAGATGCATCCTGACATCATGCCAGGTGGCTGCATTTCGGTCAGCTAGCCCAGCCAGATACTTTTCTAATTCCAAACGTAAAGGCCCCTCAGCTGTCAGGGCTGCAACATAAACAGTTCTCTTGGCATACGGGATTGTCAATTCTATATCCCTTACCCACTCACGGAACTTCTGAGTGGAGGTGCCATCACAGCTCTTGACCCTCTTGACCTGAGCCTCTGCCTTACTGCGCTCTGAGGACTCTGCGAATTGTCTGGCCTGTGTCTGCAGATGGTTCACTTGTTCTTGTCTGAGCTGGTGATCAGCCACGAGCAGTTGTTGCATATTCATTTTGACTGGCTAGCTGTCTGGGTACTCAATAGCAGTGCAATTTACAGTGTACAGAATGACAGTCTTTAGAGCATTACAGCCACGGTGAGTGTTCTGAGCAAGAATTTTAGATGACTTACTGTCACTTGGTCTGATGAGTCTGTGAATTCATAGCTCTGGCATTGCAGTTCCTTGATGATTGTGTCAGAGAAGATAACTTTCTGCTGCATAGTCATTTCTTCGAATCTTGTGGTCAGAAGATCTCTCCTGTCCATGTTGCTTACTCAACAATGCTGTGGAAGATGAATCACGTCGGGGTCACCAAAATATGTAGAGTGCCCTTCCTGTCCTATGGCAAACTAACATACACTATCCAGTTGGATATTCTGTGGAATTGTAATGTAGAAATTAAACTTGTAGAAAATAATGCCTGATAGAGACTGTAGTGAGAGTCTGATCAGTCAGTAACTGATTGGGTTTGACAATCTACCCATCTTTTATTGACCTTCATCATTAACATAAAAATCCACAACAGAGACATAAACCAATCCAAGGTCAGCTCAATCCAGAGCCAACCAATCCCAGAGTGGAGGTCCTCTCCACCTCTGCTTCCCCCCTCAGTAATCCCAGGCTCACATGTCTTGCTCATTACAGCTTACTCATTAGTTACTCAATTAGTGAATTTCCAATTATTCTCCAGCCCAAGCCCATCTTATATAATCAAAATGATCCAGCTAAATTAACCCATTGTGTCTGCCTTAATAAGCTGCAGGTGCAGCCTGCAGTTATGAACTTACAATGAACTTGTTCCAGAGGAGGAATAATGCATGTTACCTAACTGGCCTGATGACCAGAGAGATGTTACATGAATGACTCCTGTCTGAACTTGTCAGTCATTGAATTTGTGATTAGATCCCACTAATTCCCTTCAGTTATGTAGGCCTGAATGCATTTCATTAACACTCTCTCATTAACCAACCCATAATTGTACTTAGCAAGCCTGAGTTTACGTAACAATGACCACCTGGACTCCAGACTAATCAATCCTGCAAATGAATCCATTTAGCTTGGGCAGATCCCATTATGTAACCTTGATCATTAGTCCAGGCCTCATTGTCTGTTGCCATGCCATTGCCATCCACAATAATAAACTACACATAACTGTTAACTTCATCTGGAAGTGTGTCCACTGTCAAATACAAGCTAAGTAAAATATTAACTGTAAAACTAACTCAGGACCCGTGGCCCTCTTACAACGTGAGATGGTTCCCAGACTTTATATCTCCCCCAGTACTGTATAACTACTGTTTGAAGTGCAGGATTTCTTCCTGTCCAGCCACAGGGTCAAAACGAGGCTAAATCAGTCAAGAGACGTGACGTCACAGACTGGGTGAAGAAAATGGTCTATAAATAGATCATGACGCAACCAAACAATACAGACAGGCCTGATTTGTCAGCTGGCTTGGTGGTATTTTATGCTGCTGCCACTCAACTTGCGATCATCATCATAGTAATGGAACGCTTTCACATAGTCTGTTATTGTTCAAGGGACCAAGAATTTATAATAGATAATTGCTCATTGATAAAGTCATCATAAATTCAAGAATAGAGTGGATTGAAAACAAAAATTTTTATTTGAAAAACCATAAAAAACTAAAAAAAAATTTAATGGGTTTCTAGGTGTTTGTCAAAGTGGTGAATATTCAAGATTTACATGTATAATACTCTGGATGGTTTTAGGTTCTTCGTTTTCATTTAAGCCAATGTTCCAACAAGTTGTTTATTGAACTACAATGTGCATGAACTACTACATTTTCTTAAATGCGATGACAAATAGATAGTAGCACTAAATGAATCAAAACAGTTCGTTTTGTTTAGCAATTGCTGTAGGCCTGATATCATGCGTATAGGAAGTTTACAAAGAAACTGAGAATAATAATTGAGGGGCAGTAAAGTTTTGCAAAACAAAGCTATGGCTTTTACCCATGGGGCAAACTTTTTTTTTTTCTTGCAAAGCGTTGATGAAAAAAATGTTCACAAGCGGATGAGCGACAAATTTTTTTTTGCCATTTTAGCATCATTATAACTGCCCTAGCTATAGGTGGAAACGAAATTTTTTTTTTCATGTGCTGAACAAAATTGTTCTTTTTTCAGCATTAAATGGGAAACAAACAAACTTTTTTCGCCAAAAAGCCTTAGCCCCCCTCTCAAAAGATTGTCTGATCGGCCCCTAACCTTACATTTAAAATGTTTGATGACTGCATGTGGAATTCTGTGAAAATAGCAGGGACTGAGTCTTGCATCAGGTTGAATGCAACCAACTAATATTTGTTGGCCATAAAGTCCTGTGATTCTCCTTTCTGGCCAGGGAAAGAAATCAAGACAGACAGGTCTGTTCAATTCTGAATAAAATCACTCTGAGTACGCAGAATCTTATGTCTAACTAATAGGCTATGACAGGATATAATCATGACTAATTATTTGCACAACTTAATCTGTCAATCACACCATTCACAATGTGTGTCAACTTTACTTGTGCGGATCACTGCAGACAGTGTTGCATTCAGGGTTGGGCACGAGTACATGCAAATGTACTCGAGTACGAGTACGAGTACTTGCCACTTCTACGAGTACGAGTACGAGTACGAGTACAGCCTTTTCTGAATGTACTCGAGTACGAGTACGAGTACTTTCAAATGTACTCGAGTACGAGTACGAGTACATTTATGCAATTTCGAACCTTATGTGTTTAATATTTGAAGAAATATAATCATTATTAAGACAGAATAACTTCAACAATAAAGATTATTAGTGAGGGCTACTCCTTATGCTCCATTGTTAATCAAAAGGGAACTGTGTTCATTAGGGCTGCACGATAAGAGGCTGAGATGCGATATGAGACAACTAGGTCTCATATTGCGATGTCGATAAATTGCACGATAAATTCACAAGCAAGAGATTTATCGTAAAGTCCCAAACTCTAGTAAAAATTTAGAATTTCATGAGAAGAAATTCCAATTTTTGGGCAAAAATACAGGAAATTTTTTTAATTTATTTATCGCCCCTTTGTGCGATAACATTATCACCCTACTTGATATCGCGATAACGATAAATTTGCGATTAATCGCGCAGCCCTAATGTTCATTAAAATGGCTTTGCAGCTACTTGCTTGGCTGCCAATCTCTGGGTCCTTGGTTAGAATCCAGCACTAGCCAGGTCATCTAGGCCAATGTTGGACTGCTGTTACAATCATCCTTCACTCATAGTCCTCCTCCTGTCCTAATTAGCCCAAGTGCATAAACACAGGACAACAAATCCAATCATCCATCCTTTGAAGCTATTTGGATAGAGATATATTATAATCTATAAAACTTCAGATTGGCATTCAAATGCTAATGAAAATGTGATTCATGACAGTTAATCACGGTCGCTGATAGGTCAAGATTGATGTATGTTTGCTTATTCTATTTATTAGGTAATAACAATTTTAGACGCAGAGAACAGCACATTTCCATGCTATCTGTCACTTTTAATTTCATTTTGATATCTTTTCTTAGTGCTAGGAATTCGTTAAAAACGTATATAAAGGCTTGGCAATGCAGATTCAGTAAAAAAGTAAATACAATATAAATTTATTGCAATATAGAGATGATTAATTCGTTCAGCTAAGAACATTTTTCGTTAGAGAAAATCATGATAATATAGTATTAGAAAGTTAGAATAGAATTATGGCCTGGTAACCTTCACAATTAAGAAATATTGATTTAACGAGTATAATAATATTTTGGGTTAATACACAATGTTTGCATCAAACACACTTATCAAACAAAATTAAACAAATGTCATGTATAATTTAACAAATGGAAATTATAAATTCAAATTCAGTGACTTCTTAAAATCACTTATTAGAAGTAAGGTAACTTGGATGAGCTTATAGACTAAATATTTCCGATTTCCGTAATAGTGTCGATTTAACCAAAAAAAGGTAAAACAGTAACGGCTTTAGTTATGGTTAAAATAGGGCTAGGAACATAATTTGAAAACATAGATATACCATCAGGAAGTGGCTGAATAAAATGGCAGTATCAAAAATAACTGTATCTATAAATATAAGGCCAGCATAAGCGTCTCAGTTATGATGTTTTGATTTGTGCCAAAAGGTGTGAAAAAAGCAAATGGCTGCCATGTCATCAAATCAAAATGTAAAATGATGTATTTTTGAACTTTTGAAGAGCTTCAAATATGATCAAAATATGGTTTACTGATTAATGATTATTTAAGAGTTGATCACAAAAAAGGCATTGTATCCATTTATATGGATAACAACACTAGTGGCAGACTATTCAACAATTTTGGCCAATTCAATTTCCAAAACTTGATATAAATGTGTGACTCACAAATAGTAAAGGTCAAAACTTACAAAAGACTACTTACTATATAATTCCAATTTTTTAACTACTGGTTTTCAGATAACACATCATATGACCTTAAGCTATAATTCATATGATGACATCTTTGAAGGTTCTTTAGAAAACTGAACTATATATGGCATTAGATAAACCATTTTGTCGTGTTAGACACTTAATTTTGCTCTATTGAAGCTTCAATTGTACTCGTGATGTACTCACTATGAGTACGAGTACTTTAGCAATGTACTCGAGTACGAGTACGAGTACTGTACTCATGATTTGGCACGAGTACTGAGTACATGCGAGTACTTGAAAAAATGTACTCGAGTACACGAGTACACGAGTACATGTGTACTCGTGCCCAACCCTGGTTGCATTGCTTCTTTTTTTCGTGTTTGGTGCTAATTAATTAAGTAGGCCAAATAAATTCAATTGAATTCCCAGGGGGAATATAGTATGTAGGGCTTGGTCCAGAATTATTTATAGTACCAATTAAACCGTCTTTTTGCGGGGATTCTTAGAGTATAGCTGAGTATCAAATATGTTGAGGTTGCAAAAACCTGAATCCGATTAATCTGAATAAAACAAAATCAAAACCATTTTAATTTAAACATGTAAATAAAATCTGTGCTATTCAGGGGCACCTCTGCATAAAACCCTCTTTCCTTGTTAGGTCACCCCCTCCCCTGGATTGGATAAAATGGCAAGGCTGGTTCACTACCTTTTCTTGCCACTCACTGTCATGCTGATCACGGCAGCTGGCTTTGTGAGCTGGCTCTGTGACGTCATTACTCTCACAACAATTAATCTACCCAGGCTGTTACGTCATCACCAGTTGACCCAGTTTAGTTTTTTTTCAGAGGAGGAGCAGAGGAATGAGTTGATAGCCTATGAGGGCTGCTGTTTCGCTGTTAATTTGGCAATATGGTCAAAATCAATGATACCTGCCCATTTTTTAAATAAGAATCTACATATTCAGAATTGAAATGCTTGAACCTTAGAGACCGCCTTTAATTTCAAAGGGGGGGCTTGGAGTCTCCCTCAGCAGGAAATTATTTTTTCATGGTAACGGCCTCAACAATTATTAAGTATTTCGATCACGGAAAGTCATCAAATATTCATTCCAATATCAAGTAAAACTTTTAAAGAAAAAACCCAACCAGAAATTATCTATTTCAAGACTGCCCAGAAGGAATTTATTTATTCCATGAAAGCTATGCAACAAGTTTTCTTCAAAGCAACCCAAACCCCCATTCCCCTGAGATTAAATGGTGGCCCCCAAGAGTAAATTCATCAAATAACCATTAAGTTTAAAAAAAAAGTTGAAGGGCCCAGATGTACATTTATAATAATTACCTACAGTAATATAAATGTTTGTGACATACAAAATTGTTTCAAATAAAATCATTCCAAAGGCCTATTTCCCTGTAAATTTTTCTATCAATACCAAATTGTGAAACAAAGCCGCTTCATATAAAATGCTTTTATGCACACATCATAATTATATGTAATATAATATAATATATATATATAAAAGCTTAAGGCATCTCATTCAAAGCATCAAGTGTAACTTAATTGTTTGATATTCTCAGTTAAGAAAAGAGGTGGAGGGAAAGAATATAGTAATGGGAATCTACATAGACTTAACTAAAGCTTCTGACCTGGTTAACCATGAGATTCTACAAGGAAAATTACAATCATATTGGATAAGGGGGAAAACACTAGCACTAGTAAAATCCTACCTTAGTGATAGACAACAAAATACCAAAGTTAAGAAAGAAAATTCAGGTATAGGGATGATAACCTGTGGCGTACCCCTGGGTTAAGTGCTCTGGCCACTGTTCTTTTTAGTGTTTTTTAATGATATCAAAAATTGTACTAATGAAGAAAATTAGGTTATTCGCTGACGACACCAACATATTCATTTCTGATAAAGACCCACAAATAATTGGACAACGAGCCAGCAAATGTGTGAAAGACATAATATAGTGGTTAAGTAGCAACAATATCTTGTTAAGTGAGGAAAAAACAAATTTTAGTGTTTTTATGTCTAAAAATAAAACTATTAAAAAAACGCTTCAAAACATAAATGATAATGGTAACATGATTGAAAGAGCATCGTGTTGTAAGTGCCTTGGAATTTTTCTAAATGATCTACTGATCATCGACTCCCAAATTGGAAATCTATGTTAAGATTTACTAAGAATGACAAGTTCATTTAAGATAATCAAACATTGAGTTCCAAACAGTCAAAAATTAAAACTGTATTTTGCATATTTTCATTCTATAGTCCAATTTGGTATAGAAACTTACGGAACAGCTGCAAGGACACATATGAAAAGACCAGAATTCCTGCAGCACAAAGCCTTAAAAACCCTAGTTAATCAGGATCCTATCTACCTTTCTGCAAAGCTATTAAAGAAATATCATATACTATCTATTTCTGATCTCTAACAAGAAAGAGTTGCTAAATTCGTAAACAAGCAGAAGATAGGTAAACTACCAGGTGTCTTTTCAGACTATTTCAGTACCAATAGTAAGCATCATGAATATCCTAATACAAGAAATAGAGACAAGCTGATCATGCCTGAGGTCAGGACTGAAAATTGAAAGAAAATTATGAAGTATAGGGGAGCAATAATTTGGAATCATTTTAGTAGAGTATTGGGGCTTGACAAAAATAATAACTCATGGAATGTCAATTGTCGCAAAATCAAAGAACAACTGCTATCAAAATATTAATGAAAAAGCCTTCTGCCTTGCTCAGGAATTTGCATGTTATTATTCTTATCCTATATAGTGTTATAAGTTGATTTATTTATCTCCTTATATTTTGTTACTTTTGTTTAACATACTTCTTTGCTCATTCAAATAATCTTATAGGTTGTGCTACTTAAAAACATGATTTATACTGAAAAGAAATAATGTATAAAGTTGACAGCGTAAATATGTATATATGTATATATAGGTGTATATTTAAGAGGTAAGATGTGTACAAAAGTGTAAACTTCCTTGATTACTGCAATTTCAATAAGTATGAGTTTCGGCAGTAGGCCAGTGAAACGTGGCTAATGTACTTCATGTGATTGGTTGAGAGACTGAATTTCGTACTATAAAACTAATTTGAACTAGTACACCTGTAATTGTGCACAATTACAAAGATAAATTCCCCCCCTTCCCTTCCTCTCTCCTGCCCCCTTGCCCCTTACATCCCCTGCCCCCTTTTACATCCCCCTGCCCCCTTACATCCCCCTGCCCTTCCCTTCTACCTTCCCCATCAGATGATTCACACAGAAATGTAATTGGGTGAGCATTTATTTCAACAAAGAAAATGTGCAGCCAGTGAAATATGAGAAGCGATGAAATTGGCATATGGCCAGGAAAAAGTGTTTCCAGCCAGAAGAAGCATTTGGGGAGCAAAAAAGTGAGATAACATTTTCAGGGTCCACCGCGATTTTTAACGGACGGCGCTACAGTAGCATGCTATATACCATGTGAAAGCTAAGAAACAGAGCTTTCTGATGGTGTTTTTTATTTTTCTGTAGCTTTAATAGGAGCCGAGTTATCCGCGCTTGAAAATAGCGTTTTTGTGGTGCTATAGCGCCGATACCGTTAACGCTAGAAAGTTGAAATTCTAGTGGATTGTTACACTATAGTATGACTGTAACTGCAAACAATTTCAGCTTGATTGGAGCATTTCTTCCTAGTTTTTGGAAAATTTTAGTAGCAATTTTGGGAAATCCCTTATTTTAAAAATTCATATAAAAAAAACTTTTAAAGATATTGCCAAAAGCCGCCTTTCCGCACTGCGTATATCTTTAGAGATTATTGTGTTAAAATTTGGTGTAATTTCGTATTGCGGTTATTCCAGAACCGTTGCCACAAATTTTTTATAAATTTTGGACGTAATTTCCAGAGTACTTGTAATTACGCTCTGTAATTCCAGGATGTTATAGTACTTTGCTATTGCATTATAGGTATGTATTTTTATGAAGATATCATAAATAGTTCCAGAAATATGAGCTCTCAAAAGTGGTGATGAAAAATAAGAAGAGGAGGAGGAAAAAAGCTGAAAAAAAAAAACGAACAAAAACAATATAAATTCCCCTAACGGGGGAATTTATAATAACACAAAACGTATAACAAGTCCAGTGGACGTGTTTGGTAGTGGCTAATCTTATGTACAAACGAAACTCAGCTGCTCACTGAAGCAGAATTGCAACGTTTTTCACAGTTCAACATACAGATTCAGAGGACGAATTATTGCTTATTGACCAATCAGACAAGCTTAAAATGCTACGTAGATAGTGAGAAAACTATCCACAAAAACTCATACTAAATGAATCTGCAGTAATGCATGATCCTGATTGTAAAATGTGCCTTGTATGTTTAATGTATTGTTCTTTCCAAGGAAGATGACAATTATGAAACCATTTGTAGCACTAGGCAACATTCTGTTTGAAGTATTCCATTGTATGTTTCCTTCCTTTTTTACAGTGTGTACAAGAATTTTTGCAAGAGGGCATGAAATTTCTTGCTAACCCACCTGCTGATAAGGGATACTTGCGCTTCTTTATTGCTGTGGCTGTTGTCCACATTAGCCGCATTTGTGGCATAGAAATTCCAAAGGAACACATATGTTTGATATGTGATGCTCTCATTTTGTCTTCTGCTGAAAATGACAAAGAATTGAGAGTAGAAGTAGACAAAGGTCTTCAAAGCATTAAAGGGTAAGTCCTAATTTTTTTTCTCAATTTTATTTACAGCTCTCGCAATTGCTCTGAAGAAATCACATTTTTCTCAGCGTGGATGTCATAGCTCAAGACTCCGTTGCTTAGCATCGAAGCATATATACATTTTGTACATACCATGATGCCATAGGTCACACTGGCAAGTAGCCAAGGGCATTCCTTATGAACAGTTTCATCATAGCCTCGCAATTACGTCATTGTCAAACTGCGCGGTGCAGTGTTGTGGCAGTACTTGACAGTGATCCTTTGTAAAGTGTTGAGGGTAATCATGGCCACTTGAGAAGTTGACAATGGGCATTTATATTACAGATGATTTCATATTTGAAGACATTTGAGGTAAAAAAATACATTATTTTTCTTGCAATTTCCATTGGTCGAGAGAAGGTATGACACCACTCTCTCCTGAAAAGTGACATAGCGTTTCATATGGGTGACCATGGCATTCCAAGCCATTGATCTCCTAACAGTTTGTGTTTCACACTTTTTTAGTACACACATTCTGCAAGTCTGACACTGTGCATTCAGACGATTGGGATCAGGTGATCCATGTAATGACTGTTTACACAGAAAGTAAACATGTATAATTGTGAATATAACATTTTCTCAGAGGAGGGGCTGAGCTCAGACAGGACAATGGGCTACCAATCACGGGGTCCCTGATCTGATTCCCGCTGTCATTTTCTTATGAATGTTCGCCACATCACTGGGCCGCCATCTTGTCCTGAGGGACCACTCAGATTTCATGATTCTGGGGGGGGGGAGGGGGAGGGAGTTTTGTTGGAATTTCTGACAAAAATGTACACCCCCCTTTGGTTTCATGCTTATTTGTACCTCTCATACATTCCAAGCGGATTTTTAGTGCGTCCCCTTTTCTTTTATTGAAATTTTCATACCCCCTTGTAAGCAGGTTATGAGTAATAAGTACTCCCCTTGAAACATGTGTGAAAAATTGGTGCTCGGTCGGGTAGAACTTCCATTCCCCCCCAATCATAAAGCCTGCAAGGCACATAGATTCTGGACAAATTGTAAAACTGCCCCCCTTGAAGCATGTAGCACCACTCAGGTAAAACCCATCTCCCCCAACCCAGTCATAAATTCTGAAGAGTCCCTTGCTGATGTCATAGACAATGCTTTTGGTCAAGGCATGATAATTGAGTGTAAATAGATGTGAAGCCATTCAGAGTCAGCTTGAAACTGATTTAATATCAATTGAAACAATCAACAGTTGTACACAGGAGTGTGAAATACAACAGTTCATGAAGAAATGAAAGAGTTCATGTGGATTGCAGTTTGACATGTGTGAACAACTTCCACAATTATACCAAGTTGACCTTTGCAGCATATTATTGGTCAAAATTATGACATCATTTTTCCAGCTAACATCACTTGCTTGAAGCAAGCTGAAAAAAGTGACAACCAATGGACAACTTGACCAATCACCTGACAGGATTTTCTGATGTCAGACCAGAAATTTTGCAAAATATTTTTTTATTTGATCAAAGTCTACAAATATGAAATCATCTGTAAAAACAACCTATTGAAATCAATATCTGCTTCATCACAATTATCCCAAATTGATCGACTAATCTTTCCCACAAATAACAGAAAAGCATAGATCTACCTCTCAATTTTTTTGCATTTATTGCTAATTTTGTGGTCCGTCTGGTAAAAATCGGCAGCCTTAATTTGCGGCATGTAGTGATAGGCACAATTCAGCTTCGTGCAATTAAATTCAATTCAATTCGACTGGGTATCAGTGCAAACTCAATTCAATTCAATTCACTTCTTTTGTGGAATGACCTCAATTCAATTCAATTCAATTCATAGGGGTAGCACCCAGATAATCTACCCTAGACGAATCCTTCAAGGACTCTGCATTATCATAGATTTGCATCACGAGCGTCTTAGCCAATCAGCGTGCAGCATTTCCCTCCACTTGAAATGTTTAACGGCAATTTGCGTGCAAACTATTCCATCCTCATAAACGTAACACACATCATTTTAAAGGTCTAGGAGAGATCTCTCTATTGCTGTAAGTATTGTAGCGGAACGATTTACGGAAGTACTCGAAATGGCAAAAATGGTCCTCATTTGCATAACTTGTGTGAAGGCCTGTTCATTGGTCATCTTTGTGGGCGTGTCTGCTTTAATCACTGAAGGCTTTGCTGAAGTGAGGGGTAGTTAATTTAATTTAATTTAATTCATTTTGTTGCGCAACTTGTCTTAGTGATAAATTTTGTAAAGTGGAAAACCACAAGCACCAGGTAGGGAGTGGGATATGCAATATTATATTGCTCACTCAACATTGACATTGATTAATAGATATACTATACGTATGTCAGTGAAGTCGCTGATGTTGTAACTAGATCATAAAGTGTTCAAGATTGCATGTTGTTTCATAAGTATGAAACGTTGCTAGTTTGTCATTTTGTTCTCATGAGTTGATCATGCAATGACCTTGATGGACATTTTGGACAGGCAAACAAATATTTCCACATTTTATTATTATCATAACATAATATGTTATCTTTGAATAGATTGTATCATCATTGTAATACCCTTTGGAAATCACCAAAAAGTTTTGATAAAACTGAAGTGTTAATGAGAAGTAATTATTCCATTGCAAAGATTAAACATGGACAGATCCATGTAAGTCATAATTTTATCATGATAATTGAAGTGAAGACCGAAGTTTCAATGCATTTGCCAAATTTGCATTCATTTTATATCAGAAAATAGGCCTAATTAACTCTAACTTGAAGATCAAGCATGATGTCAAAAATCAAAAACAAAGAGAAAATTGTGGCATAAGTATAGGTTATACAACAAATTTGAGGTGTATAACCACCTGAAATGTTTAGCCCGAGGTAAATAACCACCTGAAATGTTAGTTATACACCGAAAATGAGTTGTATAAGCGACTTATACTCCATATATGACTCCTGAAAGATTTTTAACTGAATTTTGTGGCGTTCTTGTCATTTTTAGGTGCGTTGTTTGCAGAAAAAACTATATAACAGGCTAACTTAATCCCCAACAGTGGTATAACGAACAAATCCTTTGGTTATACCATGGCAAAAGACAATAGAAAACTGACTTGGTGGAGTATAATTGCATTTGTAAAGACCAAGTTTGCTTCTGCCCCTTTCTTTGATGGTCATGCTTTATTATCGTTTTCATAGCTGCGTGTTTTTGAAAACTTCATTTTGCAGTTAAAACCATGACATAAGAGGGTATCTGAGATTGCGATTGGTCTGATTTTCAACCTGTGACAAAGATTGACATCAAAGTAACTGTTAATGACAAAGGATTTAAAACTGCCAGGCAATGTTATTTTTTTATGTACAACTACAACAAACAATTTTTATCTAAGCCAAGTTTTACACCTCACAAGGAGAGTCTCAATGCTTTAAGGCCAATCATGTAGCAGGAGATCAGTCGCATGATAAGCCAGTAGAGTTTTTTCAGTTAAGGACTAGACCATAGACCATGGACTTAAGACCACCTTAAGTGACTCAAACAGAGCTAATACCACCAAATCCCACCAAACCAGACCAATTGCTGAGGAACAATAGGTTTTAGGGAAACAGAGAACAACAAACAAACAATAAGATTGAATTTAAGTCAGTTTGAATAATTCCAGGCTGTGAATAACAACAAACTTTCAGAAATGCATAACCTTGTTTGTGTCTGCTGGACAGGCTATTCTTGTTGACGATGCATAATTAATTTGCCTGGTACATTTTGCCCCTCAAGTTATTGAAACTTGCGCATTTCTGAGTTGTTTGATGTGTGTAGGCTAAATTCAATTAAGGTGGCGACCAGTTAATTTCCAGGGGGAGGCAGGGTTGGAGTCAGGAAATTATTTATTTCACGTTAACGGCCACAGTAATTATTATCTATTTCGATCACGGAAAGTCATCAAATATTCATTCCAAAATCAAGCAACACTTTGTTAAGAAAAAACCCCACCAGATAATATGTAGATGGCAATGCCATAGATTCGCGGAGCTCAAATTAACTGTTCTTATTTTGAAACCGTATTATAATATACAAATATTGACTGATTTCGAGGGCATTAGTCAAATCTATTTCCCTCGAGGGTGTGTAAGTTTTCCTTTCACACAGGAGAGTAGATAAGCAGACGCATAGCCTACATTGCACTATTATTACTAGTTTTGATGAGTTTTTTTGGTCTTTACTAATTAATGCCCTAATTATATTATTTTCCTGCACTATTGCAAATGTATGGAAAATTTTGAAAGAAAAATGCTGAAAAAAAACATTTAGGGAAAGAACATTTTAGAAAAAACAAATTTGGAAAAAAAAATTTTGAGAGAAATTGGGACGAAAAATAATTGGAAAAAAAAAATTGTGAAAAAAAAAAAATTTCGGAAAAAAAAAAATTTCGAAAAAAAAATTTTTCGGAAAAAAAAATTCTGAAAATTTTTTTTTTTTTTCGGAAAACTAATTTTGGAGGGCAATAGTCCTGGTCAATATACTAAAATAATGACTGATATGTGACCAGCTCTCAGCCAATGACAGCTCTGCTTTCATGGTCGAGGTATAATAATGATAAACAAGAACACAATCAGTTGGGCCTAAATTAATTGATGCTATTTAAGTACAGTAATAGCAATCAGCTTTTAAACTTCACACCTCAAATAAACTTCACACATCATTGGTCACAAGCAGGCTGCTGATAGTTCAGTCATTTTCCCTGGGTGTGGCACTGCAAGCATGATGCTACACCGGTGGCGACACCTGTTAGCAAAATAAGCTTTTTTCATGCAGACGACATAAATGAGCATAAAAATGAAATTTTCAAAACAGAATAGGATAGTTAAGAACCAAATGGAATTTTTCAGACACTACTGCAGTATTGCAAGAGAAATTCAGGGATGTTTACTTTTACCGAAACTAACTGTTTAATCAGGGACCAACTCCATGGCAGGTACAGGCAGTCCTTCATTCTCACTCCACTGACAGATTCAAAATTTACTAAAATTTACTATGAGCTGTTGTTAAGCTAAGTTCGCTGACGCGACGGGCGGCTTTGCCGCCCGTCGCTACGCGAATATTATTTATTTCAAGACTGCCCACGAAAGCTATCCAACAAGTTATTTTCAAAGAACTCGAACTCCCCCTTCCCCTTGAGATAAAATGGTGGGACTCCTTGGGTTTCCTGAATTATGACTCAGACTCCGACTCCCGACTCCGCTTATCATCATTATTGCACATAAATATAACATGGTTAACAGAGAAGAAAAAGTCATTCTACAAAGTTTTAATAGGATTTTTTACATAAATACTTGCTTAGGAAGTTTTATGTAAAATTTGGGATTCATTTAGCATTTTTGTCACTGTGTTATTGTAAATCATATTAATTATTTTTAGGAGTCAGTCATTCCTTTAATTTTTCGACTTCGACTCCACCTGAAAGTCAAAGTTCGACTCCGACTCAGACTACACCCAAAAACCTCTGACTCCACAACTACGACTCCCGACTCTGACTCCGACTCCAAAGCCCTGGTTGAAGGTCCAGATGTACATTTATAATAAACTACCTACACTAATTTTAATGTTTACCGAAACTAACTGTTTAATCAGGGACCAACTCCATGGCAGGTACAGGCAGTCCTTCATTCTCACTCCACTGACAGATTCAAAATTTACTAAAATTTACTATGAGCTGTTGTTAAGCTAAGTTCGCTGACGCGACGGGCGGCTTTGCCGCCCGTCGCTACGCGAATATTATTTATTTCAAGACTGCCCACGAAGGCTATGCAACAAGTTATTTTCAAAGAACTCGAACCCACCCCCCCTTCCCCCTTGAGATAAAATGGTGGGACTCCCTGGGTTTCCTGAATTATGACTCCGACTCCGACTCCCGACTCCGCTTATCGGAATTATTGCACATAAATATAACATGGTTAACAGAGAAGAAAAAGTCATTTCACAAAGTTTTTATAAGATTTTTTACATAAATACTTGCTTAGGAAGTTTTATATAAAATTTGGGATTCATTTAGCATTTTTGTCACTGTGTTATTGTAAATCATATTAATTATTTTTAGGAGTCAGTCATTCCTTTAATTTTTCGACTTCGACTCCACCTGAAAATCAAGTTCGACTCCGACTCAGACTCCACCCAAAAACCTCCGACTCCACGACTCCGACTCCCGACTCTGACTCCGACTCCAAAGCCCTGGTTGAAGGGCCCAGATGTACATTTATAATAAACTACCTACACTAATTTTAATGTTTGTGGCATACAAAATAGTTTCAAATAAATAATTTTATAGGCCAATTTCCCAGTAAATGTTATGCCAATAACAAATTGTGAAGCAAAGCCGTTCATATTTATAAAATTATTTTATGCACAAAGCATAATTATATTTATTACATGAGCACTATGCTAAAACGATGCTGATTGGCCAAAATCAGTCACATGACGACATCCTAAAAACTCATATTTCATGGTTCGAGTGCAATATGAGATTTTTTCCAAATAATTTTTTTTTTAGATTTTTTCATATTGCATGGTTACAGCAATATGAGTTTTTATTGAAAAAAAAATTTCAATTTTTTTTTCCAAATTTTTATTTTTTGACTAAAGAAAAAAAAGTCACTTTTTTTTCGAAATTTTTTTTCAGAATGGAACGTTATATTGGAAGCATAGTGGTCATGTAATAAAAACAAATACGGCACTTATCATCGTGAAATATGAAAATTTATTTGCACACATAAATTCATATTGCACTCATATCATGCCGTATTTGTATAATATAATATAAAAGAGCTAAAGGCATCTCATTCAAAGTATCAGGTGCAACTTTATTGTTTGATATTCTCAGTTACTTGTTACTTAAGCCACGCATGGTCCACTAATCTGTATCAACAACTAATTGGTCCTCTGAGGTCTAAGTCTATAGTCCCTGGTCCTTAACTGAAAAAACTCTAGTAAAGCTTTTTTAATTAAAGACTAGATCAAAGACAATGGACTTAAGACCATCTTAAGTGACTGTAACAGAGCTATACCACCAAATCCCACCAAACCAGACCGATTGCTGAGAAACTTAGAGAAACAGAGAACAACAAACAAACAATAGGATTGAATTTAAGTAAGTTTGAATAATTCCATGCTGTGAATAACAACAAACTTTCCGAAATGCATAATCTTGTTTGCAATATCTTGTCAGTGTGGCTAACCAGTGGCAGATCCAGATAGGGGGTGTCTATTGGGGGGGGGGGGCATTCACGGGCCACGTAGATGTCATTTTCAAATTCAAATTTCAAATTATTTTATTTATATAGCGCATTCTTCAACATATTAAAATATTATCAGATGCACTTAACAAAACATCATGTATAAAATTATATAATAATATTATAAATAATAGATTTTTTATAAAATTATATAAAATGTAGAAGAAATATAAAAGTTAAAATTGGTAAAGTTTTTGTACACTTAAAATTCAAGACAAAATCGAAAGTTAAAACTTTTCGTAAAGAAATGTTTTTAATTGGCGCTTGAAACAATCGACACTGGTTGAGTTCTTAATGCTGAGTGGCAACTCATTCCACCAGGTAGGTCCTGCTACACTAAAAGCCCTTGCTGCAAAGGTCTTCCGCACTGTCCTGGGCACAACCAGTTTTGTCCCCCCCACCCCCCACTGCACTTCGTAAACCTGGCCTCTCACTGTTATCAATCTTCAATAAATCCTTTAGGTAGTCAGGTACATCCCCACCCAGACATTTAAAAACGATTGTGAGCACTTTATGTTGGATTCTGAGACGTATTGGCAGCCAGTGCAATCTTTTAAGACAATCCTTCGAGTTTTCACTGCTGTTTGGCATTTATGGACCTGCATTGCCCCATATTTTTTTCAAATTGTTATTTTCATCTCATATCTCATTGCGGGGGGGGGGATGAAGCCTGAACCAAATTTCAAGTTTGTGTCTGCTGGCAGGCTATTCTTGTTGACGATGCATAATTAGTTTGCTTGGTACATTTTCCCCTCTAGTTATTGGAACTTGCGCATATCTGAGTAACAGAAGACGAAGAATACAATAAACTAAATTAATTTCTTACTCAGAAATGCGCTAGTTTCAATAACTAGAGGGACAAAATGTACTTTAACTTTATTAATTGTGCATCACCAACAAGAAAACCCGGCCAGCAGACACAAACTTGAAATTTGGTTCAGCCTACTTGTCCACCCCCCCCCGACCAATGAGATGGAAATAACAATTTGAAAAAAATATGGGGCAACCCCCTCCCCCCCCCACTAGACTACCCTATCTGGATCTGCCATTTATTAGCTACATTGACAAGATATTGCAAACAAGAATATGCATTTCTGGAAGTTTGTTGTTATTCACAGCATGGAATTATTCAAACTTACTTAAATTCACTCCCATTGTTTGTTTGTTGTTCTCTGTTTCTCTAAAACCTATTGTTCCTCGGCAATTGGTCTCTTTTGGTGGGATTTGGTGGCATTAGCTCTGTTACAGTCGCTTAAGGTGGTCTTAAGTCCATGGTCTATGGTCTGGTCCTTAACTAAAAAAACTCTACTAAATAATGATATTGGTGTGTAGAGAGTGATACTGGCATGCCCCTATGCTCTTAGCAGTAACAATGCACTTAATAATTGTCTATTACTTAAGGGAAGGCCTGGGTATGAGGAAATCTCTCTTCTTGAAAATTCGATCTATCATTTTATAAATATGCCCATTGTAAATAATGGGAAAAATTAAGTATATTTCATATAAAGAAAGTAGGTAGCTTCGGAAAAACCAATATTTTACAAATATGTATCATCTCATATCTCATTGCGGGGGGTTCGACTCCCGGTTGGGGAACCCGAAATTTTCAGTGTACCTTTATGAGCAAAATCCCAGCTGGATGTCGTTCGGATGAGACGTTAAATTGGCGGCCCCTTGTATCAGTGTCTGTGCTGGGCAAGTAAAAGATCCCTCACATGGGGTAAATGTGTAACATGTTGAGGACTCCTGCTCTCTCTCTCATCTCATCAATCAACCCTCGTGAGCGCCCAGAACTGGGCTTAGAGGGCTGCACTTTCCATATCTATCTATCTATCTATCTATCAGTCTGAACATTGTGGTGCAGAATATAACAATTAGTAGATGTTGAGTCAACCAATATTGAGTTTTTAGGCCTTAGCAGATACTATTTGTCTCGGCCTACAGCCAATAAAACTGAATATTGGTCTCCTCACCATCCACTATCTATGTAATATATGTGCATGTATTCACTGGGGGCTACTGGAAGTGCAATGATGAGGGTAACTGCAGTTACTCTCATCCTATCGGCAGTCATTTCAATGCCCACTAGAAATTTTTGCAGGCAATTTCTGAGGATTTTGGACTGTGTTACAGAGAAAAGAGCTCACAGGCACCCAGCAAAAAGTGTAGAAAGCGGTTAATGAGTGGTAAATTCACTCATTTCCGGCCAGATTTAGTATAATCTTTGAAATAAACAATTCTCCGTGATGAGGGTAACCAAACTCAAAGATGAGGGTAACTCTGTTGTAAGCAAACCTAATGATGAGGGTAACTGTCCAAAACACTACTTTGAAATAGACAAGTTTGCTGTAACATTGTGGCTCTAATAGGGAAATTTGCATGGCTAGCTCACCCAAACTTCAGTTTTTGCGAAAATAATGCCATTGTAGGTCTTTGTGCACCTTAGTGTCTGTCTGGTTGCCTTATAATTTACAGCAATCCTGAAGTGAATTGCTGTATATATATCAAGGTCTCTTGATGCAAAATTCAATTAGTCTCTATTTCAAATTTTTGGATGTCAAGGCGATCAAATTTCACTTTTGTAACCAATAAAATGTATGTTATGTATGGCAAAGATCATAGTGATAACTTGTATGGTATTTTCACCAGAAAGAAAAACTCTCAGGCAATCAATGCAGGTTGATGTATACAAGTGGCATAGGGGAGAGCGGGCCAGTTGAACCAAATTGTAGAAATTGGTCTCCTGTGTGGGTACCTTTACAGCTTTCAAGGAGAACAAAGATGGAAAAGGTAGTTTGAAAAGTTTTCTAAATATCCCAAATTTTTAAAGTTTTGGTGTATATCTTACCACAACCGATATATGAGCCTCCAAAAAAAAAAAAGGTTCAACTGGCCTCAGTTGAACCATCAATTGGGGCCAGTTGAACCATTGAAAGGATGATGGTTGAAGTGTAGGGCTGCAGTCCTTTATTTTTGCTAACAAGTTCAGTGAAGCCCATATCACGTTTAGGCTAAATTTGACATGTCTCACACATTTTTTTTATTTTTGTTCAAAGAATAACCTGGGGCCAGTTGAACCTGTCGAAGATTAAACTTTAATAATACATTTTTCCAAGTATTTCAATTTAAGTTTTTTAATTTATTATAGGTGAATAATAAGAATATAAATAAAAATAAAAGGTAATCGAAGAATATCAATATAATTCCCGGCCTGCACGCGGCGGGTTCCACTGGCCTGCCGGTTCAGCTGGCCCCATTCTCCCCCAATTAAGAGATCTAGAATTGGGGGCACATTCGGGAGAGGAGCCACATCATATGCCGTGCAGGGGGGAGGGGCAACGAGTGGTGGTTCCAGAGAAGATAGTCGAAGGGATATCCAGGTCTACATGTTTCAGCATTTGCAGGTCGTGTCATTGCAATTCTTCTTCAAAATGCTACTATTTATCTTGGTGGTCTAGCTCCCCCATGGTTCCGCCACTGAATCCCTGTGTATTTTGCACGTCAGCCCACATTCTGGTACTGTTGGAACAGCAATGACCACTGGCTCTCTCATTTGCCTGATCGCTGATTATATTTCAAAAAGTTACACGCACATTTGCTGTGATGTATATCTTAATTTTCATTATTTTGTCATGTTTTGCTGTCTCCTTTCTGAGCTTATTGCAGCCAAAGTCAAAGGACTGATTTGCCTTCAGATTGATATACATGTGCATAATGAGCAGCTTCCATTGGTTGAGAGAATTGGTAATACTAGGCCGGTATATGACGTAGGTAGATGTTTTAGCATGGCTTAGACAATTTCACAGCCAATTGCATGTAAGGTCAGGTGAGCTGTTATAAGCCAATCAATTAAATGCCCTGGAAATATGACATCCTCGGCATCCTTATCCATAAAGTTTTGCTTGAAGCTGTGCTGTAAGTCTGCAAACAAAGTTCTACCTTTACTTGACTTCAGTATTATTTACTGCACAGAAGTTTTGTCTCTATAACCATTCGGGTTTTGCCTCCCTTGAAAAGTTGAATTGATGACTAAGCTTTACATACAATAAATACAGCTACAGTGGTCAAAAGAACAGACCAGTGATGGACATGGAAAATTTTTTCATCGGGGAGCTCTTGGCTGGCGTGGCGACGAGGAGTCATTTCAAACAATTCTGCCACCAGAGACCCAGAGTATCATTTTTGCCTTATAATACCTGGAGTCGTGACTGAAAAAGTGAACACTGAACAGGATAAGCGTGTTTTCACAGGCGATCATTGGGTGAGCTGTGCACCGAGCTCCCGCAGTTACCCTCATCATCGCACTTCCGGTAGCCCCAAGTGGTATTGCTTAGTACGTCCGTGCGTGGGGGGGGGGGGTGGGTACTAAAAATCTGCATGAAACCTAAGGGTGGGTACTAAAAATCCATATGAAACTCTTGAAAGTGGGGTATCAATTTTTTGATGGGAAGTTCTTGCACAACTCCTACCCCTCCCAAGTCATAAATTTTGAATGATCCCTAACTCTCCTTTGAGGATAAGTAGTCTGTTTGATTCAATTATAGTTCATCGAAGCATCCGTCAACCTGTGCGGCTGCCAATCTCCACATTGCCGATCTCTAAATAGACAAAGAGACTTGATTTAGAGATTGGCGATTCTACAATATCGCTCACTGCCGATTTTAATATGCGGGACGCAGATGCGGGACGCGGATTCGCTGAATTTGTCTTTTTTTTTAGAATTGGCTCTTCTTTCTTTGAAGCTCTTCTAGAAATTATAGGATCGTAATCCTTTTACTGTTAGATTTGTCTTGGTGAGATGCGTTCAATTGGCTTGGTTATATTTTTGTAGCTTTATAAAATAAAATAAAATCCATCAAAATATGATATTGACTGGGCCAGCCCTATTAAACTTTTTATTCAATAGAATTTATCAAGTTATCAAGTCAGTTTCTCAGATGCATGCTGACTGAGTGGGCTGCACAGCCTGCTCAGGGTTTAGGCCCACAACCATAATTTGAAATGCCAGTTGTTGTTTTTTTTTATAAGCCAACACTTCTATAGCTAATTTAATTTTTTGTCCATAGACCATCTACGTGACAGGGAGGTTAGAAAATTGTCAGAAGAAGTAATGAAAATAGTTGAATATCTTTAAATCAAAAAAGATAATTTACCAGTCACTATCAGACTTATTTCTGTTTCCTCTTGATCCTTCAAGTCTAACCAAGTGGAACTGTCCATTAAGTATTCAGATTGGAATCTGATGATATAAAGGCACATGAATAATTTAAAAAAACGGTTAGGACACTAACTAGAACTAAATTCTCAGACATTTTCTAGATAAGCTACAGAGATAAATCTGGTGTCAAAAATAGCTAATTTTAAACGCATTTAATGGTGAAAAAATGAAGTCTGTATCTTTACTAGAAGTCACGCAAATCGCAAAAAAATGAATCCCGCATTTGCTGGATTTCCGCTGCTGTGCCCCGCATTTTAATATCGAAAGTAGGCGATAATTGCAGGAATGGGCATGATTCAACTATTAGTTAATGTTCTAAGCGGCTAGAAAAGATATTTAGAGATGGGCAAATTTTGCCAATAGGAACAATAGTGTGCCAATAGTTAGAATAGCTTATTGCTCCTTTTGGCAAAGTATGCCAATAGTTAATATAGCAAATTCCCTATCAGCAAGCCTCGACCGCCCAACGTCGGCCCAAAGCCGATCCAATGCTGCTGACATCGGATCGATGCCGAGCCGACGCTGGACTGCCGAGGCACGCTGACAGGGTTACTCTTTAGGGAAAAGTTGTAAGGTTTTGCCCAAAGGAGAAATAGATTGCCAACAGTTAGAATAATTTGTCAAAGGAGAAAAAATCATGCCCATTTTAAAATTGGGCACAATTTAGAGATTGTCTGCAGCAAAGATATGACACCACTCTCTCCTAAAAAGTGAAATTGCGTTTTACATGGGAGACCATGCATTCTAAGCCATTGATCTCCTAAAAAGGGACTTACTTTACCAGTTTCAAGTGAGAGTTTCAGTTTGTGTGTCACACATTTTTAGCACACACATTCTTCAAGTCCAAATCCAGTGACTTAATGTAAAAATTGAGGCAAAATTGCCAAAATTCCAATTTATTAATTGCCTATGAAGCTTTGAGACCCAGAATGTTTATTTCCTTGAAATACTCATGAAAACTAAAATTTTGTTTCGGGCTTGAAATATGTTTTGTGCCTTCATGCAATTGCCTTGGAATTATAGGTCGGTAATTAAATAGCCTATAAATACCCATATTTGGCACCCACAGCTGGAGCCACGCTATGGCAACAAAACCAATTTTTAATTTTGTTTTCTAAGGCCTAAAAAACAATTCTGTGGAGGGGCAATTTTGAGATAGCCCCTTGCTGGCTTTCCCCTCCAAAATCCACGCCTTGTTTTTTTTTCAATTACCCTTGTCCAGTTTTGCCACAGTGTATACAATGTTTGAGTCAGTTTCAATTCATTGAAAGCGTCTATCAACCAGGGCAGCTATCAAAGCCAAACAAGCTAAACACGATCCATGCATCAATGGATTTCTCAGTTTCTTAAAATTTCTGAACGTACATAATATTTGCAGCCGTGCAACAAAATCAGTGACATCACTGTCTTAGGAAAAATTATAAACTGGAGAAACACACAGCTATGAAAACGATAAAAATTCGAAATAATCCACTTCATGAATTAAATTGTGTCCATCACTGATTCGCGATTAATAGCATTTGTGAAGGCTGTAAGGTCCATAATTACTATGCTGGCTGATAATTATTGTCCTCAATTGCAACCGGATGACATCAGATGGTCCTGCCATTGCTTAATTCACCTACAAATTACATTTTTCAACATGCAAATTGAACTCTCTTCCACCAGCTGCCATGATGAAATTAGTACTGGTGCTGCCACGATGTTGCACCATGAAACCGGTCAATAATTATAGATTCAAAGAAGAACGGACCATTAAACAACCAGAAAACATCCTGGATCTAACATTCATGACACACCCTGGACTAATTGACAAAGTCGACATACAGCCGGGGATGATTGATCTCCACATTGTCATCGCAGATTTCTGCAGCACAAACAAGCAGAAAGAAACCGAGAAAAGTATACATGTAAAAGAAAGGAGACATGGACAACCTAAAGAAGGACCTACGGAATCCCTAATCGCTCGCCTCACAGCAGAACGACATAAGAACCACACAGTGGAAGAAAACTGGAACTTCTTCAGAAGAACAGTCACTAACTGTATGGAAAGACAAGTCCCAAAGAAGACCATAAGTGGCAGACAGCACATAAACATGAATCGGAAAATAAAGAAGCTAATAAGACAGCGTCAACGTAGATACAATGCAGCAAGGAAATACGTCACCCCAGAGAACCGGATGAAGTTCAAGAATGCCAGAGACAAAGTCACCATATCTCTCATACAAGCACACGATGAGTACATCAAAGGAATCTTCAGTAATAGATCTGAGGATGAAGACCAGCAGAAATCCAAAACCAGCAAGAAGTTCTGGAAGTACATTAAATCAAGAATACAGTCAGCATATCGACACTCAAGAACGGTAGTGGAGAGGAAAAGATCGACAGCAAGGAGAAAGCAGAGACACTCAGCAAGCAATATGACAGCGTTTTCACTGATGAAGACCTTAAAAATATGCCCATCCTGGGAGAGAGCACAGTGCCGGACATTGAGAAGCTCAAGATCACGCATAACGGAGTCCTGAAACTACTAAAAGCGCTGGACACAACCAAAGCCACGGGACCTGACATGATACCTACGAGAATCCTCAAAGAAGGAGCAGTTCTAAGAAATAGCACCATTCCTGACAGAGTTCCTCAATCAATCTATGGACACAGGAGAAGTACCCCTTGACTGGCAACTGGCCAACATCAGTGCAATTTACAAAAAGGGAGATCGAACACAATCAGTCAACTGCCAACCAGTCTCTTTAACCTCAGTTTGCTGCAAACTGATGGAGCATATCATTTATCATCATGTCATGTGCCATCTAGAGAAGTACAACATTCTCGTAGATCATCAACATGGGTTTAGGAAGAATCGATCCTGCGAGACCCAGCTTATCGACACCATAGAAGAAGTGGCCTATACTCTTGACAAGAGGGGACAAGTGCACATGCTAGTACTCGATTTCTCCAAGCCATTCGACACAGTACCTCACCAAAGACTTCTGTCGAAGATAGACCATTATGGCATCCGAGGAAATACACTGGAGTGGGTAAGGCAATGGTTGTTCAATAGACACCAACGTGTGCGCCTAGACGGGAGCCAGAGTACTGGAAAACCGGTGAGATCTGGAGTCCCACAGGGCACGGTCTTTTGCCCGCTCTGCTTCCTCCTATATATCAACGATATCTGAGATAAGTGGTCATCCTCGCTACGCCTCTTCGCTGATGATTCCTTACTATACTCTCAACTCTTGTGTAATGTCTGGTATTGCTACAACCCTTCTTAAAGGACGTCTATTATCAAAAAAAGTTTGCAATTTTTTGCAGTAGGTAGAGATAATGGATACATATAGAGCACATGAGGTAATTCGCACATTTTTTCTCACCCCCAGTACTGTGCAACTACTGTTCGAAGTGCAGGATTCCTGCTTTTCCAGCCACAGTGTTAAAACGAGGCTGATTCAGCCAAGAGACGTGACGTCACAGACTGGGTAAGGAAAATGATCTATAAATAGATCATGACGCAACCAAACAGCAATGCAAGAGTATTGACTGATTCTGAGTGGCAGGTGGCTTACAAGGAGAGGGTTTAGGGGACATTTATTTTAAAGGCATGATATAATATGCTCATATGCCTGACCTATAAAATGGTTCATACAATGTTGATTACCAATCAAGTTCGTTCGGCATTAGTTCAATGTCTGCAACCTGTTACCAGTGGTGAGCATTAACTGGTTTATCGTTAATCCGTTAACAACGAAGCTAACAAATTTAGTAACTAATAACTAAGTTAACGTATTTTTTTTCATGTCAAGGAAAGTTAATAACTTCCGTTAGTTTATTTTAAAGTCAGTTAATTATAAAGTAAGTTAATTTTAGCAAAAAAAAAGTTGTAAGAAGACACACTTTGCATGAAAGAGACTCGAGTAGACAAAAGATAGCTAAATAGGGCCTAGTGAAACCCAGACAGCCATTGTCTGAGTTTTACATTCTGGAGATTTAAACTGTACCTCTTTTTGAGACAGATGAGCCTAATTCTGGTAGTTGTAGAAAATATTTTCTACAGATATTTGAACATAGGCCTACTTCTGATATTTTTATCGAAGTTAAAAAAATTAACTTAACTTTTTAACTTTAACTTCAGTTAACTTGGCCGAAATTTTAACTTATTAACTTTAACTTGTTAACTTAACTTAGCTAATAAATTGATTAACTTTTTAACTGTTAACTCAGCTAACATTTTTTGTTAACTTGCCTACCACTGTCTGCAACTAGCCAAAGCACTGCAGGCCTATTCATTTGAACCCCTCCCCCCTTCCATTCGAATAGCCACGGGACCTGCAGACAGATCTATGGATCTATGTAATAAGTGTAATAAGGGGCAGATCCAGAAAACGACAGGCAGTGGGTTTACAGAATATCAGGACTTTAATTTTGTTTTTACATCATTCAAATCTACTGGCCCAAGGGGGGTTGGATTCGAACCCCCTCAACCCGCCCCCCCCCCGTCTTGATTCACAAAGTGCTGGAAAGATCGATAAATACAGATAGCTATAGTCTAGTGCAACCTGATTTTGCATTGACTAATTAAAAAGTTATTTTACTTGGTGTCCATACAAGTTAGGGCGGCCCTTAAAAAAAAAAGTTTGAAATTTATATGGGCCACCCCCTGAAATGATGCCTTTTATAGTAAAAACTGCTTGTGCAAAATCTCATTCAAATCGGTTAACATTTAGAGGTGGCCCACGAGCCTTGAAATTCTTGCATTTCAGTCATGATTTCGTATGTTCGGCGATCCGCGGTATTGTATAATTAAGCCATTTTAAATCATACAACAACACTGTTAAAAATTTTGCGTAGAGGTACAGAAAATTCTGTAAGGCTACAGAAAAATCTGTTGGATAACTGCCAGTTCAGAAAAGCTTACAGTTCCTGCTCTGTTGGCACACATTTCTGTAATCAGTTTACTTATATAATTATCTGTACATGTACTGGCTTCTCAAAGTGTATGTGCAGATATCTGTGAAATGCCTCATTCATTGTTACTGAGGTGTTGTTGTATCACAATTTGTTAATCTCTGTCATAGTTTTTAAATCTCACCTCTGAATAGAAACTCAAAAGGATAATGAAATAAGTTATGAAGGAACTCATTTGTATTTCTCAATCCAAACACCTGAGAACAGAGAAAGGTAAGATATAAATTCTCTATTTTAGAGAGAGGTGTGTGTAAGGTAAATGCAATTTGTTAGATTTACCTTGTGATAATGTAAGTGTAAATTTGTGGGTGCAGGTGCTTAAATGAGCTTTGAAATATGATGTGAAAGATGTGCATGTAACCAATCAATAAAGGGGAGACCGGGGTAAGTTGTTACACCCAATGTTGGTTAAAAATAAAAAACAAAACAACTAAAGAAGGATAACACTCTACCCATTACTATGTTACATGACTTAACCTGGTTAATATAATACTGCAATAAGCTTCTTTGAAAATTTAACTTTTTTGTTGAAAATTTGATGTTCTGAGGATGGACAATAATGTTTCTCATTTGCACAATATTATTTGCAATTAGGTGATGTCTCTCCAGCTTATTGCTGATGGTAGGTAGTAGACCTATCTGACATTTAGGGTTATCAGATTTAATCTAGGATTTTTTGCAAACTTATTTTATTTCTCATATATTGTCACTATTGGATATAACTTGCCTTAGGTATGATGTGATATAACTGAGATTAAAAATGATATTCAATTAGACTTTCCAAAGAAACTTATAATTCCAGTGTTTGCCACATTTTGCTCTGTTTGGGTATACAGCATCAATTTTTGATGAGTTACAAGTAATATATCAGTATAAGTTTGGAGGAATGACACCTTGTCAAGCATTTGGCACATTTTTACCAACCTCAGGAAAGTTGTGCCACAATCACTAATTTTTATTTATGCATAACTATGATCATGTTCCTTGTCATCTGTCTTGAAACCTGCCTAAATTATGCATGGGGAAAATGCTGAAAAAAAAGTGGACAACTTGCCCTTACCTCCCCAATCGGAGGAAAATCAAATAAAGACATAAGAAACAATTTATGTTTGAGCTATAATGCTGTTGTAACTTAGTTCCTTGCCTCCTCCAACTTAACTGTTTTTTCTCTTCTCTGAGTTATTGAAAATTGGTATATCCATAAATTTGCTCATGTACAAATTTTAATACTCTTGCATATTGACTTTCTGACTGATATCTTTCATAATAAATCTATTGTCTTAGAGGATTGTTTTATCACTTAAATACCATAACTATTATTTTATAATTATGATTTCGATCACAGTCAAAGCAGGCCTATTTCAATTATTTGATTAGTTGATGAGAGAACACAGAATTAACATGTAACTCATTTGTAAGATAATTGTAGTTGTGTAGAATACTTGTTATACATTACAATAATTTATCTTTTCAGAGATTCATCAGAAATGCCAATGGAAATGGATGATCAAGGCCTCTTCTCCTGTATTTATGCACTTGGAAGAGGATGTAGGAATAAGGCAAAAAGGTCAACAAAGATCCAGGTGACCCGCACAGTATGGAAATTGAACCCAGGATCCAGCGATTGGCAGCTACGTGTGATACTTACTTTGCTCCCCGGACCAGAAATATCAACAACACAAAAGAAAGTTACAGATGTTATGATAATTTTGTTTTAAGTCCTAATGTCATCCAATTGATGATTTGTACATCGCATGATTATTGAGAGTGAATATGTGCAGTTTTTTAAGAAATTGCGTTAATAACCAGAATTCATAGACGTCTCTTGAAATAAAGTCTAATACAATAGTTTTGTGTGACATGATCAATGTATGATTCTGCATTTTGAGGTATAGTTAGATGTAAACATGTTAATCAAGCTGAAAGACAATTTCAAAAGAAATTAAAAATGCTTCGGAGCATGTGAGTCTCATCAAATAGTGTGCATGTCTGTTCTCTCAGAAATTTGGCTTCTAGAGTTTTACATAATTAAGTATACCTTCTATTATCATCATGCATCTGAAGAATGGCAAGGCTGATGTCACTACTGGAAAATGAGCTTGCAGCAGAATATATTTTGAAGCCATGTGTTTTGCAAAATTAGTGATTGATGTCAAGTTATTCCAGACAATGATATCACTCTTTTTTTTTTTCTCCATATCAATGATTTGGCTCTTCCTCAGTATTAACGTCTGCTAAAAACATTTGGCTTCAGTGAATAAACTAATTTTATGGTACTTTTGGCAACAACTATACCTACACTTATGCTGGATAGACACCACATGTTTGGGGTTCTGTCATGAATTTTTGCTTCATATGTAACAAACTAATCCATCAGAACTTAAAGTTGGTGGAATAATGACCCAAGTAATTAAACAGAAACAGCAAAGGTAGTTGACTGATTGGTTACAGTCTCTTGCTCCACTGGAAGTCTGTACAAATATTGTTTCCAAAAGATACTTTTATTTCCCTTATTTAGAAGCTTTATTATAAATGAGCTCATTCAGCAGTTGGGTGACAGGGGGGTTATGTGAACTGTCAAGAGCAAAATCTCAGCTGGATGTCGTTTGGATGAGATGTTAAATTGGTGGCCCTTCGTATGAGTGCCTGTGCTTGGCAAGAAAAAGATCACTCTGATGCATGGGGTAAATGTGTTGGCTCTCGCTGTCCTTTTCTACCTCATTAATCAACCCTTGTGAGTGCCCAGAACTGGGCTTAGAGAACTGCATTTACCATATCTGTCTATCTATCTGTCTATCTATCTTTCTATCTACCTTTCTATCTATTTATCTATCCAACTATCTGTCAACCAATACTATTTCAATCAACCTATCTTACTTCAAAAAACCCATCAATAATTATTGATATCTATCTATCTATCCGTCTATCTATCTATCTATCTATCTATCTATCTATCTATCTATCTATCTTTCTTTCTTTCTTTCTTTCTTTCTTTCTTTCTTTCTTTCTTTCTTTCTTTCTTTCTATTTTTCTATCTTTCTATCTTTCTATCTATCTTTCAATCTTTCTATCTTTCCATATTTCCATCTTCCTATCTAAACTCAGCAACATTAAAAACGCACACATTTTTGAACAGCTCAAAAACCAACTTGTAAAGTAGATATTTTCATGAAACTTTACACTGATGTCTATTGATATCTCTTGTGGAAGTCCAGAAAATTTCATAAAGATTGAAAGCGAAACGGCTGGATTAGTCCACTTTTAGTGCATCATGTCCAAAAACCAAAATCACAACCAATGCAAATTAGTCCAAAATTGATTGCATGTGAAGTCTGTCTTCTTCTTCTTCTTCTTCTTCTGCTGTGTGCTAGATACCCCGGTTCGCCGGGTAGCTTCACTCTGCAAGGAAAGGAAACAGGTTCATTAGAAAGTTCCCAGTTGATCCCACCCTTTTAGAGGAGCTGCACAGATCTGTGTCAGTCTAGTATTGTCAGTCTAGTATTGGTTGTTATGCTTCGTTTGCTTCCTTTTCCCTTTTTTTTGGTGTCAGTCTAGTGTTGTCAGTCCACTCAGTTCTAAACTTAGGTTCTTATGGTTCGTTTGTTTCCTTTTTTCCTTAGTTTTACAGGTAGTTCAATGTGTCATGTTACTTGTTGTGTTTTTTAGTTGTTTCTTGTGTTCTGTTCACTGTCGTTGAGCTGCTCAAGGTTGCGTTTCAACGTTACTGCTACGTTTTCAAGGACTGGTGTCGATCTACTGAACATGTTTTCATATTTGACTGTTAGGCCGTTTTGTCTTGTTACAGGGCATTCTTCCAGGACATGTCTTTGTGTTTCGGCGGTTTGTTTGCATAGTCTGCATACGTTGTCGCTGTACTTGTTTTTGTAGTTGTCTTTGACATCTATCATTCTGTTTCTTGCCTTAAAGATGATACTTGTTTGTTCCCTGGTAAGGGTGTTCGTGTATGTCGCTTTTTCATTTCGTAGGTATCCCCGGGTGAGATGTGTGGTTTTGCTCTTTGTTTCTGCCGTTTCGAATAGGTGTTCCCTGAACTTTCGGTGTATGGTTTTCCGTATGTATTTCTTTGATTGGTGTCTGGTCATATCTGTGAGGGCATTGAGGTTAATGTTATATTTGGCCGCAGTGTCTTCAACATTTCTCATCCATTGTGTTTTTTCTATGTCCTGGGTGAGGTATCTGGTAAGAGAGGTTGGGTTTTTTGTGATTCTGTAGTACATGTTGATTTTCTTCTTGTCTATATCCTTTCTGCATCCATTAGGTTGGTTTCGATGTATAGAGCCTCCCTCGGTGTGCTGAACGGCGTCATTAGCATACGTTTGATGATGTCATCCAGGATTTTGTTTATGGTTTTTATTTCTGTTTTTGTGGGTAGCCATGTCTCGCATGCATATGTGATTACTGGTATAATGCATGTTTCTAGGAGTTTCCAAGCTGTTTTCATTTGTATGTTTCTGAAGGCTTTGTTGTACAGCAAGTTTAAGATTGTCTGGTATGCTGCTTCGGTCTTTCCTTTGATTGTTTGTAGATGATCTTTTAAGTTGAGTTTGTTATTCATTATGAGTCCTAGATATTTGTACTTATCCGTATATTCTAATTCCATTTTTCCTAGGTATATTTTTTTGTACGGTTCTCGGTTGTTTGGGTCTCCTCCTATTTTTAGTATTTTGGATTTATCCTTGCCGAAGCTTATGTGGTACTTGTTAGCTATGTAGTCAGTGTTGTCTACCAGTTTCCTCAGGTCTTCCAGATTGTCCGCTATCAACGCTACATCATCCATCCATAGTAGGGTGTTGATTCTGCTGTCTGTACCTGGGATGATGGCTCCAATATCTTCATATTTGTTGATTTTGCTGATTTCGTCCATTAGTAGTGCATATTGGATGACTGACAGGACGCCTCCTTGTCGTATACTGTCATTGATGTGTATTTTTTCCGTCATTCCGTGCTGAGTCCTTATTTGTGCCTTCAAATTTTTGTTAAGTTCCTCCGCTATTTTCCACGTTCTGTCCATTAGTCCCTCCTTGTGTAGAACATACATAATTGCTTTGAGCCATGCTTTGTCGTATGCTTTTGTCACATCGAGAAATACAACATATGTTGGTCGTTTTTTTGTTTTATTTCCTCTGATAATGGTTTTTAGTACATTTATGTGGTCTGTTGTTGCCCGCTTTTTCCTGCCTCCTGCCTGTTCATCAGTTATGTTGATTTTTTCTAGTATCCTCTCATTGATGATACGTTCGAACATTTTCCCGATGTTACTGCTTAGTGTAATCCCTCGTTCAGATGAACATTTTCCCTTTACTCCTTTGCCTTTGTAGAGTCTTGTGATATAGCTTTCTGTCCAGTCGTTCGGTATGTCTGCTGTTATTAGTATTTTGTTAAGTATCTTCCTCAGCTTTTCCCTATTTCTGGGGTTCATTCTTTTTAGAGCTTCATTGGGTATGTCGTCTGGGCCTGCGGCCTTCTTTTCCTTCATCTTCCTTAGCGCCATGTTTATTTCTTTTTTGCTGATGGGTATCGGTTTAGGTAGTTCTTTCATATTCGTTTGTATAATTTCATATTCCTGGCAGATTTTGTTGGTCCAGTTTTCACAGTATCCCTTTCCCTCCCATGGTTTGTATAGTTCGTTGTAGTATTTGGCTATTTCAGCCTTTGCTTCAGCGGGATCGGTCACTTTTCTGTCATCTTCTGTTACAAGGTCATATTCCGGGCAGCTGTTTCCTTTTAGTTGGTTTCTTAGTTTCCAGAAATGTGGTGATTTGACTCCTCCCTCTTTGATGAGCTTGTTTGCTATTTCTTGTGTTCTCTTTTTTTGATCGGCTTCAATCATCCGTTGGAGTTTCTGTCTCGCCTCCATATATTTGTCGTAGAGTATTTTCTTGTTACGTCCGTTACTTCTGCATTCCTTTTCAAATTTTTTCTTTTCTTCCTTCATTATTTTACGTTGTTGCTTCCCAAGTGGGCCAGTTTTTTTTTTTCTCTTCTTACTTGTTTTTTTCTTGAGACTTTTCTTAGTGCCTCTTTTATTGTTGCTGTAAGGTCCTCGTATGATTCTAGGTTTCCTGTTTTGCTGAATTCATTGTTGTACTTTTTCCAGTCTGTTTCATTATTAAATTCCCACATCATTGTTCCTTTGTGTGCTTTTTTGCTTGTACTTTGAACTTTGCAATTATGGTGTTGTGATCAGTCTCGTTTTTCCCTTTCGGTCGGTGGGTGCCCATTTCATCAATATAGATATCACAGCTCAATATTTGGAGTGTGGAAATAATCAAGGTGGTCACTCACACTTTTTTATGGGGTTTTGTGAGTTTTCGGTTGATTTTTCTGTCAAGTTGGTGTTTTTCACATTTGTTTGTCACATCATTTTCAACACTTTTTCATCATAAGCATCTGAAATTATCCTGTTTTTGGTCAAATTTAGACCTGAAATCTTGGTGGACACCTGTTTTGACCATTTGAAATCAATAATAAAGTGAAAGCATCTGTACTCTACTCCCCTATCCCTTTTTCAATTTTGCAAATTCCAAATTTGACATTATGTCACAAAAGCATGTCTGGTTCTTAGAAATATCCACGGAACCTGTTCAAACGTTCACAATCTTTAGTTGAGAAGCTAATAAGCAAATTTGCCAAGTGACATTAAGATAAACCTAGTGCTTCAAAAGTTATAATACTTTGAAAATGTGTGCGTTTTTAATGTTGCTGAGTTTATCTATCTATCTATCTATCCATCTGTGGTTGGTTAATGCATTTTGAGCTTTTTTGGACCGCAATGCAATGACTTTTATGATGCTCAATTAAAAGGTTTAATTTTTATTTTCAATTATGAAAAATGCCATTTTTAGCTTGAAGTAGTATAAAAACACTGAAAAGGCCGGGACATCGATTTTCAAAGCAGAAATGCAAATAAAGTGTCAATAAAAGCTAGTTTTTTAATTTTGGTCTGTGTGTTTTTTTCTCGCTCAGTAAAAATGGCTCAGTTTCCACCAAGACCCGATGGAACGAGGATTTAAATTTAAAAAGGTGCCTCCAGCATCATATAGTGCTACTTCTCTTCTTCATTCGACTTGTTTTTTATATTAGTGTTTTTGTCATATTTTCAGCAAAAAATAACAATTTTCAATATTAAAGATATCGACATTAAAAAACATGTTTTATCAATCTGTTTGTCTATCTATTTATCTATTTATTTATCTATCTATTTATCTATTTATCTATTTATCTATCTATCTATCTATCTATCTATCTAATGAACACATATAATTTTCTATCTTATGGATTCTAAAGGTCGTGCAAGGTCTATTTGCTGATTTTTTTCATTGGCTCAGTAATTTTGTTTAAAATCCTACAGTGCTTGTGCTAAAATTAGTAATAATATATAGAGCTTATAAAACCGATTCTCTTAACAGATTAATATTCGTTATCATGAACTGACAAAAAGAAATAAAACTAACAATCTCAGTTTCTGTATTTGTGACACCTTTCACAAGTCATTGATATATAACTGGTAATTCTGTGAGCTAACTGAAAAGCCCTCAATCATTACTGTCAAAACTACCTGTATGATTACTGAAATTCCAGTATGCACACAAATATGTTTTCTGTGAACTTACAGAGTGTTCTGGAAAAAAAATTTCCCGAAATGTCTGTAAATTGACAATTATTTTTTAACAGTGAATATAATTAGATTTTGTGAACAGGGCTGAACGAGAGCTTCATTTTGAATACCAACTTGGATGGTCTATGACAATTCTTCATGATCCCCGATGGCGATACGTCTTGGATTCTTTTCAAAATTGTTTGTTTTGATATATGATGTCTCCGAATTCAATCTGGAGGCAATAATTCTGAACCAGACCTTATAATATGGATTATCAATGAGGGCAGCTGCTTGTACTGATCAATTTTTAAGGAAAATAATTAAAAAACCTTTCATGTTCTGGGGTAGGAATAATTTCACGAAGGCTGTTATGATTTTGAAAAATGCACATAAGGAGTCAATTATAGCTTAGTTTTACTAAGAGTGATTGAGTGACCAAAACGTGGCCACCGTGCACCTTCTAGTTTCTGTCTCAGCCTTGGTTCACGTGTTCGTCACGTTTCCCTCCTCTCTTGTTTCTCACAGTTTGGTATTCACGCTCCTCTAATCCACACCCTATAAATACTCAGGGCGCGAGTACTCAGCGTCGCATTTTTAAACGAACCGTTGCACGGAGCGCACTTCGTTTAAGTACACCTGCACTGCACGAGGCCATGCTGCCGGGCCACATCATCTGACATTCCATCATCATACCTTCATAACTTCAGGGTATACCGATCGGGCCATTTCTTCAGTATTATCTTGCAGTGTCTTGTCACGTCGGCAAGCTGCTTTAACCGCAGTCCGCCAGTCTGGGCCCCTGCGTGATATTGGCCAGGTGAAAAGTTGCGCCAAATTGAACTGTCAGTGAATACGAGTGGCTTTGGTTTCGTCATGAGCGCAGTATAAGCAGTTTATTTCACAACAGCAGTGATAAGCAGGTATCTACAAGCGACTTCTGGTCCATCCACTTTTGATTCCGTGTGTGGATTGGGCTTTGTGGCTAAGACTCCGGCACCAGACCGTGGGAGCATAGAGCCATGGGAAAGAACAAGACGCATCGCTGTTCGACTTGTCAAGAGCCAGTCAAGGGCCACGAGGGGCCAACCGGCAAGGGCTGCTATCTCTACAAGCAGAACAAGAGCAAGGAGGTTCCTCCGCCCCAGCCTCGGGCTTACCAACGCAGTTTCCTACCGGACCTGAGTGACCACGAGTCCCCCGGGGACGCCAGCCCGGACCGAAGCAGACGTAGGCACCAGCCGCCACCTGTGGCGGTCAGATTCGCCCCCACATCCCCCGTGGGTCGAGATGCCAGCAGCCGACCTTCTACATCGTACTTTGGTCGGACCTTTTCCCCGTGCGTATCCCAGACCACAGCTACCGGGACCCCCCTTCAGCCGCACGCCAGTCGGGCCTGGGCAACTTGAATTTACCGCCCCCCATGTGGCGTAGGGACCCCCCCCCAGGAATATCAACGTGGCAGTTATGACGGTCGAGATAGCCACAGTTCGTACGACGGCCCTGAGCATCGTGGGGCCCATCGACAGGAGCCCTCCTCATGGGAATTGCCTCGGGCTTCACCTACTCGTTATCCAGGAGATGCGAACGCCAACGTAAATACGAACTTTACGGGGTCTTCACGTACCCCCGCTTATTTGGGTCAGCCCATTACCGGGCACACTGTGAACTCTACGAACTCTATTGGGTTCCCACTGGAAGTGGGTATGGAATTTCTAAGCCAGAGGGCTGTATCATCTGCAATTGATGGTGAGTTTGCATCACTTGACGAATTTCTAGATTCAAATGTTGATAGTGACGAGATTCGCTCGTTTGTTGACCCTAATGGGCATGTTCAGGTTAGATCGGTCCGTTCTAGACGGTCAATTGTGTCACTTTATAAATGGCTAGAGGCGTGGTTAGTTTATATGATGCTCCTCGCAAAAGCATATGGCTTCTGTACTTTCTACCAAATGGCTAGATATATGGGGTTCATTATTAACATTGCTCAAAAATTTAAGATCGCCAGCGTCTTGTCCTATGACGTCAGGCATCGTCAGCGACTGGCACAGGCCAGAAGCTTTCAATTTAGTAAATTGGATCATGAGCTGTTTGTGACTACATTTGATGTTAATGCTGCTAAGTCCAACAAGTGTCAGAAATGTGGGTCTACTGATCATGGTGTCTCAGAATGTCAGCGTAGAACTGGCCCCAGTAACAAGGGTGCTAATGGTTATGGTGGTTCTCAGTCAGGCGGTGCTAGTTTTGGAGGTTCTGGTTCAGGCGGTGCCAATAATTTTCGTGGCCAATCCAAACCCAATGTCTACAGATCTAAGGAAATCTGCTTCATGTACCAGTTCGGAAGTGTAGGTGGGGCGGCAATTGCCAGAGACGCCACGTCTGCGCCACCTGTCAGGGGCCAGACCCCCAGTCAACTTGCCCCAACGCCAAGTGCAAGGCCGCCACATTCAGCTCCGTGGTCGCCGGCACTTAATATCCCCTTCTGGGAAACCAACCTCCCCTAGTTTTCCCCCCCAGGTCTCTTCTTCGATTCTTTCCACCATTGTTTCAGGCGTCAGAATTGGCAGGCAGCCAACTGACCGCACTATCATTAATCCCAATTGGCCCTCAGCTATGGAGTTTAGGTCCGAGGTCGATTCTATTTTAAAGGCCGATTTGGAGGCCGGGCGTCTCTTGGGCCCGTTTTACGACCCGCCTTTTCACAAGTTCATTATTTCGCCGTTAGGGGCGTTTCAGAAGAAAAACTCCTCCAAGGTCAGGGTTATACACGATCTCTCCTTTCCTATGGTCGGCTCGGTAAATTCAATGATCGATTCAGATCAGTTCACGTTGTCTTATGCCTCGATCGAGGACGCTGTCGATTTCATAAATTCTATGGGTTCTGACTCCATTTTTATGGCAAAAATGGACCTTAAGGACGCTTTCAAATTTATATTCATTAACCCGGAGGACTGGCCCCTTATGGGCCTGTCCTGGATGGACTCTGCGGGGCGTACTGAATATTATTTTAGTAAGGTTCTCAATTTCGGTTTAAGGTCAGCCCCTTATTTATTTGACAGTATCGCAGGCCCACTTCTAGACATAATGTTTCATAGGGGTGTTAGGCGATCGGTCATTAGGTATGTGGACGATTATTTGATCATGGCGCCCTCTGCCGCTGACTGCTCTGCAGATCTTGAGTTGATGCTGTCTACCGCCAGGGAAGCTGGTTTCGTGATTCAGCAGTCTAAGGTGTCTAGCCCCTCGACAGTTGTGGAATTCCTAGGTATAGTCATAGATACCACTAAGGGCGAGTTACGTATATCAGAGGATAGATTAGAGGATCTAAAGTCGGAGGTCGATCATTGGTTACAAGTAGGCACTCTTACTAAAAGAAAGTTACTTAGTATCATAGGCAAGTGCGCCTTTGCAGCTAAGGTGATCAGGAATGGTAAACCCTTTCTTTCTAGGCTCTTCTCTGCCGCAAAATCAACCAAGTATCTTCATCATAAGATTAGATTGTCTCGTGAAGCCAGATTGGACTTAGAATGGTGGGCGAGGTGTATCGCGACCCACAATGGTGTATCTATTATTAGACCCAACTGGCTGGGCGTGGTCAGGCATATTTATACCGACGCGTCCTCTCATGGATTAGGAGCTTGTCTAGATGTCAGTGATTGGTTTTATCTATCTTACACAGGGTCTCGTAGTTGGATGTTAGACAGGTCAATAAACTGGCGGGAGATGCACGCGGCTCTCCTGGCTCTTAACACCTGGGCTCCCATCCTCCGGGGGGCTAGTGTCATATTTCACATTGACAATCAGGTCACTTGTAATGTCCTGAACAAAGCCTATTCCCCCGTGGCCGAGTTCATGTTTTTTGTACGCCACTGGTTTATGACCATTGAGTGTTACAATATTACTATCGCACCTGTCTACATTACGTCTGCTGACAATATTGACGCAGACGATCTGAGTAGGTTAAGGGTTGATGAGTTCTTGAGTAGAAACCCAACAGCGTCTAGGGTCATGACCTGGCCAGACGAGGGGTTTATGCGGTTCGATTACTAGATAACTCTCTTCCTCTTTCAGGTCTCGATGCTCGTGCTTCGGCTCTGATCGCCACAGGCTGGGCCCCGCGTACAAGGGCGGCCTATTCAGCTGCAGTTAATAGGTATTGTAAGTTTGCTGATGCTTATTCATTACGTCCATTACCATTACTTGAGACTAACTTACTCCGTTACGTGGTTTATCTCTCCTCTCAGGGTATCACTTCCTCTACTATATCAAATTACTTATCTGCTTTGAGGGCCTGGGTCATTGCCCTCGGGGGCGTTGAACCCACGATATGGACCCCAAGGCTTCGCTTGGCGGTCAAGGCCGTGTCACGTATCGACACTCAGCCCAGGCAGGTGGAGCCAATTACATTTCCACTGCTCTCTCGTATTATATATTCTTTGAATAACTCGCCTCAGAGTTTAATGATAGCGTCCGCTATCCTGGTTCACTATTTTGCTTGTTCTCAGAGCTTCAGAGCTTTGTGTAGATCCCAACACAGGTAGAGCCCCTCTTAGATCATCGGTTCAGTTTCCATTGTCTCATAGAATGTTATTTCACGTCGCTTCTTCAAAAACTTCCCATAGGGGATTTTCAGTTTACATCGGGTGCTCAGGTCACCCTATATGTGCACCATGCACTTTAAGGGCTTATCTCCATCAGTATCCTGCCCCTTCCACTTCTTACTTATTTACCTCTGCCCCCGGGGTCCTTTGGACTATCCAACCTATAATGCATCTATTAAATCACTGGTTTCTAGAATCGGACTTAATCCGACCCTCTATTCTACACATTCGCTCCGCTCGGGGGCAGCCACCCAGGCAGCTCAGTCTGGCCTGCCTGAGACTCAGATTCAAAGACTCGGTAGGTGGCGCTCCGATGCTTACAAGCTATACATGAGGCCCGATCCGGCTTCATATTCCCATCTCGCCCCTCACCTAGTTCATCACACTTCATAGCCGAGCAGCATGGTCTCGTATCGCACCATTGCACTCACACCCTCACTTACCACTAATGCTCTTGGGTGTTTTCAGTACCCTCAAAATTTTTGGGCAACCCAGAGCATTCAATGTTCACAATCTATGTTACATCTATGTTGTCTATCTGTGTGTTTCTCTGTCTGCCTATTGTTTGTCTTATGTCCCTTCCTGTGTGAATGTCATTTGTCTTGTGTGTCTTGACTTGCCTGATTAATTTTGATTAAAGGCACTGCGGCCATGTTTACTAATAAACTTGTGTTTGTGTTTACTCAATTATAGCTTAGTTTTACTAAGAGTGATTGAGTGACCAAACCGTGGCCACCGTGCACCTTCTAGTTTCTGTCTCAGCCTTGGTTCACGTGTTCGTCACGTTTCCCTCCTCTCTTGTTTCTCACAGTTTGGTGTTCACGCTCCTCTTATCCACACCCTATAAATACTCAGGGCGCGAGTACTCAGCGTCGCATTTTTAAACGAACCCCCCCACCCGCTCCTTTTATAGGACTTTTCATAGGAAGTGGGTGTTAATCAAAATTATAAAAATTTTTTTAAAAAAAAATTTTTCCCATGTGTATCTAGTTTTTGGTGGAGACTGCTAATAACTTAACAACTTTACAAATCTATTATTATATAAAAATTCTCATTTGTTTGATTGTTTAATTCAATTATTTATAGTCACTACAAACTTTAATTAGTTTTCAAGGTTAAAATCATTCTTATTTTATATGTTAAATCTTGAATTTAATGAAATTTACCGTGCCAATGCACAAAGACATTTTACAGTGCTATTGCACAAAAGACTATCTCAGGGGCAACCCAGAGCATTCAATGTTCACAATCTATGTTACATCTATGTTGTCTATCTGTGTGTTTATCTGTCTGCCTATTGTTTGTCTTATGTCCCTTCCTGTGTGAATGTCATTTGTCTTGTGTGTCTTGACTTGCCTGATTAATTTTGATTAAAGGCACTGCGGCCATGTTTACTAATAAACTTGTGTTTGTGTTTACTCAATGCATAAATTGTCAATATGTTGGTTTTGACAAAAAAATCACAGCAAGATCAAATTTTCCCATATTCTTTTAAAAATGTTATGATTTTCCAACAGGAAAGTTGGTGATTGTCGTCCCATGGGTCCAGGAGGGTTAATTCTGTGTCAGATATAATGGCATATCTTATTGTTGTTTTTTTTTCACAAATTTGGTACTGATTTGAATCTGGTTGTTCATTACTCCTGACTGGAAAAGTCCCTTGTCAAGTTGTACCATAAAAACTGCTAGACCAGTGAGTGGTATGCAGGTTTTGTTCAGGTCTGCCAAATATTTGCAAGATATTCTGACATGGAATTATTCACATATTATACAAAAAGGCAAATTAATTAACAATGACATAGTTGCAGGAAATATTTCAAAGAGTGACTTTGATATAAATCCCAAAAAATGCATGGGGTAGTGTTGTTAGCTCAGTTAGGATTGCCCTCGGCTTCCAAACACTGGGTTTGATCTAAAATTGGCATTTAACCCATTTTAATTTTTACAGCAGTTTCAATCATGCTGTTCGTACTTATCTTTTCCTAATATAATTAGCCAACCAGCTACATAAATGTAGGATATATTATAAAGACCTAATCATTATATTATTAAAGTATTTTAATCTAAGGCTAAAAATCCCTGCCTTTGCTCTCTTGCACCCAATAACACTCCGTTATCATCTGGCCAAAGAACAAATCATCTGATTTTAAAGAAAAATCAAGTGAACGTGAGGTTTTCAGCAAATTTGCTGTTGAACATTCAGAATGTAAAATCATCACAGACTAGTTGGTACTCAAAATGAAGCTCTAATTAAGACCAGTTCAACCATTCCATTTGTATTGTTGTATCACTTGAATTGGCTAAATAATACAGAACATTGTTTGTATAAGTTGCTCAACTTGTTTTACTTTGCTCACTTCATTGTAAATGAGTGGACAATATTAACCATTCTTTTTTCTCTATTAAATTAACAATTTTATCGTACTATGCTATTTAGAAATGCAAACCCACCCCCTCCCTCTCAGTCGATTTTGTCTGCATCCCTTGCCCAGTGAGTCACCTATACTGATCATTGAATATCAATCAAAAACGTTTGCAATACTCATGTTTCACTTGTACTTCATCCTTTCCTTCACCCCCCTCATCTCAATGCATCATCATTATTTCACATGGGTCAAAACTATGTTTCTGAAGCTCTTCTCAAAATGTCTATTGATCATGAATTGTTGTATAACCTAGAGAACACTGATAACTATTCGCTAAAAAATCTTCTTGAATTAAATGAAATTGAACAAGATGCTGAGCCGTCAGTATTACAGCATTCTCCTTATGTCGATGAAGCTATGCTAAAAAAGACTTTAGATTCCAAAAAAGATGTATTCAAATGTTTCGGTTTAAATATACAAAGCTTAAATGCCAAAATAGACCAGTTACAAATCTACATCAATAGTCTAAAGGAAAAAAACTGTCAGTTTGAGGCCCTTTGTCTACAAGAAACATGGTTAGGCAATCAACATGATACGTCCATGCTCAAAATTTAAAATTATAATCTGATTCTCAAACCGTATAAATCCACCCGCCATGGCGGGCTAGCAATATACCTGAATGAATCTATTCAGTATGAAATTATAGATATAGATGAAAGCCCAGCTAATATTTGGGAAGGCCTTTTCATAAAAATAACTTAATGGACAATAGAAAACTAATACTTGGCAACATTTATAGACCACCTAGAGATATTATTGAAATTACCAATGCTTCATTGATGAATTCGAAAAAGTTATCAAACAAATTGCAGGGGATGTCATAATCTGTGGAGATTTCAACATTGATTTGCTTAAGTTTAATGAAAGAAACCCAGTAAATGATTTCCTTGAAAATATTCTGAGCAATGGACTTATACCAAAGATAGCACTTCCCACTTGGTTAACAAGAACTGGTGGCACCCTGATTGATAATGCCCTTGTTAAATTATCAAGCAACTTTTCAAATACAACTTGTTGAATATGTGCAGTTGATATATACTTTGTCTGTCTTGATTACCTACAAAATAACAAGAAACAATCTGAATATGTTAAATGTTCTAAACATACCTTGAAAGACCTAAATAATTTCAAACATTATTCAGACCAATCTGATATATCTCACCTCCTTGAGAATGGTAATGAACAGGACGTAAATGTCAATTATCAAAAGTTCAATGAAATTTTAGTGAAGGGAATAAATCTGCACGTGCCATCTAAGACTGTCAAGTACAATAAATATAAACATAAAGAAAATAATTGGATTACTCAAGGGATAATGAACTCTATGAAATTTAGAGACAAGCTATTTCGCAAGTTAAAAAAGACTCCCTCTAACTCTCCACAATATGATACACTACAGATTAATCTGAATACATACCGAAGGATATTGAAAAAAGCTATAAGGGCCACCAAAAGAATCTACTACTCAGAACAATTCGCAAAATATAAAAATGATCTCAAGAGCACAAGGATGACAATTAAAGATATTATTGGCAAGAATAAGAACAAAAATGATTTCCTGATCATTTCATAGTTAACAATGTTAAGATAACAAACAACCACACTATTGCCAACTCCTTCAATAAATCTTTTACTAGTATGGGGCCTGAATTAGCAAACCAAATTGAAACACCAGCTGGCAAATTCTTTACTGATTATCTTAAAAATCCATCAACAGTTGACTTTACTTTCCAACCTATAACTGAGGAAGATACGATAAAGGCCATAAATGAATTGCGAAGTATAGTTGGTATTGATGGAATTTCAACAAATCTGCTGAAACAGCTTAAAACAAAATTATGTAAACCCATCACCTACCTGATAAACCAATCAATTAATGCTGGAAATTTTCCAAGCAACTTGAAAATAGCTAAAGTTATCCCTATTAATAAAAAGAATGACAAACATGCCTTGGATAACTAACGACCGATTTCTATTCTTTCAGCAATTTCGAAAGTATTCGAAAAAGTTATTCACAGACAAATGAATGAACACTTTATTGAGAACAAGCTTTTCCATACAGGACAATATGGTTTCCGTGGAGGACATTCTACAGAGATGGCAAAACTTGAATTAGTAGATCGAATAGTTTTTAATATGGACCAAGGGAAAACGCCTATCAATATCTTTATGGATCTGAGTAAGGCTTTTGACACCATTGACCACCAAATACTTATCCATCAACTGAAATACTATGGCCTCAAAGATAAATCACTTTCACTCTTGTATAGTTATCTTAATAATCGTAAACAGTATGTTGACATTGATGATAGTAAGTCTAGTCTTCTTCCGATAACTACAGGGGTCCCGCAAGGATCTATCTTAGGTCCACTACTTTTTTACATTATTTGTTACATTAGACTCTGTTCATCAACAAAATTGTGATGATGTCAGCCAAGAAAATAAACTAAATTCTGAAATTACCAAAATAACAGAATGGTTAAACCTAAATAAATTATCTCTAAATGCAGATAAGACTAAATGTATGGTGTATCGAACTTACAATAAAACTGTACGGCCTCCTAAACTTCTGATAAACAATCAGATGATTGAATATGTTGAAAATTTTAACTATCTAGGCATAATCATGGATAGTCAGTTAAACTGGAAAGTGCATATGGAAACTATTGGCAAGAAGATATCCAAGACAGTCGGCATTCTGAATAAACTGAAACATTTTCTCTCGATGTATGGGTCATTCTCAAATTTTGGGACAATTTGCGTCACTCCAGTTCCCTGACATTAATTTGAATGCAATTAATATCTGAAGTGTCACACTACATCTGTTATTCATATTTCTATTCAGAACCACTGCATTTGGGAACAAAAAGTCATTTATTAGACTTTTTTTGGTGCATTGTGTCCAGAAATCCGTTCCAAATCAATGGTTCTTCCCTGTCACTGGACCTGACGTGACAAAATCAAGTGTTAATTTTCCTCCTAAAGTACCATCATTTCCAAAGTTTCTGTGCACGGTTCATGAGAATATAGACTTTAATTAATATATAAATCATATTTAACTTTTTTCTTGTTTCTCCAATTCCGAGCCTACCAGTGATACTTTTTCAAAGAAATTTTATGTATATATTGCTGAGGGTGACAGGATTAAATAGAATGCAATCATAACTTTGTATCTCCCAAATGGAGTGCACTATTAAGGGCTTGTAGCACACTATTGTGTACACATTTTGGCCACTGATGATGAAAAATGAAAGTTATAGCACAACAATTAATTACTTCTTATATTTTGATAGTTAATATATTAGGAAAACTAAATCCAAAAGGATTGAGCTTAATGAGCATTCGTTGTTTCGTAATATGGGGTGAATCGGTATACTGGGGTGAATCATGACAGAACCGAAATTTGGTTTATTTATTGGCATACTTTTAATACACATACTGGAGTATATTTTGATGGGGTTTTACATTTTTTATTGCAGGCAGTGAGGAGCTGCACCTTAAGCTTCGCCCTGCAAAAATTGAATTCTCCACAGCTTGTCAAAACACTTGTGCCACAAAAAGTAATAGTATTAAAGCCAACAAACCAACAGGAAACGTTCATTATATAGTGTTGACCAATTTTGGGAAAAATGGTAACCATAGCCATAACAGCATTGACCATACTCAACAAAAACCAAGCCAAAGTCAATTTTAGTGTTATTTTTGGATGAAAATAAATGATTAATAGCAGCACAAAAACCAAATAGGGAGGTCACGTATTATGAAATGAATAACGAACATGGTTAAAACATAGTTGAAAATCAATTTAACCCTTTTAAAGTTGGTAAATAATGACTAAACACTTCAATGTTGTAATAAGGATAAATTCCCTGAAATTAACAAGAAATCATGAGACATAATATAGAGATGAAGGTATCAAAACAAGAAAATTCTCTTCCAAATCAGTTAGTAATTGTTCCAGGGAACCAGATTATAAGACGTAGTGTTTGATTTTGTATGTTGGGTCTTGGGTTCTGTTCCAAGTTAATAGCAGATTTTTGACTCTCCCCAAGATAGCCCTACTCATTTTCATTTGAACATATATGCATAGTCCATTGAAGAAAATAATTCAAATTGGCATTATTGATATTGAATTTAATCCAGAATTACCTGTCTATAGCATAATTAAGAGAAAAATATGGCTTTTGATAATTTTCTCTAATTTATCATATTTTAAAAAATATGCTAATTTTGTGCTTAATTGAGTTCAGATTTTTCTAAAAAAAATTGTTTGCTTCTTAAATATGTTTTCTAATGATTATTTACAAGTATCCATGCAAATTGGCACAGCCGTGGTGACGTAGCAGCAGCAAGTGTCGGTTTCTTAAAACGTGTCGTACTTGTGAACACACTAAAATCAGCTCTAACAAGTTCAATATGATAGTTAGAGACTTAATATTTTGTCAGGTATTGTAGTTTGATACATAAATATCTGTAAAAAATTGTCAACCTAACCTCTAAAAGTTTGACACCTAAACCTTCGAAATTGTAAAACGTGTCGTACTTGTGAACATTTGCATAAGCAATGCAAAAGTATCCAAAATGTGCTCTCATAATGGTCTCAGGAACTGAAGAAGTGTTGGTCTGGAAGAGGGATACTATGGGACTTCTACACACCCATCAGCAATATTCCAGATATACATGTATAGTATATATATTCCAGGTGAGATCAAAAGTGCATGTAAGAAAATTAATGGTTTTCACACGAAGTGACATCTTCATGTAAAAAAATTCTCCTGGTGAACCCTAACACTGTAAAACCATAATTTTTTTGGCTAAATATGTTCTTTGCACTTCAGTCTGTGATACTGAACCAATTATTTCATTTTGAAAATTGTCAGAATACCAAAAGCATAACCCTCTATAAGCAATACTATTTGTGAATGAGCTATAAATAAAGCAAAAATGTGTTATTTGAGCAGAATTTCGATTTATGGTGATTGGCAAATCAACCAACACACCTCAAACCATATATTTCTGAAAACTACACATTCTCCTCTAGTCAGTCAGATACATGCCATGTCCAAAAGACATGTCATGTCGAAATAATAAGCTTTTCAGTCTGTAAAAAGCCACTGTACACAATACCATGCTACAAGCCTAAGAGAAAACCAAACCATTCCTGTCCACTCCGTTACCCGTTCTTGTCCACTCCGTTACCACAAAAAATCGATATTTAATTTAAAAAACGATTGATCTGAGATGAAGTACTTCTGAAAATAAGACTTACATAATTTTTAAATTTTTTTCTATTTTTAAATTGCTCAAAAAGCAGGGTTTTTTGCATCAAAAGTCCACTCCGTTACCACATTTTCCAGGGCATTTTGTCCCGAAATCGGAGAATGGCCCGTATACTCTTAAAACAATATATGATAGCCTGATAAATTCTTATCTTAACTAAGGAATATTACGTTGGGGCTTTAAACTGAACAGGCTAGTTAAATTGCAAAAAAAAGCTGTCCGAATAATAGCTAACACTAAATATAATCAACATACTGATCCTATATTCAAGAAACTCAACATTCTGAAAGTTACAGATATTGTCACAAGAAAGCTCTACAAATTTTTTTATAGGTACTCAAATAATACATTGCCATACTATTTTCTCAACAATATATACCTGCATCACCCGACTCATTCCGATCATACTCGCAATTCTAGGTATGTTATTCCTAGGGTCATACACAAATATGCTGAATATAATGTTAGATATCAGTTGCCCCTTCTCCTTAATAATAACGAAAATAGCATCATCAACAAGGTAAATACTCACAGTGAATTCAGTTTCTCATTTTATGTCAAAAGGCATCTTATTAACTCTTACGATGATAATTGCACTATTCCTAATTGTTATGTGTGTTATACATAACCCTTCCCTTGCCTATTATGTAGGTACTTATTTAGTGAATTTATCACTCCCCCCCCATCTTATTGAGCTCGAAAGACATCCCATGTTTTTTTTTTTTTTGTTTTTTTTCATGTATTCATATCTTCATTCCATATTCCATCCGTGCACTCATTCTCTGATTCACTCATCCATCTGCTACTCGTATATATATATTAATTCTTCTCAATTTCTCTATTTTGTGTTTTACTCCATCTGCTAACATCCTTAATATAGTGAAGTGACCAGTCTCATACATGCCTGCATGATGACAGAATTTAATAACCAAAAGGGGGCAGTACCGACAGCATCACTTAAGTGACTTAGATGCTGCCTCCTTGACCACAATCTGATATATATATATATATATGAAATAATCAAAATAATTGTGCATAATTTTATATGGTCAAATAAAACATCTCTCTCTCTCTCTCTATATTGTAAGATCAACGACCAGGAGTCAAGCAAGAAACTGCAAGAAGACCTCAACAAACTTGTAGAGTGGGCAAAAAATTGGCAGATGTCTTTCCATCCGGCAAAATGTTTCACCCTTCGTGTGACCCGAAAGAGGAACCCGATCATCCATAACTACACCATGATGGGACACCAGCTGGCAGCATCATCATGCCAGACATACCTGGGCGTGGAGATCTCCGAAGACCTAAGTGGGACCACCAGGTGAATAAGGTGTCCAGCAAGGCAGATAGGACCTTGGTATTCCTCAAAAGAGACCTCCGGAAATGCCCAGAACACCAAGGCACAGGCGCACATGACCATGGTCTGCCCACATATGGAGTATTCGTGGTCTGTCTGGGACCACTATAGATTATAGAAAGACACATAAAATCAGCTACAGGCTGTTCAACGCCGAGCCGCAAGGTTTGTCACATCAAACTACTCCCGTGAGCCAGGAACGGTCACCAACATACTGCAACTTCTTCAGTGGCATAGTCTTGAAAACAGACGGTATATAGCAAGACTAGTGCTTCTATACAAGATCCTTCAAAATCAAGCAGTAGTTAACATCCCATCATATGTGAGAAGACCATCGGTGACAACTACCAGACAATATCACCAGGATAAATTCCTCAACATGAGCACTTCCATTGATGCCTACAAATACAACTTCCAGCCAAGAACCATCGCAGACAGGAACAGATTGCCCAACAACATCATTGAGGCCACATCACTAGACGCATTCAAGAATAGTATACAGAAGATCATCCGTTAGCACTGAAGTACAGTTTTTATCCCTGCACATGTGTATAAAATTTCCTCATTGGATTTTACATAAGGAGCTTTTGTTTTTGTGGTGTGCGACTGGCGCAGACGCAATGCACATATCTGCAGTAATGGTCTCCAGATGCAGAATACGCATATAGAAGTAGAAGATGTTGAAGCAGATCATACATGTTGAGTATTTCATTTAGCCTTTGAGAACGAGCCTCATTTGGGGCCATCTTTTACAATTTACATTTTACATAAACAAGACCATTATATGAGTCTTAATTATATATTTATGTATATCTTACTAACATTAAAATAACAGTTTCCGGGATTTATCTCAGTTCCCACTTAATGCCTGGCCTTCTAACTTTCCCCATATCTTTCTCATGCTCACAGGGAGCCACTGCCGCATTTTCATCCAAATTGCTGTACTCTAAATGTCCTAATTAATGATAATTAGTTTTAAGCTGTTTCGTATACAATACACAAGAGGGCAGCAGCTGCAAGATCTCTACCATCTTCCATTGACCCAAGGTTGTGATAATCCCATACATAAGCCTAAAAGGTTAAAACTCCTCCTATTAAAAATATTTACACGGGCAGTTATTGCTAGTTAAGATTTATGAAGAGGACCTAGAAGTGAATAAGTGCAATGTATTAACATACTGACTGGCGTTTACACACAGTGACTCGAGAGGGTGATGCAGGAAAAGCTAAATGGAGATTACTTTCTAGAAGAAGATCATGTTTCATAAAATTACAATTGTGAAGCAGATAGATTATATAAGATTTCGAAAACAAGTACAACAATTATCATTATTACAATATGTTTCCTAGTTCTTTATTCAACTATTTTTACATACAATTTAAATCCAATGAAACTGTGAGTGAAAAATCTTTTACCAAATAAGTTCTGTCATGTAAGTATATCATAATGGCAGTCTATTCTTTATGCTCTGTTTTGCAAATTCGTGCTTTACCCCTTGGTAGCGGCTCTTGGGAGCCTTAGAGGGATCTCCAATGTTCTTATTTTGTATGATGAGACAAATAAATTATCTGAATCTGAATCTGAATCTCTGAATGTTGAGTTTAATTATGTTAGCAACTTTTTGACGGACAGCTTACAACCCCAACAACCCAGCCAACGTAGGGGCTGTTTTGAAGTTGAATTTTCACTTTTCAAGAAGACCGATTTTTGAAGTGTTGTCAAATTCAAGCAAGCTTTCAGTGAAAAGGAAGACTTTACCATTGTTTTCTTTACGATAGTCTGTTATGAGATCGTTTTGCTTTGAGCATCAGGAAGTCCTAATTTAAAAATTAAGTTTTAGGCCTAATACCTTCAGCTTAAGCATCCTTTTGCCTTCTCATCTACCACATGTGAAAGGGACTGGAGTTTGACTTGAGTGAAAAGATGAAAAATATAGGAACAAATTTGTTTCGGTTGCTAATTTTTAGTACATGGTACTTGTACGGAGGTTAGTATTGTGAAATATCAGATTTTCCCTGTGACCCTGGCTGTCAAATTTGAACCTCTTAGCATTGGTTCAGGAGTACATGTAAGTATAGAGTTGCTCGTAAGTTTATCAACTCGAATTGCAACGAGTCTGACTTGATCCGCTCCACAAGAAATATCACTGCATTAGTTTATCAACATTGGGGCATGCAGGAGTATGTTAAATGCTGCTTGATAGTTATATCAGACTAAATCTAGATAATTTCAAAGGCCATAATCAAGTTGTTATCATTGTAAAATATGTAACTGAAGTACCTTAGGAACCATGAGCATTACAAACAGACAAAACTGTTTTTTGCCATTTCCCACAATTTAGAATTTTTGGGTTGTTCACTTTGCCTCCCTGAGATCCAGTCATGGAGTGTCTTGGATTTTAAATTGGCCAAAAAGATTCAAATACATGATTTTAGATGGTTTTTGAAAGTTGCCAATTTTCAAAACTATCGCGTTTGCCATTTGCCAGAAAATACCCTTCTCACATTATAGGTCATAACTTTTAAACTTTAAACTACTGGTGAAGGGAAACCAAAATTTGGGATTATATTTTGTGAAATAATGATTTATAACTGCAATGCATATCTGTTTATCTGTTTCCTTATGTAATTCCAGGACATTGTCTCATAGTGATGTAGTTGATTTCGTAAACCAAGTAATGAGGCAAGGAATGTATGACTGGTTGTATGTGATGCCACTGGTACATTTCTTGGGTGACCACTGTATCCCATTTGGAAAGAAGCGGATGAAATCAAACCATAAAGAAGAACAAGGAGGCTGGTGGGGGATCAAGGATGTGAAAATCAGTCTTGAAGATTTTAAGCGTTCAGTAAAAGATCTGGATATGTGAGTTCATTGTTGCTTGGTTATCAATAATCTCATTCAGACATTGAAAATACACGTACCTCTTATTATATTGAGATAGTTAGATAATTGTCATATGCATATAGTAATAATAAATAACAATAAATTGAGAAATTTTTACTGTGACACTGCTCATCCGCACTACTATTATTCAAACGCTCTAGAGTCAACTTTATATCTACATAACCATATCTATGCATAGATTTTACAATATTTTTTCTCAGAATATGTCATGAAAAATACGATAATGTCAATGTTGATGAGAATAAAGCCCACCTTAAGAGGTAGTTAAATGCTAAGGTAATACAAATTCTGTTCAGAATTATGTTGTGGTTCCTTTAGGTTTTCAATTTCTACTTGTCTGGCATGATCTGTGAGTCAATTGAGGTCCCTAATTGGCCTTTGTGGTGTAGTGAAAGATCCTGCAAACCATCCAACAGGTCCCTTTCACAAACCCTAGAAATGTACTCATATGCAAAACTGATTTTAATGAGTGAGGCTCTTTTCTTCAGACCTTTGCAAAAACTGATGACCAAGTTACAGCCTATGTTTAAGTCTGATTACCTCTTACCGAGAACCATCCTTGCAACCTTGCGTATGGAACATATGAAACTTCTTCGGAAATACGAAAACTTCGATCCAGATTCCTGCTTAGCTTTGATCTTCTACTTCATAAGAACAGCTGAGAAGGATGAAATCACCTTGAAGGTAACAATTTATTGCTTATATTTGGTATCCAAATATAGGTTATTAAAGTAAATGTATATTGGAGACCAGGTTTATTGCGTCATTTTTGGATTCTGGGTGATTTGTCACAGAACCAAAGCTTACTCACCAAAGCTTACTCATGTAAACTGGATATTATATATCAAATATAATAACTTTCTCAGAATCAAGAAAAGTTTTCTAGGAGCCTGCAAAAATCTAATAACTGTTTTGGAGATATTACAATCTAAAAGTTAGTTACCGTACAGAAACGAAATGCGTCCATGAAATAATGCAAATAACTATTTCGTTTTAGTGAGTCTCCAACAATTTTGGTTAAAAAAGCATTTGTCAATATAAATATAGTGTCCACCCCCATAGAAAAACTTCTTTAGCATATTTTCTGATTTGCCTGCAGCCGAAAATGTGGAGAAAGTAATATATAAGTGTCTCTAATTTAGAATCAATTTAGGGCATTGCAGTGCATCCGGAAATGCTCAAAAGTGCATTAGGGCCATCCTGCCAAAAGGACCAATGCCTCCCGCATCATGTCTTTAGGTTTTATTGTAGTTATTACAAAGGCTACAAGTACATGTATAATTAAGCCAGTCTTTCCCTTATTTCAAATATTTTGGATATGACAGCATTTTGTAAATTCAGGACTGAAAAAGTCATTTCAGAAAGCTGCCAAAGCTACGTTTTTTTAGATATTGCCACAAAATTACACACAAAGTATGTTTTGACACTCAATATGATACTACTAAAACATAATTAAGATGATGTTGTCTGTTTCTACGCATCAGCCTGTTAAATTTGGGTAATTCATGTGAACATTTTTGTAATTGTAGGTTTTTTTGGATTTTTTTTACTCGGAAACCAATATTTTAGATATTTTAATAACATTGAACTTTGCGCAAATTAAGACAATACCAATTACTAAAGGTAGAAATTTAATCATATTCCTCACTCCAGTACTTTTTATGTACATAGCATAATACCTGTTCAACGAACGGGAATCGTAATGCCATACATTGCAGGCCATTGTACATATGTAAACCTATACATTTGAACGAAAAGATGAAGATGTAAAAACTTAGACAACAAAGAAAGGTATTGGCTGGATTTGACAAAAGTAATAGTGAACATTGTAATAATAATTGAACGGGCCCTACTTATAAGGGGGCACTCATCAGAATTTTGGGGGCACTAACCACCACTTGTAGGAGATCATTGACCACCACTTGCAGGAAGGGGCATTGACTCCCACTTGCAGGCATTGATCCTTCAGGAAGGGGGGCACTGACCACGGGCAGAAGGGGGGTATTGACCCCCATCTGTAGGACTCCCACTTCTAGGAGGGAGGCACTGACTGTGAACTTGAGTAGGTGCTGAATACTGTGGAAGGGGGGGCACTGACACCTTTTGGCAGAAGGGGGTCAGTACCGCCATCTACTGGATGGGTCACTGACTCCCACTTACTGACCCTGACCAATGGAGGAATGTGAAATGTTTGGATGGTTGCTAGGGACTTCATAATGAGCTATTGGTGTTTTGAGCATGTAAATGGAAGATCAGAGCCAAGGGGAACCAACCAGGGGGAATAGTTTGTGAGCATGATGGGTAAAATAGGGTTTCTGAATTGAAGATGGGAACATAAAAGAGGAACATAGTGCCGAATACTGTGAAAGGGGGTCAGTGACCCCTAGTGATAGAAGGGGTCACTGACCCCATCTGCTGGAGAGGTCACTGACTTCCACTCACTGACCCTGACCGTGAGTACTGAACCCTGGAAGGGGCACTAACTCCCATCTGATGGAAGGGGGCACTGACCCCCATCTGCCAGAAGGGGAGCAATGACCCCTGTCTGCAGGAGGGGTCACTGACTCCCTCTCACTGACCCAAACATTCAGCTGAACTTCCACTTGTGGAAGAGGGGCACTGACCCTGACCTTGTGTAGGCACTGATCCTGTGGGAAGGGGGGTACTGACCCCAACTTGCAAAAGGGGGCTCTGACCCCCACTGGCAGAAGTGGGGCACTGCTGCCCATCTGCAGGAGGTGGCCCTGACTTGTAGGAGAAGGACAGTGACCTATATTTTATAGGCGCTAATCCCTCCGAAAGGGTGGCACTGACCCCCATCTGCAGGAGGGGGCGCTGACCCACTTGTTGGAGAGGGGCAGTGACCCTGACCTTGAGTATGTTGAACCCTCTGGAAGGGCTGCAATATGGTGTTGATGTGAGGGATGCCAAACACCATGCTGCAGAGGCTAGTGTACAATATTCTAGTTGCAGTGCCATCTTGTGGAAAATTGTAGTAGACACTGAACAAAGTGGAGGAATATGAATTGTTTGGATGGTTGGTAGGGACTACATAATGAGCTTTTGTTGTTTTGAGCGCGTAAATGGAAAATCAGAGCCAAGGGGTACCAATTACGGGAATAGTTTGTAAGCATGAAGGGTAAAGTAGGTTTCTGAATTGAAGATAGCAACATAAAAGAGGTACATAGTTGCTTGACTTTGTAGCCCTGTTGCTAGACTAGCCCAATTAGTAATAAGAAGATGAAGAAAATCACGATTCCAGAAATTGACAAGAACTAGAAACTTGAAATTTATTTCTGAAGCAGTGCATTTTGGAATGGCCCATTAACCAACCAGAGAAGAAGCTCACAATAATTGGTCTTTTCTTGTTTAAATAAAAACTTTCATTATCAGAAGTGTTTTCTGCCAAAAATCAATTTTTTTTTGGTTGAATGAAGAGTTATATTATTGTTTGAGGAAGAACTTTTGTTTTTCGAACTTGTGGTTTTTCCACCTCATGTCCCTTTTAAAACTCTTAAGAACATCTCTGGTTGGTTAATGCGTTTTTGAGCTTTCTGCTATTTCTTTAAACGGTGCTCTATTAAAGGCAGTTCTGTGTATTTTATCCAAATTTTCGGCATATGGCTTCCAAGAAAATTCAAGGAAAACAAGAATTCTTATTCAGGGAAGTCACTGTATTTTTTAATAGGAAAAAATGCTATTTTAGCTTAAAATTTGATACAAACACTAAAAAAGAAGCTGGTGGATGAAATTTAATAGTGGAAATGCAAATAAGGTGTCAAATGAAAGTGCAAAGAAGTAGCACTATATGATGCTGGAGGCGTTGTTTGGTGTCATTATCAGATTTTAAGCTAAAAATAGCATTTTTTTCCTATTAAAAGATGAAGTGACCCCCCCCCCCCCCGAAAAAATATTTCCCTTGACATGTTTTCCGAGACTCCTGCTGCCGAAATTTGGAGTAAAACTGCACAAATGCCTTTAATTGAGCATCATTTTTAGGAGAATTTCAGTTCTGTCCAGAAAAAGCAGAAAAGTGCATTGACCAACCAGAGATGCACTGGTACACATAGTTTACAAATGAATAAAAGTTACGGATTGAGCATAATATTCTGATTTTTTTTATCCACCATCCGCTGAAGATTATTTTGAAACATATGTTCAAATCATCAAGGGGAGAGTTGTGAGATAACAACCCCCCCTGCCTTATATTTAACTTGTTATGAGAGCAAGGAAGAAAGCATTTTCCAGCAGCTCGAATTTTGAAAATAATCCAAGAAATGTTGTCAGAAAGTAACTAACTTATATTTCAGATCTTATTCAGTGCTTTTTAAAATGTTATTCTATGTCCTTTATTTTTTGCCAATTAAATAGGAAAATGGATCAGATTAAACTAAAACCCCATGGAACAGGGATATAATTAAAAGTTCAAAAAAGCACCTCCAGCATTACATAGTGCTACTTCTCTACTTTAATGAATTTTGACATCTTATTTGCATTTCTACTATTGAAATTCAGCCTTTAAAGACATATCAGTGTAGCCCTCAAAAAGCTCAAAAGTGCATAAACCAACCCGAGGGCAGTTACCCTCATTATGACGCTTTTGTTAGTGGTATATTTAGTTAATGTGACATTGTTCTTGAACCGGTTTTTTTTTTACAGACTGAGAATTGTTACTACTTAATTGACTAAATCTAGCAAGAAGTGGATGTCTGAATGCTCATTTGATGTTTTTTTGCTTTTGTTTTTTGCAGGAAGGCGTTCTTTCTGTTTTTGATTATACTCAGTGTCACCTTGCAGAGTTAAAGTCGAAATGGAACAATGCCTCCGAGTAAGTATGTTTTAAACAGTTATATGGTCATGGCTAACAGCAGCCGCAACACTTACCCCAAACCCGAATAAAAAATGTTGATAATTTACTCTAATGCTAAAAATGTTGATAATTTACTCAAGTGATACTTTACTACAGTGCTAAGTTACTCTCTATGCAAAGTAGGGTGCATCATGTACAAATTTGTTAAAGTGAAACATTTTTAAATTGAATTTTACCATTTACTGACAGTGCTTAGCCTCTGTTGACAGAATTAAATTTGATAACAAAAAAATATAATACTTCAAAAGTAGACAAGTAGAGAAACTTATTGAGTTCATTCCTTTTCTAATACTGTGATTCAAGACCGTACAACAGTGCTCCCCTGTACCCCATTGTATCAACGCTTAACATGGGTTATCTTTACTGGGTTAAGAGATTTAACCCATGTTAGTCACTCACTGTGATGTATCAAAGATTTCCTGGTTAGTTGTCAAGGGAGTTATCCAGAAAAGTTAACACAGCTTTTTCCTGTGTTAAAATGTTGTGTTAAGCCTCCTCCTTGACAGAAAATGGGGTGTAAATCCATAATATTGCCCAGCAAGCGAACAAAAAGCACTGAAAACACTTGTAAACAAAGCAATCATCCAGCCAGAACTTAGTGACGTCAGGCCATGACGTCACACGATGACGTCACACGATGACGTCACTGGCTTGTCAGTTCACGACAGCAAGAAAAAAACACTGCTCCGAAATATTTCATCTTCAGAAAATAATTTTTGATAAATAGAATTTTGATGCGATCGATGTGGAATTTTAACACAGTACAGGAAACTATATTTGACAGCTTCGTGGTGAAGCGCATAAAGATATCTCTCACAGATTTTATTCACCGGCTCTCTGAAGTTGGTCATAAAAAAACTGTTTAGTCTCCGTATAGAGGGCTGCGTGATAATAACAGCTTAGCCGAATTTCATGCCGAGTTCAAGGAAGATGCTGTAGGTATCCAAAAAGATGGTGTAAAAATTTGAACTATGTATCTTTAAAACTGAGTGAGTTATTCCATTTTTACTGCAATGGAAACTGTTCTTACAAGCGTCTTTTTTTCCTGTGTCAAATGAAGCTGTCATTTTCGGGAAACCCCCGGAATCCCCGTAAATGTTGGGTTAAATGTCCTCCACAACAATAAAAAGATAATCTTAACCGCTTTTTTGTTAATACAACACAAGCTAACACAATTCAGTAAAACCGGTTAACTAACACAGAAAATCACTAACACAGGTTAGAGTTAACCCACTTGTTGATACAATGCTGTACTGGTGGCCATTGTTTTTCTTCAACAAAACCAAAACTTTCAACTTTGACCTATTTTTGTATGATGATGTTGACCTAGATAATCAAGGTCAAGGGTCAATTTTGTATGTGGAAGTAGGAATGGTTAGAAGAATACAACAGGGTGCTTAAAAAGCATTAGGATGGTGTAAAAGGGGATAAACAGAATAACTCTCGGAGAAAAATGTGTCTAAACTGGACTGTTGCTTGACCTTTGATCTACTTTAAACAATAATTGAATTTCAACAGTAACAAATTATTATTATGGTTACAGCCCTCTATCTGAAAAACCACGTGAATTGTGACATATTTGTTGATTGCTACATCTAGAGTAGGGTAGTTGGCCAATTTGGAGGTAATTATGTTTTTTATGCAGGCTTCTTGATGTATGCATGACAGGATTCCTCATAGTACAGAATTAGCCCTAAAGCCTGCTTACTTAACTGAGTGGATGGTGTGATGAACAATCTCTTTACAATGTGACAAATTGTCCAGAACATAGGCATAATTCTCATCTGTGCAAATTATTACATTATTGCACTGATATTAAAGTATACCTAATAAGTCAGAAAATGGGGATTGGTCGCATATTATATTTCCAGTGCAGTGATACTCCATGTCGGCAAATAGTACTAGTGTCACTGCTCAAGCCACCGCTATCAGTGGGCCTCTGGCCATTGGAGAGTTAACATGTGTATTGAAGGTTTCCTGGCCTTAGTAAAAGTCTTGAAGTCGTGTATGGCCACTGTAAGCCTTAAAGGTTTCATACAGATCTTGGCCAAAATGCGTTGTATGATTAGGCATTGTCAGTGTTAGCGTTATTGAGAACTGGGGAAAATGTGAAGAGTGACATATTGACATTATTGGAAGGCACCATTATGACCATGATGTTTTGATTATTCTCATCAACTCCAAACAGCCAGCCCGACTTTATGTATGAATGGATCAGGGGTGCCGGAAGGAATCGCGGGCGGCAGGGGCGGTCACATAAAAAAGGGCAAATCATATTCGCGCCAATTTCGCGTGACAAAATTTAGATAGAGAGTCACTAATAATTTTGAAAATATACTTACTAATACTTACTAATTTGTGCCTAAAACTAGTAAAATAAGGCCTTATAATGTTTTTTTCTTAAAGATCTGAAGGGCACCCTTGCCCCCCTTGGACAAGGGCAGGAGGGGCAATTGCCCCCCCTGTTCCGGCACCCCTGGAATGGATCCTCTTCAAACTTCAGATTAGATAATATGGAACCTGAATATTCGACTGGGCTATGGTACAGTTTTGGTACACCTATGAAGCTATATACACCACTGTGTCTTGATTAGAAGTGCCAAAAACATAATTTTTGCCGAGGCTATCTTGGAATTACAATTCTCGCCAGGCCAAGCCTATGGTTTTAAGGCCAAGCCAAATTTATTTCTATGGTCAATCAGATCAGCAGCACAGACCTATACTATGATTGATTACACCACTCCAATAGCAATTGGAAGGATAGGTTACAGTTACTTTTTTACAATTACACAAGATAGAGGGTTAAGTTCTCCTTTGGTCAAAGTGTGAATTACTTGGAAGACAATGGAAGCGCAATTAGCCATTGAACCAATAAGCCAATTCAGTTCTAGTCTTTTGTATGTTATGTGGAGATTCAAGATTCAAGATTCAAGATTCAAATGTTTATTTATTGTCACGTTTTGTATACATAGAACATTAGCTCCGAGGAGCTATTTTATGACATATCTCAAACAAAAATATATGACAGAGAAAAACAAATAAAAACAGACAAATCAGGTAAATTAGGCAGGTAAAAACAGTTTTGAGTAATAAAAACAAGTATAAATAAAAATGAAATAAGTTAAAATGATATAAAAACAGGACAATTAATATTTACAGCAGATTAGTAATTTAGAATTTGTAAATGAAAAGAAACCCAGGCATGTGAGCCTATTTACATAAGTTACATTTGCATCTATTGCCATTGTAGGCTTTTAGTTTGGACTTAAGTGCGTCAATGGTGGTACAGTTTTTAAAGTCCGCTGGGAGGCTATTCCATAATTTTGGCCCTTGGGATCGAAGCGAGTGATCTCCAAATCTTGTAGTCCTTGCCCTTGGGATTGCGAAGTTTGGTCCAGTCCTGGAGACTTTCTCCGTTGGTGAAAATATTTCTGACATGTATTTCGGCCCAAGTCCTTTTAAGCACTTAAAGAGTTCACATATGATAGCCTTTTCTCGGCTTATTTCTACAGTACACATATTTGCCTTGACTAGCAAGGTCTCGTAACTTGAACTATAGTCTTCGTAAACAAATCTTAGACCTCGAAGGAGGATTTTTTCCATTTTGTCTCTATGCGCATTTTTACAAAAATGTAGAAGAGGTGAACAATAAATAAAATGCGCAACTATGAAATTTCTAAGTATAGCTAATTTACAATCTTCTGATAGGTAAGAGGTTAATCTCTTGAGTATTGCTAGTTTACTGTTAGCCTGTTTACATTTTGAGATAGCATGACCATTAAGTGTTAACTCTTTATCAATCATAACACCAAGAAGTTTAGCTTCATTTTGACTATTTAAAGTGAGATTGTCAATTGTAACCGAGTGAGTTAATTTATTCTCTGATACAGTGGGACAGAGAAGCATAAATTGAAATTTTTCACTATTGGCTTTCATTAAGTTATCTTTAAACCAATCTCTAAGAAGTACAAATGTAGTTTCTACTTTTGACAGTATTTCATTTTTGGAATTTGCTATTACAGAGGAGCTGTTGTCATCAGCGTAGTTACTAGGAATTACATTTTCTTTTATCAGAGCCAGTAACAGATCATTGATATACAAGTTAAAACAGTGCGGTCCAATCACACTCCCTTGCGGGTCGCCATTCACTAACAATTTGACGTAATTTAACTCTTTGTGACCGTTCACTGAGGTAATCTTGAATTAATTTCACAGCAGATTGACTGAAGTTATACAATTCTAGTTTTTCTAGAAGAAGGCCGTGGAGTAGGCAGTCAAATGCCTTCGATAAGTCAGACATGATAATACCCACATATTTTTTATTATCTAGAGCCTGTCTCCACATTTCAGTGGTATGAATTAAGACAGAATGACAGCCATAGGTTTTCCTATACGCAGATAGGTACGGACTGTAGACTTTCTCAAGATGTGGCTGCATTTGATGCATCATGATAGTTTCCATAACTTTAAAAAGGCTGGTTAGTACACTCACCGGGCGGAAATTGGTCCATTTTAGTTTGGACTTGGCTTTATATACGGGTGCAACCTCAGCCTTTTTCAAGCAGCTTGGGAAAGTGCTTGAATTTATAATATTATTTGCCAAATTGCAAATGGTAGGAGAAATAATTTCTCTACTTGATTTTAATGCTTTTGGGGGTATGTTGTCGTATCCCACAGCTTTATTGGGGTTGAGGGCATCTCTCAAATACAATGTGACCTATATTGACACTTACTCTAAGAGACTGAGTGCTGTAAAAATTCAGTTGAATGATATTGCATCCTTATTACTCTTTACTGTGTATATGCCAGTTGATAATATAACAGATGGTGCTAATCTAATTAAGTTTCAGGATGTATTGTCAGAGATATCTGCAATTCGCCAGATGGATATGACAAGTAATGTTGTAATAATAGGCAATTTCAACACTGACTTTGTGAGATTGTCCCTTCAATCTGTAGAGCTTAAAAATTTTAGCACAAGTGAGGGTTTACATGTGTGTACAAATACAGAAGATAGTTCTGTAGAATATACTTTTGAGAATTCTCGTGGTCAGCGGTCAAAGATTGATCATTGTATTGTTAGTGAGAATTTAGTTGAAGCAGCTAATTCTGTTGCAGTAAGCACATATGATAGTATTGATAACTCGTCCGATCATGTCTGTGTATTAGCCAAATTCAACATTGATTGTGAATATATTGCACATGTACCTAGTATTAGACAAAAAAGTGTCTCATGGTATAAATCCACTGTTAATGATATTGAAAAATATAAGCTATTGATGGATAATATTATTGATAAGATTGATGTGCCAGACAGTGCTTTGAATTGCAGGGATATATTTTGTACAGATCATAAAAATGATATCGAAAGGTTTCACAATGTTCTCATTCATATTGTGTGTATTCAGGCTAGAAAGGAGGTGCTGCCCTCTTGTGGTAATAAGTGTAGCAACAGACAAGCTGTACCAGGTTGGTCAGATTATTTGGCTCATAAGAAGCAATATGCACTTTCATGTCACTTAGATTGGAAAGATGCAGGTAGACCAAGGAGTGGTGTGTTATTTGAGAGAAGGAAGCAGACAAGAATTGACTATCGTTATGCTTTGAAGAAAGTAAAAGAAAATGAGAATGTTATTAGATCAGAGAGGATGGCACAGGCCATAAGTGTAAATGATCATAAGAGTCTGTGGAGCGAGGTGAAGCGTATGAAGGGTAGAAAAACTTCACTTCCCTTAATAGTAGATGGTGTGAGAGGTGAGGCCAGTATCGCTGATGTGTTTGCTGATAAATATCACAAGTTGTATACAAGTGTGAAATATTCAGATGATGAGATGGATGAGATCAATAAGCATGTTACCAATCAGCTATTAGAATTCCATGTGGAGGATGATAAATTGTTTAACATCAATGAATATAGGGCTATGCTTAAAAAACTGGCTCCTAAAAAGTCTGATGGACAGGCTGGGTTGTTCTCTGTTCATCTTATTAATGGTTGTGAGAGAATTCATGTACTCATTGTGAGATTGTTTAATGCTATGATGATTCATGGTGTAGTGCCAGAAGATATGAATGGTAGTGTTATGCTACCTATAGTGAAGAACAAGAGACTAAGTAGTAATGACTCTAATAATTTCGGAGCTGTATGCCTGCAGAGTGCCTTTTGCAAAGTATTAGATCTGCTGATATTGAATAAAGAGAAAATTAGTTAGATAACATCTGAATTACAATTTGGATTCAAGGCTGAACATTCAAGCTCATTAGCTACATCCGTATTGTTAGAAGTTGTAGATTGTTATTTAGAGAACTCAAGTGTTGTATATGGTATGGCGCTCGATGCCAGCAAAGCGTTTGATCGAGTGGAGTTTGGAAGTTTATTCACACTATTGTTAGATAGAGGAATTAATCCCATGTTTATAAGAATGTGTGTAAAATGTATACCACTCAGAATGTGTGTGTCAGGTATAATTCAAATGTCTCAAGATGGTTTAAACCAGTTAATGGAGTTAAACAAGGAGGAGTGTTAAGCCCTACATTATTCTCTGTATACATCAATGGTATGATTGAAGAGCTTGCAAATGCCAAAGTTGGATGTCATGTGGGAAGCAAATATTATGGCGTTATTGGGTACGCAGATGACATTATGTTAATTGCATCCACGCAGTATAGTATGAATAGTATGATCAGTATTTGTGAAGAGTACGCTAAGAAATTAAAAATTTTGTTTAATGGTACAAAGAGTAAAGTCATTGTATTTGATAAGAATGGCTTAAATGTAAAACCATCATTTAAAGTTAATAATCAAGGAGTTGTATGTGTTAAAGAGTTAAATTATCTAGGTCATATGATTAGTAATGACAGGCGAGATCCACTAATTGGTTATGTTACGAAAGATTTTACAAGAAAATTTAATGCATTTATTGGAGATTTGGATGAGATCAGTTCTGTTGTAAAACGTAAATTATTTATGCAGTATTGCACAAGTCTTTTTTATGGAGTTGTTGTATGTAATTCTACTGTAAACAATATTGATAGATTGTAAATTGCTTGGAGAAAAGCTATTAGAAGAATGTTAAAATTGCCTGCTCGTGCTCACAATAACTTGTCTCATATTGCAGAAATATTACCTGCTGATTTAACTGTATACTTGAGGACTTTAGGTCATATTGTGAAAGGTATGAAACTTAAAAATTCTTGTGTCAACTATATATTCAACATGAGCACATTAAACCCATCATCAGTTATGGGAAATAATTTTAGATACATATGTCATCGATATGAAATTTCTCGATCTAGTAACTATTTGGATATGAAGAATGGTATTATGAAGTGTTATAACAGCAGTATCGATGTTGAAAATATAAGAACTGGAAAGAAGATTCGACAACTTGTTGATATAAGAGACAGTGTGTTGCATGAAGACTTCAATTTTTCAATTGAGTATTTATGTTTGAGTTGGGTCTTTGACCAATGTTTCTGGGAACTCAGGTTGTTCCATTGTTACTCCTTTTTTTAAAAGGTTTTTATTTAATCTGTTTTTACTTTAAGTGTTGTTTTTAATCATCACTTTGTTACTTATGTCTTTTTTTGGACGAATAAAGCTTTATAATAATAATTAAATTATATGTTTGTATGTTCAATACAAGAATTGTGAAATCTAATAATTCCAGACCTAATTTCCTCCAGCAATGAGTTAAATAGGCTCTATTAACATGAGTGCAGTTTGGATATGTGTACTTACTAATAGACTTTTTTTTTTTTTTTTTTGAATTTGAATTTATTGAACCTCCAGTGGAGAGAACTACATATATATATATACAAATTAACAATCAGAAAAACACATATCACAGTCTAATTAAAAACAACACAACGTAAAAAAAAATTAAAGCACAGTTGGTATATATCACAGTCAGTATAGCAACTCAAAAGGTTGTTTTATTTTGGACTAGAAAAAAGACAATATCTCACACTATCAGATATGCCACATTCAGGTCTCTTTTTTAGAGACAAACAGAAATACAATGTGTAGAACTATAGTTACATGTCTTAATTGCCATCTTGAGCTACACTCCACACTGACTTTACACTGGGGTAACTGAAAATTTCTGTTCAAAGCCGAAGGCACACTGTAACATCATACCAGTTGAACTTATTTAATTTCGGGCAGACAAAACTGTATTTGGGCAGGTAAAATTCAGAATCTACCTGCCCGAATGTCCTGTGCACCAAAAGCACTTTTCGCGGACTCTGACCCAGATAGAAGTAATTCTGTCTGTAGAAATAATGTAAAATTTTTACCTGAATCCGATGATTCAAAACCTGTATCTTATCACAAATTTGGTTAAGAGATTTTATAATTAAGTCATTCGGTGGATTAAAGGTCCTAAAGGGCAATAGGTATCTCTCATTTACTTCATTTTCACAGTTTAGGTGACATTAGAAATAATCAATAACAAGCTACAATTACACAGGTATAATGTCAATATGCAGGCCTACAAATACGATAATTTGAATATACAATGTAAATAGGAAAAGAGGTCTTATTAAAGATATTCAAGTTTTCGTAAAGGGGAACTCATTTTTCGCTGAACCGTTTATGATATTGCTGCAGCCTGCATTTTTTTTTTTTTAAAGATTTTCTTGGTTCAGTTTCACCCTTTAGGCTAGCCCTGGGACCCGTGCATGAGCATGGGTCATGGGTCGTTCCATTCAAAATCTTGAGTTTGTGACTTGCAGACAGGAGACATGCTCTAAACCAGTCAATTTTCATCCAATATGATGAAATTTTGTCTATAGGTAGTAGGGTGGTCCAACATCCAATGGTTAATAATAAAAGTGTAAAATTTGGTGATGGTACTCCCTAACTTTTTTCCTTTCACCACATGGAAGAAGTGTTCAAATTTTCTGCTAAATTGATTAATATTTAGAGGTGGCTCATAAAGGTTGAAAGTTTGCTATATTCAGCACTAAGACGCCTATATCTGAATAGTGAAAATTGATTGTGTAAAATCATATTTCGCTTCCATTTGGGGTCTACCAAGGCACTGACCAACTGAGGAAAAAGCAACACAATTCTTGTTTGTGTATCTTCCTATCCTCATTTACAAAAAAAGGAATTTGTCACTAATATCATTAAAATTGTTATGTCAATTGATGTGTATTGGGCGAAAATTTGGCAAAATTTGGACACCAACGTAGATTTATTAACAAATATTAAAATTTGATGAAAAGGTTGTGGGATCATGACTGAGTCATGCCATACTACTCTCAATTGATTGTTATAGCCCAGCATGAAAAAGAGAACATCACACTATCAAAAGTCACAGCAGCTTTCGTTTACACAGTACATAGAATCTTACTGATTTCTAGTTAATTATCTCCTCCGATTAGGCCTAGATTCCATACTGTCTTCTCAATTTCTGGCCAAGTGCTAATTTGACACATGCTACGGAAACTCTTTAAAAAGAGGTGAAAGTAGCAATTCCAATTTTCTCAACAACATGTTCCATATTCAATATATATACCAGTATGCAAATGATCTATTAATAATTCTCAAGCGAGATCTTGGATGAATGACAAACTTAATGTGCCAAGTAATTGATGCGCCCCTGTGAAAATCAGAGATACCCTAGAAAAAATCGTGCTGGCTATGCAAAGATCACTGCTCAAGAGTTATTAAGTACTCATAAAATCAAAGTTAGTTCTTTGATATAGAACACAGCAAGTCGTTTTTCTCAAACATGTATCCCTGCAAACGATAAACCGCCTCAAACATTCTACTGTAGCTGACAATAGCAGGGAAAAAATGCCGTTGGATTATAAGAACCCCTTTCACAACTGATTGTTCTTACAAACAACTTAAATTGTATTGGGTAAAGAAATCATGTTGATGTTCGCATCCAAAGCTTCTGGGAGTGTGAAACTTAAGACAGGCTTATCTGAGGAAAGGGGCTATTCATAATAATTACCAACCAAGAGGATGGGATTTACATTCTTTATCATGCTGGACTATAATAATTTATTGAAAGTAGTATGGCATGACTAAGTCATGATCCAAAAACCTTTCCATCAAATTTTAATATTTATTAATAAATCTATATTGGTGTACCAATTTTGCCTAATTATCACCCAATACACATCAATTGATATAACAATTTTAATGATATAAATGAAAAATCCTTTTTTTGTAAATGTGGAGAGGAAGATATACAAACAAGCATTATATTGCTGTTTCCTCAGCTGGTTGGTACCTTAATAGGCCTCAAATGAAAGGAAAATATTATTTTACGCAATTTTCACTATTCAGATATAGGCGTCTTAATGCTAAATATAGCAAAACTTCAACCTTGATGAGCCACCTCTAAATATTAATCAATTTGGCTGAAATTTTGCACACTTCTTCCATATGCAGACGTCACAAACAAGAGTGAAAATGAAGTTTTCAAAACAGAATAGGATAGTTAACCACCAAATTGAATAATTCAGACACTGCCGTGACATTGCAAGAGAAATTCCGGCATGTTTACTTTACCGAAACTGACTGTTGGATCAGGGACCAACTCCCATCGCAAGTACAGGCTGTCCTTCATTCTCAGTCCACTGACAGATCTATCCAAATTATGAGCTATTGTTGTGCTAAGTTCGCTTATGCGACGGGCGGCTTCATCGCCCTTCGCTGCGCGAATATTATGTTATATGTCACAATCACATCTTGGAGTGGTTGAGTGTAGATCGAAAAATATCACCGACCCTTGGGGTACACCCATACGGCAAGTGTCGTGAGGCTGACAAAAATGTGCCAATCTTGACTGATTGGTATCGCTCACTCAAATTCAATTAATTATAGTCTATGAGCCAGAGGGTTGGTGAGGCTCACGCAGAGGGAGAATTCTCATAGTGATTTTATGTTAGCCCTATTTCTCTTGTTTCAGAAAATGGGTTATAGAAATCTTTATCCCATGTCTAGAAACATTTACTGTGATACTGAGCTTCTTCCCTTGGAAATACAGCTTCAAATACGATGGAGAATACAGATTTTCAATTAGTATGATGCAGGGGTGCCAGAAGGAAACAAGGGCGGCAGGGGCGGCCGGTTGAGAAAGGGCAAATCTTATTCTTGCGACAAAACTTTGTGTAGCGGTGATAATAATTTTGAATATAGGGGAACGGGGGCACATTGGGACGCTTTTAACGTCTACTAATTCAGCTCAATGCTGAAAGCACTGAAGAACTTCCAAGTGTGCATGAATATCACAAATACTTAAATGCATGGCATAATAAATTAGACTTCACCTACCCATTTGCAGCCAGACAGTCGTAAAAATGACTGTCCCAATGTGCCCCAGCTGTGCAATCATTTTAACACTCCATGTGCAATAATTATCACATGTAAGTAGTGGGTAAGACAATATAGAATGCATTAACACTTTGTGGTGTCAATAGTTCATAACTTTAAACAGTTTTAAACATTTAACATAAACTGTCCAGGGTGTGGACATCTATGTAAGTAACATACAGTGCTTTGCGACAAATTTGTTCACAGAGCATGGTAATCCACTATACCTCTATTCACTGTGGCCTGAACACCTGCTGTGTGCTGTCCCAGGTCATTCAGTTGCCTTGGACACTTAAATTCTGCCATATTAAGTGCGTCCCAATGTGCCCAAATTCACTGTCCCAATGAGCCCCGATATGACTTTTACATCAAATTGCTAATTTCTCGGACACCAGTGAGTGTGTTTATCATGATAGCAATTCATAACTGTTCGTTACGATTTATCAAATTCATACAAGCACTGAGAAAGCCTCATTGTTCATGGTTTGTCCACAGAATGGTTTGAATTGAACCCGTCCATATTTACTTTAGTAGTAGGAAAACCAACTTTTGCTCGCCATACTTCTGCATGTGGCTGTAATTTGTCTATAAAACCATGGAAACATCAGGATGTGAAATTACAAGATATGATGGCACTACCACATCATATACCTTGCCAGGATCCAAGAAAACCCCACAGTGCCCCGCGTCCCAATGTGCACCCGTTCCCCTACTTGAAAATGTTTGCCTGAATTCCCTGTAAATTAAGGCCAAATACGTTTTTTCTTTGAGATCAGAAGGCAACATTGCCCCCCATGTTCCTCCTGGCCAAGGGCAGGAGGGGCAATTGCCCCTATGTCCCCTCTGTTCCGGCACCATTGAACTGTATGAGTTTCTCCATTAGTACGGTAAAACATAGCAAATGTGCTTGTTGTGATTGGTCAAGGCATTGAATTTCATAGTCTAGATCTCATTTATATACCATAAAACATACATATCAAGGCCAGTAACGTTTTTGATGGTGACAGTTATTGTTAGGGTTTACCCGCTAATCTTATCTATACTGATGAAACTGAGCTGGTCACTGAAGCAAGAGATTACGTTTTCAATAATTTCAAATGTTCAACTTGAAGTTTTGAAGGATGTTTTATTGCTTATGGACCAATCAGGCAAGCTAAAAATTCTGCGTGGACACTGAGAAAACCAGCCTGAGAAACTCATACTAAATGAATCTGCTGTAATGAGCTTTGGATGGAAATACGACATTTATATTGAGATTGAGAGGGAAATATGACATTCAGCCAATCAGATACTGCCTGGGTGATGACGTCACGGCGTCAAAAAGCATGTGGCAATGTAAACATATTCATCAGCTGTGACAAGTAGCAGCAAAAAAAGCATGGGTTGTATTTGGGGCTTAGATTTTTAAAAAATGCTCCGATTGCATTTGAGAAAAAAACTGACATGTAGGCAATAAATAGGTTCCAGCGACAGCAGTCCCATGTAAATAGTTCTAATGATTTGTCTGATCACTCCTCAATGCATAACTGTCAGTCTCCTGTGTCTTCTCAATGTAGGAATGTTGAAACTGTAATAGATTTGTCTTTTGATGACTGTGTGGAGATAGGAGATGTTTGTGATTCTAAAACTCAAAATGATTGTGATGCTGAAGTTAAAAATAGTTGTGATTATGAATATTATGGAAATGTCAGTGATTCTGAAGTTGTAAAAATTCCTGTCCATAAAAATAATGTCAACTCAGATGTAATAGCTCTTTCATATGGAAGCTAAACAGTGTATCCCAATCAGCTTCCATTATGCAACTTAAATCCAGTTACCTATAATCATAGAACAAGTATGAATAATGGATTGCATAATCTTAAAGTACTGTCATGGAACATCCAGGGAATAGGTCAAAAAATTGAGTTAGAAGAGATTAGAAATATACTAAAATCCTACGATGTAATTTTCTTGTATGAAACTATGAAACTATGAAACTAGATACCTATGACCCACAAATTGAGGGATACCACTATTTCCACTGTCAAAGAAAGTATAAACATCCTAGAGCAAGGAGGCCCTCTGGTGGTATAGCTGTAATGATCAAGTCAAATATATTCAAATCTAAAAACATAACTATTGAAAAGGCCAATGAACATGTAATTTGGTTAAAAGTTAAGGGATCAAACAGTGAAATATTGATTGGCGGCACTTATGTTCCCCACGAAGGTAGCATGATTTACTTGAATAGCAGATATGGATATGATGTTTTAAATGAGTTAAGGGAAGATCTTGCCCGTTTCCTTGAGAGAACACCATTTGTTTCAATCTGTGGTGATTTCAACAGCAGGACCGGTAATTTGAAGGAATTTGAAGAACCTGTCAATGGAAAAAACCCAAATTTCTCCAATTTATACCAGGCAAGTAATGCTTCAGTGAATAGCACACAGTCCAGCTGGTTGACTAAACTTAGATTTTCTAAAGATAAAAAGATAAATACCTATGGGAAAGATCTCATAAATTTATGCAAGGCTAGTGGTATTAGAATTATGAATGGTCTATTTGTTGAAAGTAAAACAGACCAATTTACATGTCATACAACAAATGGACATAGTGTTGTTGACTACTTACTTTATAGCGAATCTGCATGTAGCTATCTCCATGAGTTTGTCATAATGGATAAACTTACAGAGTCGGACCATACGCCACTCATCTTCTCTTTTAATCTTCCCTCGAAACTGAAAATTGACATTGTTACCACAACTTCTGGGAATAGTTCTAAAACATTCAAGTATGTGTTTGACCATGGCAAAATTGATGAATTTCTATCCAACTTTGACAGCGAAACTGCACAGAGCACATTGTATAAACTTGGCTGTGACACTGAGTCCAATGTAAACACTGACATGGTAATTAAAACTGTATACAACTGTATAACAGGTTGCATACAGCCAGAATTTAAGAAAAAGAATTCAAAGTCTGCGAAAAGCACATTTCCTACAAATAAATGGTTTGACAATGAATGTAAAAATATTAGGAAGTCATTAAATGATTTTGCCAAACAGAATGACGTAACTCTAGATTATAATAAACTTATTATGGTAGCATGCTCAAAAATTATAAACGAATAACTCAAAAGAAAAAAAGACAATTTCAGGAGAGAAATCAGAATGAAATGCAAAAACTTACGGGGAAAAATCACTCAGATTGTTGGAAATATTGGAATAAATTAAAAGCTCTTGGAAAAAACCAAATTGATAGGCCTGATTTAGATACTTTTCATGACTACTTTAAGGTGGCTCGATACTCGTGAACTTTCCGTGATAGGATTTCTCAAAAATAGTTTAGAATGATCCAAAATATAGTTTATAACAAAGATATGAAAAAAAAAGTGGTCGCTACCAGCCTTTAAAAAAAAAAATTTGAGATTATGCACGAGAAAGTCAGTTCTCCCAAATCTTAAAAACTTAATTTTTTTCTTTAATTTTTTACTGTGAAGTTTTCCCTGCTATTCCGTGGTCATGCATCCCATATTACGCAATGAAGCATGAAATTAAAGAAAACACTTGAAGGGAAAAGCTGATTGCAATTACAAAGAGATATATTTAGTTTAAAGGACTTTCCAAGGGTCTCGGAATAAAAGTTTTGATTTTGACAATTTTAACTTTTTTTATAAACCATAGTGCTAAAAAAAATTGACTAGATAGGATTTTTTAATTCTTTGTCATTTACTTCCAAAAATAGTGGGGAACAATATGATAATACAGACAACCCTTCCTACATCACTTGAAATTGATATACAATTTATTTTTTATTTCCAAGTCATTTTTGAAATTAGACCTGCTTGAGTAAAATCGCCTGTAAAATTTTCTATTCTGATTATCAAGCTGAAACATCGGCTGCTTGTAGCACATCTAGTGCTGCAAACGGGAAGTCTCTAACCCCAATAGAAGTGTCGAAATTTGCAAACGAAGCAGCCGAAACTTGAAATTCTAAGAATTGAAAAAAGATGACAGCAGAGATCAGCTGCAATAGTGACGTTATGATTGATAGGGCCTGCCTGGCTGCGTGTGAATATGTGCAGGTGACGTAATTTCGTGAGTAGCGAGCCACCTTAAACAACAATCTTTTCCACCTGAGCGTGATTACTTTGATATTGAAAGGATGACTCATACAGTCAAAGAAATTCAAAATTCCCAGTATAGCTGCTCTAATGAAGTTGCTTGTCATATATGTGATGATGTAATAACGGAGGACGAAGTAGCGCTGCACTTCAGGAAACTAAAAAATAATAAAGCTTCTGGTATTGATGGGATACCAGCAGAATTCTATAAATATGCCAGTGAGAAACTTGTGGCACCATTCTGTGCTGTGTTCAATCACCCTTTTAATATAAAGGGAAATATCCTTCTCAGTGGTCTGAAGGTCTTATTAATGCCCTCCACAAAATGGGAAGCCGAGCAGACCCAGATAACTATAGAAAAATAACTATAAATGTCGTTATGGGTAAAATCTTCGATTCAATCCTGAATAGTCGGTTGTATTTCAAAAATGAGGCTCTGAACCTTGATGACCCCTGTCAGTTCGGCTTCACACCGGGAGCCAGTACCACGGACTGTGTTTTCATTTTGGATACAGTCTTAAGCTATACCAACAAGCAAATAAAAAGCCTGTGTTGATGTGTTTTATAGATTTTAACAAAGAATTTGACCACATAAACAGGAATGCTCTATATTTCAAACTGAGGCAGCAGAACATTGGAAAGAAAATGCTCAAAATTGTTATAAGTATGTTTGACAAGGTAAAAGCTAGGGTTCACCAGAGCGGAAATACTAGTAATGCAATTGACAGTCAATGTGGGGTCTTGCAAGGGGGAATTCTTAGTCCAAAACTATTTAATGAATTTATGTCTGACCTTCCCCAGTATCTTGACAAATCGAATGGGATCAAATTGAACAACTTCACTTTAACACACATATTTTATGCTGACGATATTGTACTTATCGCTGATTCTCCTAAATGTCTACAGAATAGCATAAATTCAGTGCACAATTTCTGTTAAAAATGGCATCTTATATTAAATATCAGTAAAACCAAAGTAATGCAGATTGGTACCAAAACAACTGACTCCTTCTTTTGCAATGGCGAGGAACCAGAAAAAGTGGAAAGTTTCAAATATCTAGGTCATATGCTAACTAACAAACGTAAAATGCACAGCAAGATGGCAGAATACAGTACAACCCAATAAATTTTCCGAAATCCCATGCCCTCAGGAAGCTGCCCTCACATCCAACCACTCACTTCTATGCTAGGGCACTCAGATGCACTCACTTCCATGCCCTTCAGGGGAAACCCCCTACACTGCTGTCCTCTGGTGCTAATTTAAAACAACAGCAGTTAAGGTTGTTGATTCTAATCTTATTAATAAACGTTTAATGTAATAGAACTTTCAATTTTAGATATTTTTTAAAATTTTATGATTTATTTGACCAATTTTATGAAAATTTTTGTTGCAACATCAAAGTCATTCTATTTATAGGATTAACATTTCTAACAAGCTATTTTAAGATATAGGTAGTACCTATGTGAATTGAGGTTTCAATTCAATTTATTTTCAATTCAACTGGATCTTATAAATATATAGCCTACATTATTGGTCATCCCCCATGAAAAGAAAATCCAAAGGTGAAGAGTTGATAATTAATAAGAGTCTGAACCTTTGAAGGATTATTGGCATTTTTTGGTTAGAAGTATCCATGGTCATTTTGAAAATTTTAGTTGAATATTGAAGCACTTGAAGGATACACCATTTTGATTTTGATTTGAACACATAGCCGCCATTTGCTTTTTTCACACCTTTTGGCGCAAATCAAAACATCGTAACTTACAGGCTAATACTGGCCTTATTATCAAAGATACAGTATTTTAACTTGAGTCATTATATTCAGCTACTTCTAAAGTATATATATAAGCTTTTAAATTATGTTTCTAACTCAATTTTAACCATAACTAGAGCTGTTTCCGTTTTAACCATTTTTTGGTTAAATCGACGCTTTTACGGAAATTGGAATACAACATTTAGTCTACATGCTCACCCTGCCTTATCTTAATTCTAAAAAGTGTGTGATTTTAATTTTAATACTATGTTATAATTCTATCTAACGAAAAATGTTCTCAGCTGAACGAAATAACCATCTCTATACTTGCAATAAATTTATATTGTGTTTAATTTTTTCCTAAATCTGCCATGCCAAGCTTTGTTATGTGTTTTAACGAATTCTTGGCATTAAGAAAAATAAATTGAAATAAAATGAAGCTTACAGATAGCATTATCCTCACTTCTCATTATATAGCTATATCATTTTTGTTTTAGCTAGATTATGTACATCACATCTCCATTATAGTGTATTACAGGTGATTTCATTAGTACACGATCCTTATTGTCAAATTTGTTTAAATCATCCCATCATTTTTGGAGAAATTCAGCGCCAATGCGTAACACGCTCTAGCGCCCTTAATATATGGCACAGCAACTTCTAACTTGCACCAATATTTTGGAAATTTAATTGTCTACAATTTGATATAAGTTTCGGCTCTGTGAGGTAATTATTTCTATGTCAAACACGCATCCAAAGCATCACAGATTTATGGCTGAAGTTTTATATAATGCATGTGTAGTTTCCTTTCATTTTAAGTATTCAGCAAGTACTTATTTAAATCTATATATACTGAATGTCATTTGTGTGTATATAATGTACAACCAAGAAGTCATCTCAAAAGAGGTTTTGTTCAATTGTCAACTAACTGCATGTATGACACTGACAGCAGTACATTTTCTCAAAGAAAAAACAACTGTGTTTTAAAAATATCAGTTAAAAATACACTGGGTATTATGAAATGATATGGATTACAATTAACCAGCAGTTGTCAAATCAGGTAATATCAGCATATTGCAACAGGTGGGGACACCAGGCAGGGGTAAAGTGGTTTGTTTGCTCAGGAGGGCAAGCAAGGGAGGGCAAAGTAGTGGATGTGCCAGGGTGTATAAGTGAGTGCAAGTGTGAGCATCAGCTCGGAAAATTGTTTGGGTTGTACTGTACCTGTCAGTGCAAGCTCATAAGGCACTTTTTGCCCTGCAAAGTGATTTAATGCAAGTCCTAGGACACATGGACCCAATTATATCTTTGCGAATGTTTTATAGTTATGTTCTACCAATCCTTGAGTACAACAGTGAAATATGGAGTTGTGAAAAACCTGTATCTGAGTTAGAAGATCTGCAACTTGGCTATCTAAAACGTATGTTAGGCGTAAGAAAACAAACGCCATCTCTGGCTGTTTATGGTGTAACTGGAAGATTTCCATTGCATGTTAGACAAAAAGTTAGAATGATCAATTATTGGATGAGATTAGAAAATGCACCAGATGGTGGCCTGTTAAGGAGATGTCTACAAATTCAGAAAGATAATCATACGAACAGAGCTAAAGCAACTAATTGATTCAGTAAAATAATAAACATTTTAAGCACTTGTAACATTGAATATGAAACAAGTAACAATACTAACTTAGACATTGACGCATATGTAGAACTGTAAAATCAAAACTTTATGAAATAGAACAGGAACAATTACTCATATCTATAACTGATAGTACACAGCAACCAAAACTTAGAACATATAAGCTTTTCAAAACTGACTGTAGATTAGAGCCATATATCAGGCTGCGACAAAACCGCAAGGTGTTAACTAAGATTGCCAGATTCAGGACAAGTTCTCACAGTCTACAAATTGAAATAGGCAGACATCAAAAGCCAGTGATTCCTGCAGCAAATAGAATATGTGAAAAGTGTTCATTAAATATGGTGGAGGATGAAATCCATTGCCTTGTTGTATGCCCTGCTAATGAATCGTTCCGTGAAAACCTGTTTTCAACAGCTGCTAAATTTATCAACAATTTTCTATCTTTGAATGACAGTGGGGCAATTCCGTAAAGTCGGACGTACAGATCAGACACCTTAACAGCTTGTGTAGCCCTACCATTACACCTTAGCTATTCGATTGTCAAACAGGCGTGAGGCTCTGTGGTAGGGCATTCAAACAAGCCATCAACCAAAGCTCAAAGTGCCATATTAGCTGAGCAAAAAGGCAAAATGTCATGGTGTCGGACGTACTCAGAGAAATGACACTTTTCTGACTTGATGGCTTGTTTCTCAAAACTATGTGATATATATGGAGAAAAATCAATCAATTGACGTCTATTGTCAAGGGAACTATTTCTGGCATCAGCCAGGTTAATTTCCATGGCAATCTGGTAAATTGTCATAAAGCTGTAGCCATTTGTATTCGGTGTCGGACGTACATGTTTTCGGTGTCGGACGTACGCGTGTGAATTGGTAGCGTGAAGGATGCCTGCAGTGCAAGAATTATTCAAAATTTTCACAAATTTTCATCGTTTATATAAAGAAGGGTTCTTTCGCAATAATTAGGAACCATAAAATGGCTTCATCATAGTATATTTGAGCCAAATGTGGTGTCTCAAACATGCCAGTTATTTTCACCATTTTTACCATCATGTTTACAGTAATTTCAGCACTGTAATATCCAAAAAATCTCAAGTTATACCTACAATTGTCGCTGTAATTGCACATATTTCTTAAATATATGTTGAGGGAATACTTGAAAAATACAATTGTGAAGGTATTTGTTATAAATATGTAAACAAATAAAGAAAATCAGCCATTTTCAGACAATTTCTGTATATGCTTTTTGACACTATCACAGCTTAAAATATTAGGTTAAAGCTAGTAGATATAATTTTGTCTTTCGTTTTCTATGAGTATAATGTCTGCCTTAGCTTTTGTCACAATTTCATGCCAATTACATGTGATGGAGGAAAGCGATGAATTACCTTTCACATAATTTCATGGCCTAAAACAGAGTAAAAAATGACCAAATTTCAAGGATACCATCTATTTCCTGCTTTGTCAACTATACCATTTCAAGGTTCACCAAAACAGACTGGCCTAAGATGTTTTGATGAGACCAAGCTTGTGTCTTTTCCTTTGTTCCAGATGCACTTTCATAATTTGGTGTCGGACGTACATTGCCTTTTTGGTGTCGGACGTACACACTTTAAGTGCTCTCCCTGGCAATCATATTAGGTTTAGATGGTTCAAGTGACCACCATACTGTTCATGGGCATAAATGTGCTTTGTATCAGAAGTTTAATGAAGTTAACATCAGTAACTTGTCAGCAGGAAAATTATTTAGTAATTTTGGTGTCGGACGTACATTAGAATCTCAGTAGGTCAAATGTCACTGCCAGACAGAATTCACAAGGATTGATGCAAGAATTGTTTTATGGAGTGCACTCCCATAGGCAGTAACTGACAGTAAAATTAAACCAAGTTACCTATTTCTGTACTGGCAATGACACCTGATATTAGAGTGTTAAAAAATATAATGATTGCAGTCACCAAAGACAGCATTACTTAAATGCAAATATCTCAAAGACCAAATGAGGTAATCAATTGATTTTTTCTCTTCCTGAAATTATGCTTATTTTGGCACATTATAACACACCTAGCACGTAGTTACGTCAATTTTGAAATTTTTATTGATTGGTTGATGACTTTACGGAATTGCCCAGTGACAAGTTCACATCAATAATGAAAAGTAAGGAACCTGACCTACTGAATAATCTAGGGAAATTTTAACTTCAGGCTGATGTTTAAATTTAAAGCAACTTATCTCCTACATCCACACGGTCACTTATAATACACAATCATTAGGGTGCTTCAGTTGCCCCAAAATTTACAGACCAAGCTGTACCTTGGTCCATAGTTGGGTTTGATCACACAAAACAAGATACCAAAATTTCAGCTTGATCAATGGATATTTAGGGGTGCCTCCGAGAACATATGTCTTGTGAATTTTCAGGAAAAGTTATGTTTCCGTGGGATCACGGTTTGCTATAACTTGAGTAATATAGAAGATAGAAAAAAAAACTAATGACATATTTGGATTCTGCAGAAAATTTCCTTCAAAATGAATACCTGGAACCTATGTTTCCATCAATATTATGGTGATCATGTACTGCAAGATATGCTTTTTCCTCAATTATTATGTACGACGTCACTGATATACACAAGTTTCTGTTTTTATGACTGCATGGTACTTAGTGTTTGCTTTTCTCTTCATATAAATTATGTTTCATACATATCAGCAGTGATTTACTCAGTATTGAAGAGGGAGGAGTGGAATGATGACAATATCCATCAGTTGAAATAGGCACTTATTTATTCAAACGCACAAGTCGTATTGTTGTGGTAAATCTACAATAGAATGAAATAAATACATGTCAGACTTTGAAGTCCACACCAAATCAAGTTATAAAATACATATATGTAATAAAGTAATAATTGATATATATAACAGAATTTAGCAAACAATGAAAGAACTCCAAATACAAAATGCTTACAAAAATCAGTGCTATCATTGGCTTTCCTCTCTCTCCAAGACACTCATATTCATCATGTTCATTATGACATTCAACCTGAGAACAAATGAATACAATCTTATAGAATAATGCTAACACAAATATCTGACTAAATTAAAATATACACAAATGTGATACAAATTGAATTAACTAAACTAACTCAAAGTACAAATAGCTAACTCACCTTTATATAATTCAAATTTCAGCATATAAACCAAATGGCCATGGTAAGGCCTTGTTGCTTCTTCAATATTTCATATTCAACTGATTCTACACAATTGTAAAAACTGACATTTCACCAAAAAGAAGGTGTGAAACACAAGAAAAAGCTGAGAAACACTGTAAGTGTGCCATGTACATCCTAGAGGAGAAACAATGTTTGACCAACTAAACAAAATTGTGAAATATAAGTGCATTGATTGCATGCTGAATGCAACACTCCCCACCTTGGATCAGCTGATCTGATCCTACAAGTATGATTCACAAAGTTTGAGAGCATTTTATTAAATGTAAAACATCAATCAAATAATTTCACAATAAACACAATAGTATAAACATGTATACAGTACTTAATACAAAAATGTACAATCAAGCAATATCCAACACAGAAGTTGAATCTGATTTAAGATTATACAGAAAAGCATACAATATGAAACATGTAATCTTTTTTCAATACATTCATACAACAATTATTAATAATAATCAATCAGAAGCTTATAGCAGGACAACCTTGGTGATTGGTCTGACCAATGTAGTTGCAGAAGTTTTGATCTTGACAGATCTCACAAGTTGATCCCTGCCATGCACAACTTCAATCACAATTCCAAGTGGCCAGAGACCTCTGGGGGTAGATTCATCAACTAAGAGAACAAGATCTCCAGTCTTTATGTTCCTCTGTTTGTCTGTCCACTTGCTTCGTCTCATCAATTCCGGCACATACTCTTTCTGCCATCGCCTCCAAAACTGATTGCTCAAATGTTGAATATATCTCCAGCGTCTTCTGTACATATCACCAACTCTGAATTCACCTGGAGGAACATCAAGATTTTGCTTCATGATGAGTAAGTGGTTTGGAGATAATGCAGACATATCATCAATGTTGTCACTGACTTTGGCGATCGGACGACTGTTGATGATGCATTCAGCTTCTGCGAATAATGTCTGAAGAATTTCATCTGTAAGTCTGCTGTCCTTCACAATGGCTGCAAATACTCTTCTGATGATCCTGATCAGAGATTCCCATACCCCTCCCATGTGGGATGCATGAGGAGGGTTGAATGACCACTCAATGTGTTGTCTGGTGGCAAACTGTTGCAGTTTCTTCTTGTCCATCTCTTTCAATCCTTTGGAAATTTCAGACAACCCACCTACAAAATTTGTGCCATTGTCACAAAAACTTTAGTAGGGCAGCCTCTCCTCAAGATGAATCTTCTGAGGGCATTCAAAAATGCATCAGTGTCAAGATTGTCTATTTTTTTCAAGATGAACAGCTCTGGAAGTCATGCAAGTGAAGATTATTCCATATCTTTTCACAGAAGATCGGGCCACTTTCACATAAAAAGGACCAAAGCAGTCCGTGCCAATGTAGGTGAAAGGTGATTGACCTGGGGTCAGTCTCTCAACTGGCAGATCAGACATCTGTTGAACACAAGGAGCAGCATACAATTTTTTGCAGGTTACACATGAAGATTTCACACTTTTGATGACAACTCTAGCTCTAGTGATCCAATACTTCGACCGGACTAAACTCAGGATCCACTCGACTCCCAAGTGAGCAACATTATGCAGTTCTTCTACAATCATTCTTGCGATTTGATGTTTTTGAGGAATGAGAAACGGATGCTTCTTACCATCCTGCATGCTTGCATGTTGGATCCTCCCCCCTACTCTTAGAATACCACTTGGGTCTAAGAAAGGTGTCAGATCTCGGATTGGACTGGATTTATGAAGAGACATACCAAGCTTGAGCCTCCTGATGTCTTCACCATAGTGTTGAGCCTGGACATGACGGATCAGAAGAACTTCAGCTGCTTTGATTTCCTCAACGGTAAGTACTGCAGGTTTCTTTTCCTTTGTTTTCAGCTGCCGGATCAACCGTGTCCACCAACATACAGCGCGTTGCAACTTGTACCAACTGGAATAATGTGATATTAGTACATCCAATGGGTGAGATTTTACATTGGTAATCAAGACAGTACTTTTTACAGCAATACTACTTGATCTCACCTCACGATCAGCAGAAGACAGATCAGCAATAGACTCTGCAGTATTCCACTTGGACTTGTAGTCTTGGAGAAATGCTGGACCTTTGAACCATGTAGATGATGTCACACAGCGAGCTTGAACAAACTTTGGGGTTAAAAAAATTGACCAAGAAAACGATTAGCGCAATGATGTAGAGGAAGGTCAGACGAACATTTTGATGTATCAAACGAAAAAATCTGTGGGAATTTTTTGAGATATTTGAGTTTTAGGTCTTTTATTTATCACACCCTATTCTTAGCATGTAATCTCCATGAAAAAGTGATCAAAACTGTCCATTTTTCCTGTTAGGTAATATCTAAGATAAAATTCATTATTCAAAAGTAAAAATACGCAGTCATTGTGTCTACAGAAAGTATGTACCACTTCATCCAGACTAACAGGGTGTGATAAACCTATAACAGCTAACATTTCAGGCTAAAGGCCTGAGAAAACGTTTGCAATATCAGGTATGTTAGTCAGAGTCCGCGAAAAGTGCCGATTTGCCGGTCAAAACCGGCAAAAACAGCGTTTGGCCGGCAGAAATAAAGTGGTTACCTGCCCAAATGTCCGACAGGTATGCTGGAGAGTCACTGAGATGACTGAGTTGTCAATGCAATCAGTACAGGCTGTTGAAGATTCAATGGCAATTAACTATAGGATCAATGATGCAAATTGGACTCAGAAGTGTCAAATGGATTGCAATTTAACACATGGCATAGATCTAGTGTCAATACTTAGCTTATTGCAATTAGCAATGTTCATCTGTTTAATTCCATTGAACTCAATAGTTCAATAGTCTCTACAAGTACACAGGATTTGAAGCCCTGCAAAGTTGCAGATAGTTAACCATGTTAGCAGAGGTCCTCGTCTGATTTCTGTCATGCCAGTTAATTTGTCAAATGATCTAAATTCTGTTGTTGTTCAATTTACATGTTTTACATTGTAACATTGCAAAATATCTCATTCTGAATTGTCAAACGACACATGCTATTTAAAACTAGTGAGAATCTGCTCAAATATACATTTGTATTGTAGTGGCTGTGCTCAAGTAATGAGGTGAAAAGGTGGTATTCCTTGCAGTTTTAAACTACTGAACTGCAATGTATTTCAGTTTTTACATCATTACACAAATTATACGCATGCATGTTTAAAGATACCATTAACTCCAGAAAACCGGATGAAAATATTGAAATTGGAATTTCGGGCTGATAAACTTTCATTCGGGCAGGTAAAATTCAGAATCCACCTGCCCGAATGTCCTGTGTGTCAAAAGCACTTTTCGCGGACTCTGATGTTAGTTACATAATTCTAGTAAATAATTTTAGCAAATTTGGTCTCATCATCTCAATGTAACAGGCTTTGTTGAGTTTCTTGTGCATTTTATCACAATTTTTGCCGCCATGAAACAAACATTTCATAACAATGTAAAAGGATAGACAATGTTGAGTAAATTATCAGACAATGCATGAAAAGAATGTTTGTAAGTATCTGCTTCAATATGAAGTTGAATCCCTAATATTACATGAAAAGTCTTTGCAATTGGACAAACAGACAAAAATAAGATTAAAAGCTATAAATAAACAATAATATTCACGCTTAATGTATTTTGAGTGCTTAAAATGGATGTTGGGTGTTTAATGTAGATGTAGGTTAACTGGCATCCAAAATCGACCAATCTTTAAATGTATAAAACCACAAAAATAGCATAGATTCAGTAAATTATGTAAAAATGTAGTTAATACAAACATGTATTGCACATTAAAACTGCAATGTCAAAGTATTTTACTCCATACTTAACTAAATGCTTCTGAACATTCTATCTATGCGTTTTATGATGATTCACACGACATTGGCTACACTTTACATGGTTGCAAAAGTACTTGTTTCACGGAGGTGAAATTTCTTAAAAAACACATAAAAACCTCAATAATACACCATAGAGTTCAAAAGTGAGGTAGATTCTACTACAATTATTCACCAGAATGATGAAACTTAGGACAAGCCGGCAAATAAGCATATTTTATAAATTTTATGAGAAATGTTTACTTCTATAGGTTTATCACACTCTGTCAGACTGAATGAGGCGGTATGTTCTTGCTCTTGTGGCAATGACCGCATATTTTTACTTCTGAATAATGACTTTTATCTTAGATATTACCTAACAGGAAAAACGGGCAGTTTTTTATAATTTTTAGATGGAGATTCCATACTAACAATAGGGTGTGATAAATAAAAAGTTTAAAACTCAAATATCTCAAAATATTCCCAACAGATTTTTTCGTTTGATACATCGAAATGTTCGCCTGATCTTCCTCTACATCACTGCGCTAATCGTTTTCTTGGTCAATTTTTTTAACCCCAAAGTTTGTTCAAGCTCGCTGTGGTCAAGTTGTCAACGCTTATCCCTATGGAGACCAAATCTGCTGGATTGTCCGTGCCTGCGATGTGTTTCCACTGATGCGGATCCGTCAGCCTGCGGATCTCTCCAACTCTGTTTCCGACGTAGACTTGCAGACGATGCTTCTCGTTGTTGATGTATTGAAGTACGATTTGGCTGTCGACCCAAAATGTAGATTCAGCTAACTCAAGGTGCAGCTCTTCATGCATCATGGCATCACACTTTGCAGCTAGCAAAGCAGCTTGAAGTTCAAGTCTTGGGATTGAAGTTATCTTCAGGGGCGCCACTCTACTTTTGCTGTACAACAGGGCTGTGTGTACCTTGCCTTCCTTGTTGATACACCTCAAGTAACTGCATAGACCATAAGCTTTTTCACTCGCATCACTGAAATGATGTAGCTCTGCATGCACATCATCAAACTCGGTCGGTTTTACACATCTTGGAATTTTCAAAGATTTGACATTCACAAGGTCGTTGACCCATCTCAACCAATTCTTACACAGTTCATCAGGCACTTGATTGTCCCAATCAGGTTTAAGTCTTGTGACTTCTTGAAGAATAATCTTGCCGACTACATGTACTGGACTGATCAATCCAATGGGATCAAACATAGAAGATAACAAGCTCAGCATAGATCTTCTAGTCACAACTTCAGAGTTCATCACATCCAATTCAAAATACATCGTATCACACTTCGGATTCAATTTGATCCCTAGTGCCTTACTTGGGTTTCCATCGTCGAAACTCTTCAATTCACTTGCTCTATCCACATCAGGCACCTCCATCAGCAACTTCTCATCGTTTGAGACGAACTTGGTCAAGTTGAAGCCTCTTCTCCCCAGCACTTCTCTCGTACCATGGATGACTTCTATAGCTTCTTGCCTTGAAGTGGTAGATTGCAAGCAATTTTAAATTTTTTGCTCAACACTTGCAGACACAAAATGATTCACAACAGATTTTGTCAACTTGTCACCTGAAGAAGCTGGGCCATTCAAGGACCACCCGAGAAGTGTCTGCACGGCGAAGGGTTCATCAAAGTGGCCTCTCGACGACTGCAGGGGAATCAACGCAGCGGAATGGTCTTGACCGATCAATATGTCGACGTGGTCTCCAACATGACCAAGAGGCAATCCACGAAGATGAGAGTATGGTTTTACGTCTACATAAGGCAATGATGCTGGAATTTCATTAACAACATGAACGTTACACAGTTTCAAGCAATTTACACCATCAAGTGACCTCACATTCAAATCTACCAATAAAGTCCTTTTACTCTCATTCCTTGCACTCAAGGTACTCAATGTGTAGTTGGTCATCTTGCCCTGAATTCCCAGGGAATCCACCAGTCTTTTGGTGCAAAAGGTGTTCGTAGACGCTGTATCTAGAAGAACGTTGGTCTTTTCCTGCTCGTTCACTTGAATAGGTACCACAGGGACATGAAACTCAGATTGCATTTCAGATGCAGCATTGATGACTTCTACAGAATTTGTGCGGACTGCATGCGTTCTAGTGGGACCAACTTCTGGCTTCGAATCAATGTGCAAGAATTTTGAGTGCTTTTTTCCACAACCTGCTACAGTACACACATAAGTTCTTTTGCACTCAACAGTCTGGTGATCATCATACAAGCAAATCTGGCATAGTTTATGAGTCTTTACAAAATTGAGTCTCTCAAAGGGTTTCATACCTTTAAATGCAGGACAGACGAATAAGCTGTGGTCCTGGTTGCATGCTTTGCAGGATCGTTTTCTTGGCACAACTGATCTTGCATCTGTAGAGAAGGATGATGCCGATGTCTTGACATACCGTGATGTAGATTCTGCCACATCTCCATACAAAGGATCCGTAGCCTCATCTGCCTGCCTTCGGATGAAATTGACAAATTTATCAAAATCTGGATATCTACCTTTCTCCTCCTTTATATCCATTGCCAGTTTCCTCCATCGATTCCGGATATATCGCTCCAGACGTTTGCTCATATCCCTGATACAGCCTGACGTGTCAATCTCGTGAAGCCGGTCTAAACTCTTCAGCGTCATTTGGCAATTGAGGAGTTCATCCGCGAAGCACTGTAATTCCTTGGGTGAGCGAATTCGTCCACCACTCTTGACGGACTGCAGGATGGCTTCAGAGACAAGATGATCATTTCCAAACCTTCGGTGCAGGATTTCTTTGGCTTGGTCGTATCCCTTCTTGCCACCAATGATGCCACACGGAAGTATTGCAGCATTGGCATCTCCACCTGTACACTGTAGTAATCTGCTGAGTTTGCTGTGAACAGGTAAATTTGTGTCACCAACATTTTCATTAAACACTGTCATAAAGCAATGATACTGCAACCGGTCACCATAAAAAGTCTTTAACTCAGCTCTTGGTGCAATCATGGCACAAAGCAGATCACCTCTTGTGATGTCACTGGTACTTTCATTATTCTTCTTTACATCAGTTTCATCTTTAACTTCGGGATTTGTCTTTCCATCACCTTCATTTTTAACTTCTTCATGTTTACTCACAGAATCAGCCGAGCCATCTTGACTTCCTGCATCGTGACCATTGTTCTCTTGGGTGGCTGCACCTCCTGCCTTGACCTTGCTGTTCTTGACTGCAATAACGACACCTTGCCCTCTGAGCCACTTCTTTGCTCCAGACAATGATGCAATGTAGCTTGTCTGCACGTTCAGGAAGAATTTTTCACTTTCATCTTGTTGTTCATCATTGGTCAACTGTGAATGGTACTTGTCATGGGAAGCTTCAAACTCCTTGAAGTATTCTTTCAGCTTATCAATTCGTTCATAAACTTCATCCACATCATCTTCTGCCACAAACTTCTCAATGGCGTTGATCTCTCTTGTCACTGTAGATTTCTTTCCTTTTCGGGTTGCCTTGTCTTCCTCAATGGTTGTCATGTTGGTCGCTTGGTTGATTTTTATTTACTATTGAAGAGGGAGGAGTGGAATGATGACAATATCCATCAGTTGAAATAGGCACTTATTTATTCAAACGCACAAGTCGTATTGTTGTGGTAAATCTACAATAGAATGAAATAAATACATGTCAGACTTTGAAGTCCCCACCAAATCAAGTTATAAAATACATATATGTAATAAAGTAATAATTGATATATATATAACAGAATTTAGCAAACAATGAAAGAACTCCAAATACAAAATGCTTACAAAAATCAGTGCTATCATTGGCTTTCCTCTCTCTCCAAGACACTCATATTCATCATGTTCATTATGACATTCAACCTGAGAACAAATAAATACAGTCTAATAGAATAATGCTAACACAAATATCTGACTAAATTAAAATAAACACAAATGTGATACAAATTGAATTAACTAAACTAACTCAAAAGTATAAATGGCTAACTCACCTTTATATAATTCAAATCTCAGCATATAAACCAAATGGCCATGGTAAGGCCTTGTTGCTTCTTCAATATTTCATATTCAACTGATTCTACACAATTGTAAAAACTGACATTTCACCAAAAAGAAGGTGTGAAACACAAGAAAAAGCTGAGAAACACTGTAAGTGTGCCATGTACATCCTAGAGGAGAAACAATGTTTGACCAACTAAACAAATCAGTGAAATATAACTGCATTGATTGCATGCTGAATGCAACACTCAGTATTCCATTTTATCTCTCAAAGCAATTTCAATTATTCATGATGATCTCAATAAACGTTTTACGGCTATGAAGAGAGAAAAAAAACAAGCTTGCTATGTGTTGATAAGGTCCAATTTATTTTAACCTTATGAAAGCCCTAATTCTTTGGTGCATAAGGAGATGGGTCCATTTACAATGTACATTATGGCTCATCACCTGTCCTATGAATAAAAAAAATAGAGCCAGGACGACGTACCATGGCTTGAGTTTGTGTTATGGTAGTTAGAGGAACACAAGTACTACTATTCTTTTTCTTTTTTGTTTGCATTTTCTATTTCTTCATTATTAATTTACTGCAATATCTTAAACTTCAAATGACCATTTTGGTCTTAATCTGATTAAATTTATATTTATGAAAATATCCTTTTAAATGGCCTATCCACCTTTGCCTCTCAAAGACTTTTCTTGAAGGTCACACAGTTTACCATCTAAAACATTTATCATTTATGCAGATATCACACATTCACACAATATAATGGAATTTAAGTAGACTTATGTGCAAGGTTTGTACCCTTCTGCATGAGACTGCAAGCAATCAGTACCTTTTTTCAAACGCCATGTATGTTTGAGTGAAAATGTGAAATAAAAATTACATTTATTCAATTGCTTCTGTTCTTTTCATGGAATTGTGTCCATAGATTCAATTTATGAAATAAATCCTTCTTGGATCTTGCCATCCATTTAGTTCAGGATATACAGATTATGTATACTGACAGTCTCGGTGAACTTAGTCCCTGATATAGGCCTACTCTAAAAATTTTGTAATGTGGCCTCAAAAAGTAATTCCAGAAAATATGCACTGTGCAGACAATATTTATATTTCATTAATTTGCGGAATATGAATAGTTGATTATTGATTACATTATCTACAATTGTACATGGCCCATCTGCTTGTGCACTATAATATCAGGCAAGTTTATCTTAGTGTTAAAGTTGAATCCCACACTTGGCCAGAAATCTAAAATCCATGAGATATTCATGAAACTTTGCCAAAAATTTCTTCAAAAAGAAAGCTTTCCAATGTAAAAAAAAATGGGGGGCTACCCAACATAATTTTCGAACTAAGATCTTTTCAAAATCGTATGTCATTACATTAAAACATACAGTAAAATACTAAAACAGTGTGGGATTTATAATGAAAAAGCAGCATCACTCAAACAATATCCTAGAGATAATTATGAAAAATTAAAGGAATGTAGCTGAAAATACGCCTTATTGAAAAACAAGTCTTCGAAGGGGGGTAAACAATGACTTTTGAGAGTTACGTGGTGTACAATATGAGAAAATTATGTAAGACAGTTCAACAAAATTAAGTCCCCCTCAAAACAAACTCGAATATCTCAAAAATTCCTTCTCCGATTTTTATGAAAGTTGGATTGGAAAGTAGGCCTGTATGTCGATCCAAAATGTGGGTATTTATAGTTTTGTGCCATTATTCCTGGCTGAGCCAGCAGCCTTCGAGTGTGCCTACCCCTGTTTTCAAAAATCTGTGGCTTTTCCAATGCATATGAACAAGTTGACCAAGCGGGGGAGCCAGTAGTCGGGGTAATTTTGTTGATCCATTTAGTTACCTGGAAAACAATAGGTTGAGTAGCTGTATTCTGTGGGATTCAACTTTAAAACAGATAATCACTTATCAATGCATTACATTATTAGAAAGGTTGTTTCTTTATTGTCATACAGTCGTAAAACATTAATCAAGTTCATTGGATCCTTGAATAATAGAAATAGCTTTGAGAGCCAAAGAGAAATACTGAGTAAATTATTACTCATATGTATCCAACATAATAAATAATGAAAGGAACAATTAAAGACAAAGTATCTTGCAGTCATTTAAAGAAAACTTTTTGTATATCAGTGAAGTTGTATGAAATATTCAAAGTTAAAAAACATCCCGCAGTATGGCATCAACATTATTTCAAAGAAAGTATAGCTTCCACGTATTAATTTTGAAGGATATTTTCTGCAGAATTCAAATATGTTATTATTCTTATTTTGTCTTATATATTAATCAAGATATTATAAACCGCGATTCTACGGAACCTCAATTTTTCCTGAAAATGTCTTAGGAAATATGCTTCCGGAGGCACCCCTAAATATTATTTGATCAGGCTGATTACCAAAAAACAACTTCATGCCAAGGTACAGCTACCTAGCTCCATTTTTTTATTTTTCATGGCGCGGCTGATGCACCCTTACAATCATGATAATTATGATAATAAGCATACAATGTACACTTTAAGAAATAAGTTATCTCTAACATAAAATGAACTATTCAGTATAGCAATACGATCAATATTAAAGCAACAATGTATGTAATTTGATGCATGTTTTGTATATAATGTTCAAATATGAAATATCAAGCATTATTAATTATTCTATAAATTTGTTAATTTGTATGTCTTTTGATAAGGTCTTATATATATCATAAATCATAATTTTTTTAATAAGCTGAAATGGCTATTTGTAAGTGATCAGTATCAGTGGTGTGTGTATTTTATTGACTGTTATCTATATTAATTGGTGTTTGAGTTTGATACCTACATTATTTTATAACTATTTGGGTGGCTGGAACCTAATTTGTATTTCTTTTAATCTTGTGCGGAGTGCTCTTTTTATCAAAAAGTACTGTTACTCGTATATGTTTGTATCATTATGTTCACTTGATTTTAGCTATTTATAACATGTGTATAATCAATTTTATGTATATCTTGTATATAATTAATACTATTTTTTATTTAAATTTTTCCCATTACAAATGACATATGTATCAATTGTGATATTTATAGATGTCAATAAAAGAATATATATATATATATATAATAGGGTGATGCAGATTGCACACAAAAAAATAAATTTTTGAATTTTCAATGGGGCACCCCCCAATTATGTTCCAATATATGAAAAAAAAATTCAGTAAAAATTTGGGCCAAATCGGACAAATTTTAGAGGGTGCTACCGCAATTTGAAATATAACATTGTATTGCAATGGGCGAAATCCCAGTTTTATGGGTGATGGGTGAAGGAAGTTATTCTACCACTAGAGTTTTGGTAATTTTTTTCTTATTCAAGCTTTCCACTATTCTCATCATAAATCCATTCATATTTTGCCAATATCCGGTCATTTCAGGCTACAGGGCACTCCTAAAGCAACAAATTTTGCCCGATTTTTACAGTATTAAGGTGATACGCGGTATTGAATAACATAACCAGGAATAAAGGTACACTATTTTAAGTTACACCATCTTGTTAAGCAGGAAAAGAGCTTTAATTTGAATACCAACATTACTATGTTGCTATATTCTACAGTATTGCAGCATTGCCTTGAATATTGGGAATTTTCGCAAATAATTGTTAATGACAAATAACCTAATTCCAGAGGATAGCAATGTTGGTATTCAAATTAAAGATCTTTTCATGCTCTGTCTATCGAAGTTACTTTCATTTCTGTGACATTAAAACTCGTTATGTTATTAAATACCGCGAATTTGGTATATTTTGACTATTTTATCTTCGTTAGTCTTGTGGTAGCAGCATGGAGAAGTAAAAAATAATCCAAATTTGCATTGATCCACTGTTCTGACCACCAGACCCAAAAATTATGACCATGCCGCATTGATTTGGTGCACCAGGTATAGTTGAACTCGCTACATGCCAAAATATTGGATATTTTTGTATTGAATACTAATGTTAATATTCATGATGCGGTAGCACCCTCTAATTTTTGTCCGATTGAGCTCAAATTTTTACTGAATTTTTTTTTCATATATTGGAACATCTTCAGGGGGTGCCCCACTAGCATTTCAAAACTTCACTTTTTTGCATCACCCTAATATATAATAACTAGCAGGGGCACCTCATGACACTTAGATTTTTTTTTTTGTGCAACTGGGAGAAAATATCTGTTATGCTGCCAGCTGGGTTGCCAACCAGCCCAAGCATCATTCAGCACTTCCCAGCCAGCTGATAAGAATTTTTTTTTTCCCAGCCAGTCACCTCAACTGCTTTCTCATTACCTGACTGAACATTTCATTGACAACTTTGCCAGCTGGAAAAGTCCTAGCTGACAGTCTGCCAGCCAGCAAGTTACCTGCTTCATAAAAGATACTTCGTATAACAGATCATGGGGTGCCCCTGCATTAGCTCTATTGATGTGGGTGGCATATGTGATGGTAGATGTTTGATGATTAGTCTTGATTTTTCCTGCTGAGGAATCTTTAGCCTTGAGCAAACCTGTCAATTTTGAGATGGTGTTTGCAGGGCCTTGAGGAGTTCTGATACATGCTGGTTCAGTCGGTTGACGTGGAAAGTGCCAGCAAGTTGTTGACCTTCCTGTGTTGGAAGTGTGGCATGATAGTTTATCCATAACAGAAATGATCAAAGGTCCAACAAAATCTATTCAGATCTTCTTTGTGACAGTTTGCAATGCAGATGCTAATGGAGCAAGTAGATAAACAAGTATACCTGGTACATATGGAGTCACATTGTGTGATTGTCTTGCAGCTTGTTCGTGTTGTAGCTTACTCTGGAGCTGCAAGACTGTCTCACCCACAACTTTAAAATGATAGCGCAACAATTCAGCATAATCATCATATGTGACCTGCTCCACCAAAATGAGTTCAAAGTAGGCAATCTGCATTGCCCAGAAATGAGCAAAATGTGTCAAAAGGCCACATTTTGATGATTTTTAGCTGTTAGTACCACGTTTCAGCGAAAGTAATTTGCTTTGATTATATGAGACCATCTAAACCAAAAACTGATTTTAGATTGTCTAAATTGGGCATCCTTCTTGATTTTTGTTAGTTATTTCATTGCAATTGCGGGAAATTCAAATACCATTTTCTCAAAGTTCGATCTTTCGTATCATCAATGTTTGAGGCGCCATATCTTTGGATTGGATGGAGATATCAAGACAAATGGAACATAATTTTAAAGCCAAATTCCAGTAGAACAAAGTCATTTTCACAACTGAATATGATAGCAGGCCGACTTTGAACCCATTTGGGTGGAGCAGGTCACGTATGATGATGAGATGTGGTTGGCTTGATGTTGAACAAGGAGGGGGGATGACATTACAGCTCTAGCAATTGATCTGAAGAAATCAGTTTTTTTTCTCAGTGCCAGACTGGACCTATGATGTCATAGGTCGATACTCCATTGCCCAGCACTGGAGGATATGCAAAATTGGTGCAATCTATGATGTCATAGGTCAAACTGGCAAATAGCATCGGTTGTGGACAGTTTCATCATAGCCTTGCAGTTACATCATTGCCAGAGTGGCCAATAATATCACAACAACTCAGGTGCCAGGTTTGACCACTCCTGGGGAGGGGGCGCTCTGCTCAAAAGCTGTCAATTGATCCTTATGTCTGCATATTAACCCCTGCGAACTGTGGTAACCAATAAAACAATATAGGATTAAACTAATTCTTGGTAGTTTTACACTGAAATGGGTGGCCAACAAGCTGCAAACAGTAAACAAAATGCTTGACTTGACAGCTCCGTATCAAATCCAATTTAGATCAGAAGCATGCTTGTGAACAACTGTGATTAATTTCCAGTTATCCTATTAACCATGCTTGGTTGAATTTCAGGCACTTTTGGTATCACCAAATAATAAACAATCCCCCCTCCCACTTAACACCTGAGTTTTTGCAGTGGTATCATTGGCTCATCTGGCCATGACATAATTGCAAGGCTATGATGAAGTTGTCTACATGAAATGCTATTGGCCAGTTTGACCTATGAGATCATAGCTTGCACCGAAGTTGTATAGGTTCCAGTGGAGTTTCCAGCTTTGACATCATAGGTCCACACTATGAAAAAAATTGATTTCTTCAGAGCAATTGCGAGAGCTGTAATACACCAAATAATAAGGGCCATAGTTGCCAAGACTGGGACTTGAGAAAGAAATGAAAGCAAAAGAGACTGCTGAAATATAGAGATGCCAGTCTTTGCCATTTTGATGCAGGCAAGTCGTGATCATGTTCACCTTTATTGGCCTGGTGATTGCCAACTGAAACTAGATGGTGGTTGATTTTGAGAGCTGAAAATGTGTATATGGTGACTTGATAGTCAAATTCTTTTCCTCTGTCTGAAGTCTTGAAGGGACCAAATTGAAAAACACAACATTGCAAAATGGCTTCAGCCACTGTAACTGCTTCTTTGTTTGGCAGTGCGACGATGATAATATAATTTGTTATCCGACACACTAGTTGTGAGCTCCAGGTGTCTACTGGTTGACAGAGACAATTCACAGACTAAATAGTCTTTACTCAATTAAACTGCTTCCCGAAATACCTATCACAGCAATTGAGGGAGCCCAGCCAGCTAAGTATTTAGCTGTCACAATAAACGTCTTGAAATGGTATGTACTCAGTTGGGATGTTGAGCTGGAATGGCCTATGTTTTTTGTCAGGAGTTTTCATATTTTGGTACATAGCACATGTTTTGACATAATCATAAACCTGTTGGTGCAAACGTGGGAAATAAAACGTTTCTTGGTAGTTGCAGCAACACATACAACACCCTGATGACATTCTAACAAAGAATCATGGTATAAAGAGATGACAAGTGGAACATAAGTTATCGGAACTGCTAACAACATTTTGAGATCCTTCAATGTTCCTTGCAATTTGAAGAGTACTTTGTCTAGCAAGATGAATGAGTCAGCCTGAGCTATGATTGACTTTTCTTCCAGTCCTGTTGGAGACAATGTTCCTTTGTCAATGAAATTGTACACAGCTTTGAATTGTGGACAACCAGATTGTTAAAAAATAAGTTGACCTTGAGAGAACGGCAAAGCAATATTGGGAACAATGGTGTATTGCAAACGTTTGATTTGTTCAGCCAATTGTGTTTGCTTTGTGAGATGTCTTAATTGCACTTTAGAATGACCTAAGGACAATTACTGGTGTGGCTGTAGGAGTTGATTTGAAACAGGTGTGTGAGTTTTTGCTGGCTGTTCAGAATTTGACTGAATTTCCTCTTGTGAAGTGTCAGATCTCACACTAGGGTTACAAAGCCTTCTTCCGGCCTGTTCAACTAGAGATGCGAACTCCTTGGGAACTTGAGTCTGTTGTTGTGCAGGTTGAATCAGAGATTGGCTGGTTGCTTGGAATTCTGCTGTGATGCAGGATTTGATACCTGTATTGAAGGTGCGGCTCTGTTTGATGATGCAACAGGAAGAATGGCATTTGGTTTTGGAGATTGAGAGACTGGTTTTCGCTTGCTGCTTTTGTTAGCTTTTGTTTGATGCAGAGGCCTGAGTTGATTTACCAGATCTAGGAAAGCAATATCAGAATTTTCCTCATTAATCAGCTGAGGATTCCTAGAAAGATAGTCAACAATTACCATAGATAGACCTTAGCGATATCCTACCTGCATTGAATAGGAACTGCTCAGGTTGGTTAATGGACTTTTCAGCTTTTTGAAGGCTACACTGCCATGGCATTTCTTCAAATGCTGCTGTATTAAAGGCAGTTTCACAAATTTCATTCAAATCTTCGGCATCAGTCATCTGATATAATAATATAGTAATATAGTATGATTTTATATAGAGCTCATTCGAGATAAATCTGCTCACCGGCGCTCATAGCTCACCGGCGCTGTATAGTACAGTGCAACCCAAAATAGAGTAAGAAAATTTTCTACCAGAAGTCCTCTGTGTACCTATTTGCCTTCCTTTCTCCTCTCCACCCCAAATCTCCTTACAACAACTTTTGACTCCTCACACGACTCTATCCCATATTAAGAACTCTAATAAGATAGCTGACAATGCATTTGCAGTTAGCAAAGAGCCACAATTTCAAAGAAAGCAACCACAATGTGATGAAGTTTGAATTGGTGTTGGCTTGATGTATATTTAATGTAATCTTAAAAGGTATTTTTGAGTTGGCAATAGCAGGAAGTCATTTGAAGGGAGCCAAATGTGTGAAAGTGTTAATTAGTGGCTGATTCTTCCTTCCTGTTGGGGCCATCATACTTTATTTTGGTTGTACCGTAATATGGGGTGAATCGGGACAGAATTGGCCCTTTTCCTGTCATAGCATGGGCAAAAAACATCTAAAAAATCTCAGAATAGTCTCAAATTGTGTCCAGGCCGTAGTTCTAACTATCCCTGAGAGCATTAAATGATACCTATAATTTTCAAGGATTTAGGCTGGAAAAACCACTGTTCCTGTAGCTGTTCACCCCTCACTTTGGGGTGAATCGGGACAGGGAGTTATCTTAATAACTAGCCCACCCTGCCCTGTTTAATTGATTTATACCTATGGATAATATTAGAAAACATGTTTTGCGTGCCAAAAAGTCACTCTTTGAAAAAAATTATGTCAATTATGTGTAAAATATTCAGTTTTTAACAAAATGTAATAAAACTCAAAAATTTGTCGAAAATGTAGTTATCTGCTAATTTTACAAATGATGAATAATCTTGGTCTAAATCCACAACAAATGATGCAAATTTGAACAATTTACACCCAAAACTCCATGGAAATAAGCTCGATTGAAAATTGGCAACGCTTTTTCCGCCAGCTCTGTGGCTCTGCCATTCACTAGGATCCGAACCCATGACTAAAAAGACAAAATATCAGACCCCGGCAACTCTGTTCGTCTCTTAAAACCATTTAAATCGATTTGGACTGTAAACTCCTTATTTTGCTAAATTCATTTGAGATTATATCCAATATGTTTTTATCAGGTTCCAAAAATACATGTTTGTCACAATTTTGGCAAAGTTTGACCCTCCAGTAGCATTTCAATAAGATTGAAATAATTTTGCAGCATGGTAGTACCCCGTCCAACTTTATTTTATAACATTCTATCGTTTCTTAAGTGTGATTTGGGGGACGAAAATTACTCTAAAATAACTCTGGAAGCGACAGTGCATTAGTGCCGGTTGAATATAGTCAGTGCTAATGTACCTAAGTTTATGATTTTTTCCATAATTAGCCACAACTATATACTTGAAGTATTTTGAGAATTTTGTGTCTGTAGATATTATAGTTTTTGTGTTACCAAAGTTTTAACCATTATGTGTAAACGTAAATTCTGCAGGGAAATGTTTAAGGTGTTGCAGCTCCTTATTGCCTGCAGGTAGAATCATGAAAATCTATCTGAACCTGTATTACAATACATTCTAAAAACGTGCAAAAAATCAAGTCCCTGCACCAAGTAGAAGTTGTTGCTTTTTGAGGATTAAAATTCCTTCGTGGCTTGTCCCGATACACCCCAGTGTCCCTATTCACCCCATATTACGGTACTGTAGGTCAAGGAATAAAACAATTTTTTTTCGGGGAGTTCTCTATTTTTAATGGTGAAAAATGCTATTTTTAGCTTAAAATGTGAAAAAATAATAATTTTTAAGGCAGAGGATACATTTTAATGGTAGAAATGCAAATATGGTGTCAAATGAAAGTAGAGAAGCATCACTATAAGATCGTGCAGGTGCTTTTTTGTACCTGACTCAACATTCTCCCACCCTCAATGCCTTGACAGCCGGTACTGGGGGAGGCCAGACAAGCCTGAAGCTACAGGTGGACAAATAAGGAGGAAACAGCAACTTCTGTGAAAATTATGTTCTTCCAACGCCACAAGGCACGTATTTCCTGTATTTAGATGATGTGGAGGCATCAAATCCCTTGAAAAATGGGCAAGAGATAAGCACCCATTTCCAGAGAGCTATGATTTTGTAGGGAACAAGCTCCAGTTGAGAAAGGCATTCTTGAGGCAGGCTAAGAAGAGCTTAAGAAGGAGATCCAGGCGCTTGAGGAGAGATTAAGGAAGATGCTTTGAATAGCCCCTCTGTAAATCCCAAAAGCGAAAAAGTATTGGTGAAAGCTTTCATGAGCAAGACCATTGGTCGAATGGAGTCTATACAGATTGTCTCGTTGAAATTACGGCCAAGTACTGACTACAGTGTATGTCCCCCAAATTGGGGCTGCATATTTATGAGTTTACATGGTCTGAGGAATAGCTATATTTTGTAACATCTACCAATATAGAGACTGTGGACTGGCCAGAGTGTCATCCTAGCCAGGAACAGGTGACCTGGAGAAAAGGTCCAGGAGGAATAGTATGAGCTGAAACCAAAAAGTAAGTAATATTTATTTAGAGTCGGATTTACAAAAGAAACATCAATCCGCAAGGGTTTTTTTACCGACCAAGAAGCCAACTATACTGAGAGACTCAAACAAGCTCCCAGCAAGACCGGATGAAGGCCAATGGAGACTCACATATGCCAGCAGACTCTTGGAACAATTTTGAGTTAGAGATGTGACCTACTTTAGTCTGGAGCCATAGTGAGAGACTGTTCAGCAATCAAGGGACCAAATGGAGCCTCTGGCATTGAGTGAAGGGAATAATAGAGAGCTAAAATCAGGTTCTTTTAAATTTAGCATTCCTTGACAAATAACTTTTGATACTTTTTAATATCAGATATTTTCTATAGACATGACTTAGCCAAGAAATTAAGTCTGTCATTGAAAATAAACCTTCATGGCAATGTTTCTGCCAAATAATATGAGAGAGTTCCCCAGTGGCCTAGTTGGTAAGTGCGCTTGTCAACTGGCTTTGAGTGCATGGGTTTAAATCTCACCCCGGGAACTCACTTTAGTCCGAGCCCATGCAACATTAAATGGAGGCGGGTTGTATCCAGTATTCTATGCTGGGGCAACTGAAAGACCCTGGGCATACCTGAATTAATAGGGTATGTGTCAGAATCACAGTCTTCTCATCTCATCATCATAAGGTGATCTCCTGCCTTGATGTAGCCCACTAAGGTGCTGCAGAGGCGTAAAATGCAAAATAAACAAAGAAATTGGCAAATAATATATTAAAATGTAACAGAGTTGATCAGGAAAGTGAATTTATGAGGTAAACCATTGATGTTGCCATTCATTTGAAAGCTCTTTTTATCCAGATTTCAAAAATAACAATAATATAATTCTACATAGAAAGTTGAGAAGGTTATGGGAAACCGCGATCGGTGGTACCTTATTTAAGTACTGAGAAAGATGGCCTGTGTGGTACCCCTAACCATTGTCCAATTCCATTTAAACTCCCCAGAAGTGTCTTTCCAATCCAAATAAATAACTTCATTTATGTTTGATTATATTTTGAGAGAAAAAGGGCATTTCATGCACCCTAACCCTTGTATTTGCGGCTGTAACTCATTGTCTAATTTCCGTAAATCTTTTACTTTATTTTAGGAGTGTCAAGAAGACAATTGTGAATGAAATTCATCAATGCTGCAGAATATGTCGCAATATCATGCAGCTCTTAAAAGAGGAAAAGAAATGTCACACTGGACCGTTCAAAGTTGACTTTGTTGAAGCCATTGCCAAATCGAGTAACAACTGTATCACTTTGCTCTCGGAGTTTCTCAGCGATAAAACGGTCGCAGAAGTACACCATAATGATATTGATATACACAACTTTCTTGATTTTTTTATGGACTGCCTTTTTACTTGGCTTAAACAAGTACTTCCCGAGAGAATGATGAAAGGTTACTCCATTGAGGAGCTCACAGACAGGAATGAACTGAAGGTTTTTCTTTTTACTATTCTTTCAATTCCACAGTCACAAGTCGGTCTTGTCTGCATCCTTTCAGATGAGTTACCTAATCATTTCTTTGTCATGGATAGAATGATATTATATAGATAGTGGATGGTGAGGAGACCAATATTCAGTTTTATTGGCCGAAGCAGTAATATTTGTCGAGGCCATAGGCCGAGACCAATATTACCTGCTGGGGCCAAAAAAACCCAATATTTTGGTTGACTTAACATCCACTATTTGTTATATTCTGAACCGAAATTTTCAGACTATTAATTGAAAATAAGTATTTCCAAAAAAACGAAATATGATATTTTAAAATCTTAAGTGGACTTCAACCAGACCTATAGAAAACTGTTATCAAAAATCTTAATGATAATCAGAGGCATTTAATGTCCTATTAATCAATTCATGAAAAGAATAATATAGATTTAAGTGTATTTATATCAGAGTTGCCAACTGTTTTTTGTTTATTTGGTAATAATTCTCTAAAAATCACAATACTCTCACATTAAAATGAATATTAATTAATTTTTTTTTTTTACTTCTTTGTTAATGTACCAGGATCTTGCTATTTTTGTGGAAAAAATCAAGAGCCCACCATCTCTGTCTCTGCAGAAAGAAAAAACAAAAAACAAGCAAATGAAATAATTTTCTCAGAATCTACTGTTTCATATAAATTCCGCTTAATTTTTCCCGTCATAAACAATAGGCATATTTATAAAATGTTTCATTGACATTCCAAGAAGTATAAATATCATCCTTCTCTAGGCCTACCCTCATAACAGGCAATTAATTGCATGGTTGCCATGGTTGAGCGCACAGAGGCAGAGAAGAGACGCCTATAACACTCAACACACGCCAATAACACTCCTATTTATTGGCGTGGCACGTAAGTGATCTCCCCTAAAATGATTGGCTTAATAATTTTGGTGCAGAATATAATTATATATTCTCCACTTGGATTGTGTCAGCCAATCACAAGCGAGTATTCTTGGATAATGTCCTTGCTATATTATGCTGAGAAAAGTTATATTAGATCCTGAAAAGTTATATTGGATCCTAAAAAAGTTATATTGGATCCGAGACAGTTTTTAAATGAAGAACAATCACCTCACTACTTGTTGTTCAATTGTGACGTCACCACTGGTGATGTCATAATGGTCAGCTTGTCATTGTGACATCACAACTGATGACATCATGAGAGCATACTGACAATGGACTTGGTGACGTCACCATCGACTGCTCTTTCATGGTTTGAACACTAAAATTACAGCTGCCTGTAATGTTATCCTTGGGTGGTATTGAATTGCCTTCCAAATTTTGGCAATTTTTTTCTTTTCAATTAAGAGGGGAAAAATACTCTCTTAGCAGCATATCCTGAAATTTTTAAAAAATCTGAACAAATATTTTTTGACCATTTGGCAGCAAGTCTACTTAAAAGGAAAATATAACTTATATTGGATGGAGAATATAATAGATATCGGATGGTAAGTCGTCCAATTTGGAGTATAATAGACCTATTTCACTGAATGGCCTGAACATGGACTTCAAATAACTATTTTGCAATTCAACAATTCTTAATTTGCTTTTCACACACTGGAGATTTATACACTCCAAATCCAAAAAGACAAAACTTTCAAAATTTAAACGGATAGAATGACCAAGTTATAAAGCCTTGAAGTTACATTAAAATGCACTAAAAATACTCCAGCTTGGAGACACCTTGGCTGGACCAATCAGAGGCAAGGGCGGGAAAGCTATTAGCCAATGGGATTTCAGTATTCACCACTTTTCCCCTAGTGTTAACTGGGAGAACCATCAGTGAAATTGGTCTATTGGATGAAGAAAAGTTATATTGGATTCGGCTGCGCCTCATCCAATATAACTTTTCTTCATCCAATTATACTCTATATTGGACTCCTTCCCATCCAATATTTATATAATATATGAACAAAAAGCAATCATGGGTTGTCAGCCTCATGTCAGAAAGGTGATCGATTTTTATTGAAAAACATCTATTGGAAGAGTCACAGGTCTGTTAAGAGTGAGTGTCTCCGCACAGAGAGCGGAATTGGGACTGCACTTACAAACAGTCCCACTTTTGTGACTAATCTGTGTATAAACTGGGTACTGAAGAAAATATAACTATGAAGAGGCATAAATTCTTGAAAAAAGAATAAAGGATTAATATTAGATAAATATTTTTACTGTTATTTGCATATATTCAAAATAGTCTAATTGGTTATGGTATTCTTAAAAATTTAAACATCCATATCTTTCAGGTTTGGAGTGCCTTGTTGGGAATCAGTTGGCCAGACGAAAAGTTCCAACAGTATTACACTACAGCACTGAAGACTCGTCTTGAAGCAAGAGTATCAACGGTAATATTTTGTATTGTATACATCATAGAAATTCATGACATCCTTCAAAAAAGCCATACTGACAAATTTTCTCTGAAACTAAATTGGGCATCTCTTATCCTACAGTACAACCATCATAAAGTGGCTCGTCAGTTGTGATCGACACTTATCGGTAGATCTGAATAGATCTGTAGTGATCCGGATCGATACTGAGTGATCTGATACTTTTTGATCTGCTGTGATCTGTAGTGATAGTACAGGTGCTGCTGCCTGGTGTAAATTATCAGTACTAAAACAAATGCTGGTATTGTTGGTTCAAGATGATTTAATAGTGATGTTCAATGAAATTAACTTGCTGTGAAATTTCTCATAATAATAAAATGTGCTTTTTTCATTAAAAACTGCATCCTATTTGTAAAGTAGTATTATTCAATATACATTTTCGTCACAGGCATTTTATTTTTCACTTCTTTTGGCTCAACTAAAAACTTTAAACTTTGCAGACATACCCTGACCTCACTCAGGGAAATAGACTCAGGCCAGACTGTAAAGAATAACGTTTTTTCATAATCCATGGGAAGATTTAAAATCAAAACATTTTGATTGGATGGCCAGTAATCAGTCACTTTTGAGGCATTCCCACAGAAGGAGTTATCTTTGAATAAAATAACCTATTTGCTTAGGGGATACAATTGGGCAGTCACAGACTCTCAAAGACCAGCCTCTTCTGATTTCTAATTACCATACTCACCGACTAACTTGCATCTGATTGGTCTATAGTCCGCGGGCCACAATAACCCCCCCTCCCCCCCCTTGGAATTTTGAAGACACATACCATCGGAAAGCTAATATTTCAGAGAACACATTTTTGCTTGTTGGTCGTTATATAACCTCAACGACTGGCGGCCATGATGAATAATTCCAAGATGGCCGCCAATTAACCGTTTCGCCCGTATCTCTGGATCTAATAGGGCTAGAACAATGATTTTTGGGTCTAAATATATGTTTTCATGGGTCAGGAATTCATTAAGACACGTTTTGATACTCTCCTGGGAAGTTAAGTACAGTTTAACCCCGTTTTTCAAAATGGCGGCCTTTTATTTTGCCTCAATCATCGATATAATAATACCAAGGATCTTTGGTGATATACTATCTATTTTAAAACACTAAACTATTACTATATATTACTTAGTATTTTTTTTTAAATAAAGGACATGGAAAGGGTATTGTTTCATTTTGGACCGAGGGTCTGGACACCCAAGCCATAGCCAGTTCATGGTTTGGAAGTTGTTGAAATTTAGCAAAAATCTACGATTGTCCAGATTTTACGAAGCTTGACTAGAGTGTCCAGAACCGTGGTCCAAAATGAAACTACATGTGCCAGATAGCCTGGCAAATAAGCTAAATTACCATATAGAATTCAATATGCCTGACCACTTTTAAGCCAGCTCATAGTTAGGAAGTTGTTGAAATCTGGCAAAAATCTGTGATAGTCCTTATTTTACAAAGTGTGGCTGGTGTGCCCAGACCCTTGGTCCAAAATAGAACTATATGTGCCAGATAGCCTGGTAAATATACTAAATTGCCATATAAATTTCAATATGCCTATTGCCTAGCCATTTTTATGACCACTTTTAAGCCAGTTCATAGTTAAGGAATTGTTGCATTTTAGCAAAAATCTGCGCTAGTCCAAATTTTACCAAGTATGGCTTGAGTGTCTAGACCCTTGGTCCAAAATGAAACTATATGTGCCAGATAGCCTGGCAAATAAGCTAAATTACCATATAAAATTCAATATAATTAGCCATTTTTATGACCACTTTTAATTTTAGCAAAATTCTGCGATAGTCCAAATTTTACAAAGCTTGACTAGAGTGTCCAGACCCTTTGTCCAAAATGAATTATATATGACAGATAGCCTTGGAAATATACTAAATTGCCATATAAAATTCAATATGCCTAGTCATTTTCATAACCACTTTTAAGCCAGTTCATAGTTTAGGAGTTGTTGAATTTTAGCAAAAATCTGCGATAGTCCAAATTTTACAAAGCTTGACTAGAGTGTCCAGAACCTTGGTCCAAAATGAAACTACATGTGCAAGATAGCCTGGGAAATATACTAAATTACCATATAAAATTCAATATGCCTAGTCATTTTCATAACCACTTTTAACCCAGTTCTCAGTTTAGAAGATGTAGAATTTTATGTAAAATCTGCGATAGTCCAAATTTTACAAAGCTTGACTAGAGTGTCCAGACCCTTTGTCCAAAATGAAACTATATGTGCCATATAGCCTGGTAAATATATTAAATTACCATATAGAATTCAATATGCCTAGTCATTTTTATAACCACTTTTAAGACAGTTTATAGTGTAGGAGTTGTTGAATTTTAGGTAAAATCTGCGATAGTCCACATTTTACAATGTGTAGCTGGAGTGTCCAGAATCTTGGTCCAAAATCAAACTTAATGTGCCAGATAGCCTGGTAAATAAGCTAAATAAATTACCATATAAAATTCAATATGCCTAGCCATTTTTATGAACACTTTTAAGCTTTTTCATTGTTTGGAAGTTGTTGAATTTTAGCAAAATTCAGCGATAGTCCAAATTTTACAAAGCTTGACTACAGTGTCCAGAACCTTGGTCCAAAATGAAACTATATGTGCCGGATAGTCTGGGAAATATACAAAATTACCATTTAAAATTAAATATGCCTAATCATTTTTATAAACCACTTCTAACCCAGTTCATAGTTTAGGCGTTGTTGAATTTTACCAAAAATCTGCGATAGTCCAAATTTTACAAAGTGTGGCTAGAAAGTGCGGACCCTTGGTCCAAAATGAAACTATATGTGCCAGGTAGCCTGGCAAATATATTAAAAATTACCATATAATACTCGATATTATCTTTAAAATAATAATGGTTTGTACTTAAAATAATAAAAAATGAATTTAACATCTTTGTTACCATTTCTGTGCAAAAAAACTGGGTAAGGGAAGAAAAAGGGCCTCTCTTGTTATGAGCATTCCTGTTATAAATGAGAAATATTTTAATAAATAACCAATTTCTTCTTTTATTAACCATGGCTGAATTCATGACTTTTGTATAGAATTTACCTTTGATTACAGTGATTGTATGTGTGTGGAAATCTTCTTTTGTTTTAAGTAAAATGTTGGGGTAAGATAAAGAAAATGGCCTCCTGTCAAATTCCAGTCCCTCCTCTTTTGTAAATCAACATAGCATCATGTACCCTACTAATTTGTGGTTTCAATGATACCTACATTTTGTTATATAAATGACTATTGAGGCAGTTTTTGCCAATTTTGTGGCATAAAGCATTTCTTGTTAAAAATAATGAAATTTGACACCCGATATTCAGAAAAAATGTATTTTCTCTGGGATTGAGGCTGCCATTTTGAATAAACAAGGGGTAAATGCACTATTTTCCTTTCAGAAAAGGAAAACCAGTTGTGATTAAGTTCTTTTTTCAGGAAAAATTGGATCCCCGGGAGGCAAAGTGAACCAACCCTGAAATTCAAAAATAAGTCTAACCGAATTTGTAATGCACATAATTCTGAAACTTTTTCAGTTACATATATTGCAATTATAACAACTTTAATGTGGTTTTGTACATTCAAGTTGTTATAATTGCAATATATGTAACTGAAAAAGTTTCAGAACCATGAGCATTACAAATTTGGTTCAACCTGTTTTTGAATTTCAGGGTTGGTTCACTTTGCCTCCCGGGGATCCAATTATGTTTATCCTGAAAACCATCAATGTAGGTCACCCGGACATGTTTGTAAGAAAATATGTTTGGTTGCCAATCTGCAATATGGCTGCCATAACCAAGTTAAAAACATGAAAATACCTGTTTTAAAACCCCTGAAAACATAGTTAACAGAATATAGACTATTACAAATATCTACAATTGTTTTCATAAAGATACACAGAATCCTGGAAGATATATTCACAGCAGAATCTATGTCATTCATCCCCTATATCGGAAAATTGACTTAATCGTACATAAATGCAATAATGAATAATTGACTGCAGGTAAGCTATTGTTGCAGTTACATAGTTGTGTTATACATCACTTTAAAGCTATGAATATACAGAATGATGTGAAAGAAACTTCAGGATGCTTCTGACCCCTAGTGACCCGTTCGGGGAACATTCGTGAAATTAAATTAAATTTTCTTTTTAATTTCGAGTTATGGCTGCATGTTTTCCATTCTGTTGACCAAAATAGATATCCTAATCAATCAATTTTTGCGCTAAATAGATAGAGGAATTAAATACCTTCAAAATCTTACCATTTAAGCATCTATACATGGATTAGTTTATGAATAACAGTATATTTTCTGAAAATAGCGTCACTCGGTTTGGCGAAAATTTGTTTTCAACCTTCCCGCACTCATATAGCTCCTGCTGGTTATCGTTGAGGTCTAAGATTGACCAACAAGCAAATTTTGTAACCTAAGATATATATCTTTCAAAATATATGGGTCTCCCAAATTCCCAAGGGGGGGGGAGGGTTTCGATATCTGGCCCACGGACTACTAGGGCAGGGCCAGTCTCAACAAATGTGATATGGTCTTTTTTATAAGGTGCCTGACCTCAGTTTTAAAGAGAAAGCTAAAATTGTATCATCATTCCATTGGCCTATTCATTCAATATAGATCTTGCCTTTTAAATCTCCTCAATAACTAAATTTTAACTTAAAGTTATTATCCGTTTTCCAATGACACATTTTCTTGTTAAAACATCATAAATTCGCGAAATAAAAACATGGTAGTTTGTGGTCTCGTCCTGAGCTTAGTCTCGATAAAAGAGCAATACCGTTGTGACCAATGAGTTCTCCAACATCTAAAATATATATCTAGCCTTTTAAATTTCATTTCTAGCTCAATTATAACCAAATTTATACCAAATCACAAATTCATCTTTTTCTGGAAAATTCGCCAAAACATCGCAAATTTCTTTTGTTAAGTTAATTGATAATACAACATAGGAGCAGACAGACAGTCTCCATTCTTTACCCCCACCCCCGAACCCTTTGTTTGTCTAAAGGGGTGTCCAAATAATAACTGCAATTATGGACAGATGGCACTTTGGTATATAGATCACTACAGATCACTGCAGATCGATTGTTGTCACCTCAGATCAATGCAGATCACTTACTATACAGATAGATTTTTATCACTACAGATCGATATATTGAGCCACTTTAAGATGGTTGTACTGTTTATTGGACAAAGTTTATCCTAATGGTCAATTTAATGTCCTCACTTAAAACAGTCTACATAGGAATGCTCATGGAGGAGGCTTAGAGCTGTTTGCAGATTTGGGGTCCAAGCAGTCTCAAAATCAACTTTCAACTTGGTCGTGTGATGTCACAGGCTTAAAAATTTTTTTTGTTTGTTCAGTTCAGTTCAGTTGTGTGCCTGCCCAGGTCTGCCGGGTTGCTCACCCCCACAGGGGGAGCTGCACTCTAGTATTTCCATTACTTTCTGTGTCCTTTAGTCTTTCTGGGTTTTCCACGAATATGTCCTGAACAGTTATTTTTCCTACTCGTCTGCTCATTTCTGTGCATGATTCCAGGATGTGTTTTTGGTTTTCCTCTTCTGTTTTGCACATCCTGCACCTTGTGTCCTGGAACATGTTAGTTGCATTTCAACTTCAACATCCTAGTCCTTGCTTTGAAGATAATAAAGTAAAGTGAAGTAAAGTAAAGTGAAATTTTATTTAAAGTCGGTGATGAAAAATAAACAACAACACAAGCTACAAAACTTTTGACCGACCGGGTAAAACCAGCAATAACAAATGGCAAAATGATGAGATGAATTATGTACAGATGAGTTTTCAGAAAGCATTAATCATTAATAAGCCCGTTTGTGTCTTCACAATATACAATGTTGGCCCTTATTTTACAAAGAGTTCCTTTGACATAGAAGACATGTTCCACAATCACATATATTCAGACTATTGATTTTTATCAATGCTGACTTAAAAGAGACTATGTCCGGGCTGCACTTAGTGTGAGAGGGTAGAATATTCCACAATGAGGGACCTTGATATCGAATAGATCGCTTGCCATACTGAATTGTGTTAAATTGTGGTCGAATTAACTTGTTATTATCTCTCATGTTGTACGGAGATACCTGTTTATTGAAAAATTAACTTTCAACAGGCGGCGCTAAGTTGTTCATGACTTTGAAAACAAATTCAGCTAAGTTATGCCTATGCTTAACATAGAGCATCTTCTTATACGATTTCAATAGAATATCATTGTATGTACTCTCATAGTCATTACTGACTAATCGTAAAGCTCTTTCATTAATTTTTCAAATGTTCGGTCCTGTCCGACAGAGAAAGTGTTATATGCGAGAGAACAATAGACAAAGTTTGATGCCACGAATGCCTCATAAATTTTTAATCTGCCTTCATAATGAATGTGCCTACATATTTGTTGTAAAGCATTTATTTGTCTTGCTGCCTTCTTAGTTACTAGTGATACTTGATTTTGGAAATTCAACTTGCTATCAATGTGAATGCCTAGCAACTTGACATCATTTTTAGATTTAATAGTATTTCCCTGTAATTCTAATTCCATTTCAGATATTCCTGCTAATACATATTGCTTGAAATCTGTTTGGGTTTGCCTTCATAAAATTTGATTTAAACCATTTGATTGCCCTCGCAGAGGCTATCTCGAGTTTATCTTTAACTACTGACAAGTCATTATGAGAGTAGGAAAGAGTATAACATCTGCGTAATTATAAAATTCACATAATGTGCTTTGATCTATCAAGAAGTCATTTATAAATATGTTAAAAAGCAGCGGTCCCATCAGAGAACCCTGCGGGGATCCTGTCTTTAAGTTCATCCAATCACTTTTAATGTCACCTATTTTAACAGCTTTTTTCCTATTCTTCAGATAATTCATGATAAGAGAACATGCTTGGACTAATACACCATAGGCATGCAATTTAGCAATAAGAAGTCCATGTGGTAGGCTGTCAAATGCTTTGGAGAGATCAATAAGTACGCACCCTACGTTACAGTTATCATCAAGAGCTTTTCTCCAATTTTCTATGCATTTAATAAGTACATTATTGCAGCTATACAACTTTCGGTATGCAGAAAGATCAATGGATAGTGCTGGTGACATGAAACTTATTAACTGGTGACACATTAATCCCTCAAATATCGCGGATGTGGAGGTTAGAACGCTTAAGGGCCTATAATTTTCTTTTGCAAGTTGATCAGATTTTTTATATAAAGGGGTTACGTCTACCTTTTTGTTACAGTTAGGAGATTTACATTTCTTTATACTTTCATTTATGATTGGTGTTAGTGATCTACTAATACTTTCTGAGCCAGTTTTCAAGAATTTTAGAGAAATTTTATTGAAGCCTGTTGCCTTATTCATTTGTAAGAGTTTCAGCTTACTCAAAGTTGTTGATCTATTTATGCGCTTGAAATCAAATGGTTGTTCATAGTTTGCAAAGTTTTGGATTTGCTTAACACTTGGATGATTTTTGTAGTGGTCATTGACCTGATCAGCTGACATTTGTTGCACTTTTTCAGATTCGCTAAGATCTTTTGTTGCATTTATGAAAAATTTCATGAAAGTATTGCTGACATCTAACGGATCACTAATTAATGTTTATTTTCAAATAAAGTAACATTTTGGTTGTAACGTTTCACATTATTGGTCATAAAATGCTTTACAATTTCCCAAAAGTGTTTGCCTTTTTTAGCATTCTCATTACATTTCTTATAAAAATATTGCTTGAGTGAGGCTCTTTTTAGCTTATTGACAAGGTTTCGTTGCTTTTTAAATTTATCCCAGCATTCTCTATTTTTGCTGTTATGGAATTTTCTTCTAAGTGCTGCTTTGACATTTATGGATTTTCTTAAATTGTCATTCATGTATGGAAGTGCTTTGTATTTGATAATTTTTTTGTTTTCTAGGAGCATTCCTATCAATTACATTTACGAGTAAGGAATTATGAAACCACAGCTGGTTGTTCACATCATCAAATATTTCCGAAAGGAGTTGACATTAGGTCTTTTATGAAAGATTCTTCAGTAAATTTTTTAAAAGATCTGTAATGTACTGTTTTTGGTTCATTATTTGGGCATTTTAGCTTGGTTGATGCACTAATAAAATTGTGAAAATCACTGATGCCTAGTGGTAAATTTGCAGTCATTTTAATAGATTTTGGGTTATTTGTTAGTATAACATCTAACAGAGTAGGGTTTTCTACACTTTTAAAGCATGTCGGCTTTTTTATCATCTGCCTGAGATCAAAAGTATTGTATCGCATAATTCGACCATCTGGTTTGGAGGATTTAAGAAGTTTACATTAAGGTCTCCTATTACATAGACACTATCACTTTCCAAGAGGCATTTGTTAAGCATAGTTCCTAATACATTTGTAAGGAAATTTATATTTACATTAGGAGGTTTGTAGATGTGAAGGAAAATCATATTTTTATTGGATGTTTTGATTTGAATCGCTATTGTTTCAATTCCATTAACATTTAACGCAATGTCAAATCGATTTTTGTGAGGGATAGTTTCTTTAACATAACATAAGATTCCGCCTCCATTGGCATTCCTATCATGCCTGTGCATGACAAATTGGTTTACATGGAATTGAGCACTTGGATGAGATTCATCTGATTTTGTTTCTGATAAGAATAGGATGTCGGTTAGCCCATTATTTAAAATTTTGTGTATTTCCAAGAACTTTTTATATAGACTGTTTATGTTCAAGTGTGAACAAATCATGTTCTTAAAGTTATTTTTTGAGAATTTTGAAAGGTCCTCATAAGGATTTTCTACGCTATCACAATTTTCTTCGCTATCACAATTTTCTACGCTATCACGATCTTGGCTGATGTTATTACTATTTTGAGATGAATTTACAAACATTCCTGATTCATAATCATGCACTACATTACTTTGACACACAATTGGACTTGCACTGTTACATGTAATATTTTTAGAGTTATCAGAATCAGCGACTACATTCTGCTTATTACATACAGTATGACAATCTAGCATATTAAAATCACAGTTGTCAGAGCACACATTTCAGTTAAAATCAACAGTCACATTCAACAAGTTAAAATCATTGTGAAAATCATCATTTACAGTTGAAACAGTAAAACCATGGTAAATAGCATTTTTTGCATAAGGCAGAGCACATTGTCCGGCTAATTGTTCATGCGTGACGGGGCAGAATTTCATTTTGTGTCCACTGCCATGGCAGTTGTAACATAGCAAGCGCTGTCGATGACGGCAGCTGTCAACTGAGTGGGAACGCTCTCCACAGTTGAAACAGCGGAGCTGTTCATTTCAAGATCGTGGGATAGTGTGTCCCTGCTGATTGCGAGTGGGAGGGACAGACGGCCTTGGAGTGAAGTTTCCACAATGGTTGTTGGAGAGTTCAGCTCGCACTGTCATAATCAGCCGCCCCAACATGCTTGCTTCCATGCGGGTACATTGGTTCATGTACTCTGCCCTCTTTCCTGGTGTGAAGTTCTCCTTGTTGTCTAGGTGGAACTTTGTCTTGGTTTCACTAGATTCTTCTATTATCCCTTCTTTCAGTTTTTCATACATTTTCTTCTTTATTTCATTTTTTATACATCTCCTTTGGTTGTTCGCCCTTGTGGCTGTACCAATCAGGCCCTGTCTTAGTTTGTCACTTGTGGTGCACCACCCTGTCTGGTCTTCAGTCTCCCGGATCTGATACAGAGCATTTTTAAGGACTTTCGACTGGGAGACCAACGGAATGTCCTTGTACCATTACATTTAGTGCGATGACGTGTGATATCTGTAGATCAGTTGGGAATCCATATGATATGCTTGCAGTACTCAAGGGGTATGAATAGGGTCGAATTCTGCCAAAAAATTAGACAAGTTCTTACAAAATATTTAAATCAGAAAGATAAAATAAGCAAAAATATATTGTAACGACAGTGAGGAATATTTTTGATATGGAATGTAAACCCACTGATTTCCAATGTACCGTAATATGGGGTGAATTGGGACAGATTTGAGGGTTTTTCTGTCATAGCATGGTCACAAATCATCTTATAAATCAAAATATGGTGCCTATTTATGTCCGAACTTAAGGTCCAGCTATCCCTAGGAGCATTTAAAGATGTCTTTAATTTTCAATGATTTATTCATGAAAACCACTTTCCCAATTCACCCCTTATTTTGGGGTGAATCGGCACAATCCTCTATTTCTATAAGATAATACTTCTTGCCGTGTTTAGGTGATTGCTACATGTGCATTAACATTAGAAAATATGTTTAACATTCAAAAAGACAAATTCTGAGAAAGATCAGACCTCAATTACATGTAAAATTTGCATATTCTTAAAAGTATGATAAATGACACAAAAGTATTAAAATATTTTTTTTTCTTTTAATTACGCATACATGGGTAATTCCGAACTAAATCCAATATCAATGATGACAATTTCAATAATATTCTTTAAAAGGCCATGCCTGTACACTCAAAGGAAAATGAGTGCGGTTATTTTTGTTGATTCATTGCCCTGGATCTGAACCCATGACCATACATACAAATCCCACATCTAGTCAACTCTTCTGGTCGCTTAATTTTGCCAAATATAGGTTATAACATTTCCTGCTATTTTGGTGGCTCTAATATTAATGCTTTTTGTGATATGAGCAAAGTATTGACCACCTGTCGAAAATTAAGTTTCTGCAGGGCCAAACATAAAGTGCTGCAGCTCCTCACTGCCTGCAGTTAGAATGATAAACCCCAGCCACAATATACGCTACACCATATACTATATGCTAAAATTGTGCCAAAAATTACGGACCTGGGTTAAGTAAAAGTAGTTGTAGTTTAACTTAAGAAATGAAACACATTCCTTTCCTGTCCCGATTCACCCCATATTACGGTACATATTAACTTCAAAATCAAGACAACCATAGGTGAAATTTAAGAGACCTTCTCTCACTCAAATATTTGGTCTCCCAGTGATGCCAATTTAGCCATGACTTGAAGACCAAATCTGTCCACTGGGCGACCATTTGGTCTTCCAGTTACTATGTTAAAAAATGCAACAATTCTAACCACTGCCACATGTGGGTTGAAAATTAGAAAATTTAAGTATATTTCTTAAATTAGCAATAATCTGGCAGCCAAAGCTGACTTTCTGGCTGAAGTTTGGACAGATGGATAAAGCTTTTTTATCAATGGAATCCATGTTCCTAGATTCTATAGAAAACATATACGTGGCCCGCACCTACATGGTACCCTTGGGGTTTTGAGAAATCCAAGATGGCCGCCAAGGAATCTGAAATTGCTCAAATGGGGCAACTTCAAACTATTTGACCTAGAATCAAATGCAATATCTAGTTTTCAGGCAATTATGGTGTGGGAAATTCATTTCTGGGGTTGTTATGCTGATTGGGAGTGACCCACAGGTCAAAGAGTGCATTTTGGGTCCTAAATTGAAAAGCAGTAAATTCAAGAAAAAGTTTAGGCTAATTTTGAGAAAATCTTTGTAACCATTGATTCTTTTTCTCAGACAATTAAAAAAAGTGGTGGATATCAGGTTGATATCCTTTTATAAGAAAAAAAAACACAAAACACATCGTTAAGTTAATACCACTTTTAATATTTGGTTCAACTGCTTGTCATTGCGCGAGCCTGTCTTTAACAATTCAAGGTGACACCTCATCAGTTGCAAAATAGTTGCCTTAGGTTTCCTCCTGCTCATCAAATGCTTGTCATTTTATACTGTATAGATTACAGCCATAAAACATCAATTTTTATATATCTCATGCATTTCATGACAAAATATTATTTTTAAAAAACTTATTGAGTTTTGAGCATTTAAGGAAAGTTGGCCACTAAGATGGCTGAATTTTAGATCGCGAAATGCAACATTCTTTGTATAGCATCTAAAATCAAGAACGACACGTCTGTTTCAGCGGATTCTTGCAAGTCTTCCACAGATATTGATTCCCTACTTCAAATTTGACTGAAAAAGAGGTATCATATTTCAAAAATGTTGAAGTTGTCCCATTCCAAGCAATTTCAAATGCCTTGGCAGCCTTTCTTGTGGTAGCAGAGTGCATGCACCAAGTGCTGAGCCAGTATTACAGGATGTGGCACCAATACTCATAGTGTCTGATAAGTGGTCGTTGCATGGCCAGTTCCTGCAACTAGTTTTGGCATAAAAGTAGTTTTGCAGTGCCATCGGGGTCACAGACAATGATAGGAAGACAATCAACTTTCTGAATCCCATTATCTGGAAGCAGATCGCATCCAAATTAACTACCAGACCAATTGCTATCATCTGTGACATCAGAACCACTCCCTCACTGAGACATAATTTCAACTGTTTTCTCTCATGCAAATTTATCAACATCGCAAGCTGCACCCTTTCAGTATTCCCTACCTTACAAAACTATGTCAACATCAACCTGGCTCTCGCTGTGCTTCGAGGAATTCACAATCCTTTTGTATCGTTATCAACTGGATTTCTTGAACCTGAGCAATGTCAAACAATTCGTTAAAATTGACCTTGAACTCTTTTTCTTTCTTTACCTGAGAAGCAGATATTTTGGTTTTTTCCTCAGCAAATGAACTGTGCAGTTCCACCTTCTTCTCAAGCTTTTTGATGATGTTTCGCTCTTCAGCAGTCGGTGTCCTTGCTTTTACTCCCAGATGACTATATCAACCTCACTGACAACATCACTCTCTGTCTCACTCTCTTTGTGTGTCCTCTTATATACAAAAACCTTCTGGCAGGGGCATAGATTTTTTGTAGAGGGTTATTTCGTTGAACTCAAACTTCGCATGATGCCCAACAGGCCAAAAGTCGCACAGCAGGGGATTTCTGGGGCCATTAAAGGCTCAGAAGCTAGTAGCTACCATATTTTAGATTAACTAAGGTAAGTACTGAGACACAGGCCTGTAGCATGTACTTTCCACCTAACATCACCTGGTATCATAGGAAGAACAGATAAATATAACTAACACTTGTCAACACCAAGAAGTTATAATTTGAAATTCTATTGGGGGGGGGGGTGGGCGGGGTAAACATATGATCATCCCCCTAGGCTCATCCTTGTGGATGGGATGCATCCCCCATGCCCCCTCATGATCTACCCCCCTGCCTTCTGGAAAACTCCAGACATATGAGTAAGTTCTACCTGGGTGAGGAAGGCCACCTACACCATAGGCTGTTGACATCTTCAAAAAGCCTCATGGTGGCTTTTCTCTCAAGGCTAAATTGTGATTACTAATTATGTTCATCTGGTATCTATGTGATACTAACACAATGAAAGGACTCAAGTGATGGACTAAATTATGCAAATAGCATTGATATAAATATTGAGACTACTGGATTGTGTTCTGTCTTCTCCATGCCTAGATGCAATGCATTGGTTCAAAAACTCAGAATTTTACTTGGGTGGTGCAAAAATAGGGGTCTGGTGGCAGTGGTTAATATGTATTAATTCTTGTGAAATTCAACTCAACTTATTTTTTCCCCAAATGGAACAAGAAAATGAAGAAGCCCCTGAAAAAGTTGAAATTTTTATTTTAGGACCACCCTAGACTGGCCCTTAAAAAAAAAAAGTTTGAAATTTATATGGGCCACCCCCTCAAATGTTGCCTATTATGGTAAAAACAGGCTGTGCGTGCGTGGGCCAGGCACGGGCTGACTATTGCGGGCAAGGGCCGGGCATGGGCTAGTGATTTTTTCTCGGGCTGGATTTCTTCACAGCTTGGAGAAGCTGTGAATTCTTCTGGGTGGGTATATAAACGCCTTTCTATCTATTTCTTTGTTGCGTTCCACTCTTGAGCTAGATGCAGGAATGAAAACATAGAGATGTCACAATCTTTTTCAAGTGGTAATTCAATATGAAAGTATGCCAGTCTGCTGGAAAAAAGTAGCATATGCGGGCATATGCGGGCATATGCGGGCATATGCGGGCATATGCGGGCATATGCGGGCACAACTGCCCGTGGGCATTGCACTGTGGGCTCAGGGCGGGCGCGGGCATTCATTTTTAAAAGGTGGGCTGACCAAGGGCACGGACACCTGCACAAAAGTGCCTGCGAGTGCGGGCCGAGCCGGGTGCAAATCTGCGAGCGCGGAGCGGTAGTAGACCCTGGAGTCAGTCAAGTCATGCTTGGATGACTGACTTGATGTTCAATGACTTGACTTGACTGACTAAGTCGACTTAGTCATCTTCTGTGACTTGACTTGACTACCTATGAAGTTGACTGGCTAAGTCAGCTTGGCTGACTAAAATAATAGATGAACACTGTTAATGTGGGGTAAAATAATGTTTAATTATACCTATCGGATGGGCTTAGGTGGAGTGACCAACTTACCAAAAATTTACAGAAATATTCTGTCTTAAAATGCAAACAAGATGGTCTAGTTCGGGCCAGATTCATCCAATTTTAACAATTTTGGTACCATTGGAATCGTCTTTTCAAGACAAATCCAACGAAACCAAACATGCTGGGGTTCAAAAATAGGCGGCGGCTGACAAACTCATCATTGAAGGCTTGATTGTCAATGACTTGACTTGACTTTTACATGCATTGGTTGACGGCGGCGACTTTTGTCTACGGCTCCGGGGTCTAGGCGGGAGTGGGCAGGATTTTAGAGCCCGCGCAGGTAATACATGGTGACTGATAGTACTCCTCTTTGTCTTATGTTGTCCTTCATCTTTATCTGTCTTGTGTTCTCGTGCTTTTTCTCTATTGAGGCTTTCAGATCTTCATTCAGCTCTTTTGTGATTTTCCAAATCCTGTCTCTTATGCCGTGTTTTCGAGTACATACATTACTACTTCCGCCCGTGCTTTGTCATATGCCTTGGACCTTGGTGACACCTAGGAAGGCTATGTATAGTTATTATCCTCTCCTTGTCGCCTCCTTCAGTGCTATGATGTGGTCAGCTGTGTTTGATACTTTTTTCCTCCTCCTTGCATATCAGTGACGTCTAGCTGGTTCTTGGCGTTTAAATTTATGATGCTCTCGAAGAGCTTTCCAATGTTACTGCAGATGGATATCCATTTCACGGCTGCTCCCTCTCCTTTTTCCGTTTCTCTTCTCCTTCGAGAACCATGTGTACCCTTCCAGGGCTTCGTTTTGTCAGCATTACTATGTCTGTTTCCTCCATTGACATTTCTTCCTTCGGTCTTCTGACTTTTCCTCTGGTTCTATTAATGTTGCAGTAGAGCCGATTGATGTGTGATGTTTTGTTTCTTCGTTTTCTTGTTAATACTCTCTTCTCTACTCCCATGTCTTTTTGGAAGATGCTTGTTTCTAGTATTTTATCTTCTGGCGCGAATGTTAAATTTTTCCTCTTTTTCATTTTTTCAACGTCTGCTTTGGTACTGGGGGTTCTTTGGGAAGGGGGGGGATGGATTTCCAGTGACATAAGCCTATTCACATACTTGCACTGGTTTGATTACCCCTCAGGTTGGTTAATGCACTTTTGAGCTTTTTGAGGGTTGCAATGTCATTTCTTTGAATGCTCCTGTAGGGTAATGTTCTTCAAGTCGGACACTCAGAAGGTGACTCCTTGAGTCGGACACTTTTGTTGGGCTCTATTGTCTATTTGAGAGCATGTGTACCTATTTATTTGGTACCAGTGTACAGCTTAATACTTCCTTTATCTACTCAAAGAGTATCAACATGATATGGGAAACTTAAGTGTGGCTTTCATGGCTATAAAGATGGGGTAAAAAGTGGGTTTTTCTGCTAATATTATGTCAGATATTTGTACATTTTAGAAGAATAAAGTCAGAGTGAAGCCATCTTTTGCGGGCCTATGACATTGATTTTACTTCAATTGTCCAACTTTAAGCTGGAGATGGGCTTGATAAGTTTTGTGCTGTAATGCAGGTTTTTTCAAAGCACTGGAATGTTGTTGACCAGCTGTATCTGTATAAGTATTGTCTGAAGGAGTCAACTGTCAGACTCAAAGATACCCCCTTCAATTTTTTTTTTCAGAAAATTAGTCAGTGTCCGGGTTACTTTGGCCACCCCTGGAAATGGCAATTGGCAAGAGTTGGAACAGCTTGTAGTTATTATCGTTTTCATAGCTACGTGTTTTTTGAAAATTTCGTTTTGCAGTTAAACCGTGACATCATCTGGGTATCTGTGAATGTGATTGGTCTAATCTTCAATCTGTGACATATCAGTTCAGAGTTTGACATCACAGTTTATGACAAAGGAAATAAAAACTGCCAGGCAATGTTACGCTTTTTGTACAACCACAACAAACAACTTCTGTCCAAGCTGATTATTACACCTTGACAGAAGAGTCTCTGTTTCAATGTTTAACAAAACAAAGCCTGTTTTATTGTTATTCATAAGACACTCGTCTTCACAATTTCAAATCACTTCGTCACATTTGTTTTTAGTCATTGTACACTGCAGGCCAAAAGTTGGGAAACAGAATTTTGCTTGCCATAAGGTCAGTGTTACAGAAATTCGCTTGAGTGTGGATGGATTGCAGCTTTCAAAAATACTGATGGCCCCAAACAAGTTGCCAGGCATGTCCTAATCCTACCAAGTGCATAAATACCGGACAAAGAGCCCAAATCATCCATCAATCATCCATCCCCGTTTTTGAGAGCAAACTTTGAAATTTAATGCTATTTTTACAAATTTATTTTTAATAATCCACTATTTTGGCTTGATCAAGTATAAGAATCCGAAGTTCGGAACAACCAGATACCATTTTGCAACACTAATTAGGCAGCTTATTGTTTTTTCCAAACTTTTGACCAGCAGTGTAACTCTCCTTTGAGGATAAGTGGTCTGTTTAGTTCAGTTTCATTTTGTTAAAGTATCTATCAACGTATCTATCAACCTATGTAGGTATTAAAGCTAAATAAGCTAAACATACATAATCCATGTGTGAATGCATTTGGTCAGTTTCTTAAAATATGTGCTTGTAATAAACAGTTATGCAACTAAATCTGTGACATCACAGTTTTGAGATAAAGCAAAGTGCAAACTTGAAAAACACGTATCTATGAAAACGATAATAATAGCAGTCAAGGAGGTATAAACTTTGATTTAACAAAAAGGTGTATGACCCTGAAAATTATGTTGACTGCCATAGATGCTAAAATGGTCCAATGTAATAATTGAAATTTATGTTTTTTAACAAGCATAACATAGCAATGATGTGCTGGCTGCTAGAGAAGCTGTGAACCACTGTAGACATATGAATTCCTCCGAAATAGCATTAGCCAAAGTTATTTCATCTTGGATTATTTTTTATGGTGTTTGTCAGCATAATGTTGCATCGGTGAATTACAGTGAATTACGCAAAAAAATTGAAAATTAGAATAGAAATGTAAAATGTCATTTGATTGATAAAAATTGTTTTTAAAAAACACCTTTTATGACTGGTAACGTATCTTATATTATTGTGACCTAAGAAGTGGGGTTCATGCTATGTCATTCTGAATAAGGAGGTAGCTGTACACGGAGTGTGGTACACGTATCAATACTTACTTGTTGGTCAGAAATCTGCGAATGAGTCACAACTCATTCTAGATTACAAAAATACATTCCTCGGCTTGTTGGGTGGCCAAAGTAACATAACTAATTAAATTCTACATTGGTTAGGGTGCATCAGTTGCCCCAACATCAACCGATCCAGCTGTACCTTGGTCCATAGTTGGGTTTTACCACACAAAATCAGATTATGAAATTTCAGCTTGATCGATGGACATTTAGGGGTGCCTCCGAGAGCATCTTTCTTTTGAGTTTTTCAGGATAAATTACGTTTCCGTAAGATCGCGGTTTGCGATAACTTGAGTTATATAGAAGATAGAAAAAAACTAATGACATATTTGGATTCTGCAGAAAATTTCCTTCAAAATGAATACCTGGAACCTATGTTTCCGTCAACATTATGGTGATCATGTACTGCAAGATATGCTTTTACTTCGATTATTATGTACGATGTCACTGATATACACAAGTTTCTGTTTATATGACTGCATGGTACTTATTCTTTGCTTTTCTCTTCATATAAATTATGTTTCATAAATATCAGCAGCGATTTACTGAGTATTCAATTTCATCTCTCAAAGCAATTTCAATTATTCATGATGATCTCAAAAAGTTTTATGACTACGAAAAGAGAAAAAAAACAAGTTTGCTATGCTATGTGGTGATAAGTGACCATAAGTCCCAATTTATTGAAACCTTATGAAAAACTAGCCCTAATACTTTTTGTGGACAAGGAGATGGGTCCATTTACCATGTACATTAAGGTTCATCAGCTGTCCTATGAATAAAAAAAATAGAGTCGGGAAGCCGTACCATGGCTTGAGCTTGTGTTATGGTAGTTAGAAGAAGTATTACTTTTCTTTCTTTCTATATTTCTGCATTTGAAATGATATTCTCTTTCTTCATTACTAATTTACTGAAATATCTTAAACTTGACCATTCTTAACACGTGCAGGATGATTGGTTTTAATGAATTTAATCTTATTTAATTTATATTTATGAAAATATACTTTTAAAAGGCCTATCCACCAATTGCCTCTCAAAGACTTTTCTTGAAGGTCACACAGTATTGCATCTAAAACATTTATCACTTATGCAGATCTCACACATTCCTAATATAATGGAATTTAAGTAGAAAGGTTTGTACCCTTCTGCATGAGACTGCAAGTAATCAATGCCTTTTTTAAAACGCCATGAAAGTTTGAGTGAAAATGTTAAATAAATATTACATTTATTAAATTGCTTCTATTCTTGTCATGGAATTGTGACTATAGATTAAATCTATGAAATAAATCCTCCTTGGACCTTGCCATCCATCTAGTGCAGGATATACAGATTATGTATACTGACAGTCTCGGTGAACATAGTCCCTGATATAGGCCTACTCTAAAAATGTTGGTTTGAAGCTTAATGTGGCCTCAGAAAGTACTTCCAGAAAATACACAATGTGAAAAAATATTTTTATTTCATTAATTTGCAGAATATGAATGGTTGATTACAATATTATGTACAATTGTACATTGACACATCTTCTTGTGCACTATAATTTCAGGAAAGTTTTCTCAGTGTTAAAACAGATGATGACTCCTTAATGCATAGCATATCAGTAATGTTGTTTCTTAATTGTCATACAGTCGTAAAACATTAATCAAGATCATTGAATCCTTGAATAATAGAAATAGCTTTGAGAGCCAAAGAGAAATACTGAGTATATTATTACTCATATGTACCAAACATAATAAATAAGAAAGGAACAATTAAAGACAAAGTATCTTGCAGTCATTTAAATAAAAAAATTTTTTATATCAGTGAAGTCGAAAAAATATTCAAAATAAAAACACATCCTGCCCCATGGCATCAACATTATCTCAACGAAAGTATAGGTTCCAGGTATTCATTTTGAAGGAAATTTTCAGCAGAATCCAAATATGTCATTATTTTTCTTCTATCTTTTATATTAGTTAAGATATCGCAAACCGCGATTTTGCGGAAACATAACTTTTCCTGAAAAATGTCTTAGGAAATATGCTTCCGGAGGCACCCCTAAATATTGTTTGATCTGGCTGATTTTTTAGTATGCTCATCTGGCTACCAAAACACAACTTCATGACAAGGTACAGCTGCCTATCTCTATTTTTTATTTTTCATGGGGCGGCTGATGCACCCTAACATTGGTACATGGTATTACATGCTCAAAATCTAAGGCGGCCAAAGTTACCCCAACTCCCTTTAATTATGTAATAAAACATAGAACCGTCATAGATTTTGGAAGGATTTTTGACAGATGAAGACCTCAATGTACTGGCTGTGTCATGACACAAAACTGTTGATATGCAACAAATAGTTTTTCTCAAAACACAAATTTGGTACTCCGAAATGGCCAAAGTAACGCCGTTTTACGGTTCTTCTCACTCCTTCTCTTTTCTCCTTTCGCTCTTGATCATGGATGTAGTCTCAATTGTCACCCCTAAAGCATCTGCCTCTGTTGTAGAAAAAGCATTGGGTATTCCTTCTTTCTTCTCTTTTTGAGTTTCTCTCTTTCACTTCCAGTTCTGAATGTAGATGGACCTGTCTCTCTTCCCGTCTGTTTTATTCCCTTGGCGTATTTCGTGCAATTACAACCAGAACTTGTGCCACCATTTCTTTTGCGTTGCCTCTTGTCAGGTGTAGATCGTCCTGTAGTGCGACGTCCACTGGTGCTTCCTCAAGTTCCCTGGTCATCCTTATTATAGGCAATCTCTCTCCTTTGTCTTGGTTTTGCAGTGTGGAGTTGAATATCCACCTTTCCATTTATACTCCTCTTCTGTTGATGTATCTTTCCCTTGCAGCCTTGAAATTCCTCCGTCCATCTTTCCCTTTTTTTATATCAGTCATCCCGAGTAGGAAGAGAGCTATGTCGTTTTATGATTCACGTCGGACTCTATCGAGGTTGTTGTGATCTTTATCAGGGGCTCACAGTTCAGGTGTTCACTTTCTTTGATTTTCCTCCTGCTCTCTGCCAGCTGGTGTTCAGTTCTAAGCCGGCATTTATGGTGTCAGTTATGTTTAATCAGTTAATTCAGTGATTATCATGTCTAGCAGCATAGGTGAAAATAAACAAAGTTATTAAATTGCTTGAGGTTCTTCATAAAATAAGAAGATTGGGAGACCAACAGAAAAAACTGTCAATGACATAGCAGAGACAGTTTGCAAGTTAAAGATCAGAAAATTAATTTTTCCGGTGGACCACTTATCTGCAAAGGGCTCTAATATGTTACATCAAAGAGAAGCAATTCGCCATAAAAATTTCAATAGACTTGTTATCATTTTCATAGTAATTGTTTTTTGCAGCTGTGACATCATCAGAAGAATGTGATTAGTAGTATTTTTCACATGCTCAGTTTACAGTTTGATATCACAGTTTATATTTACCTGTTTGATTGCTTTGGACTAGTCCCTTTTCAGAAAAAACATTTCACCAACATGTAACATGTTATGTACAAGTATCCAATTTGCACTAGCAAAAAATTATCCCTGCTTGAGACATGCTTGCAGCAATGAATATTTGTAATTGTTTTGACACAATTACATTTTTTGGTGATGTTTGATTAAAAATAAAAAATGTGTTCATCAAATTGCAAAAAAGTCAAATTTTGATGTTGCTCGATAAGCTGGTTCTTTCTGAAGATGGGAAAAATATTAGATTAGACAAAATCTTACAAAAACTATGAAAAATTGTTTAAAATCTTTTTCAGACTTGTGTCTTTGAGACTGGTTCTCATCTTGCCGATTTCTTAATATGACAAGTGTACGTCAGTGGCAGAGTGAAATTGTTGATAGTCACTTGCTGCAAGCCATGACAGCATGGATCCAGTTAGTGCCTGCAATGTGTATAGCTAAATTTGAGCTAGATTCCTGCATTTCACCTAATTAGGTAGTATTTTCTACTCAGAATATTGCATAATGCATATGAATTAAATGTAGTAGGAGAGACCGGGGCACGTTGGACCGCTTTTTTATTTTCTGACTCTAAATCAGAAAGTTCTCTAGTTATTTGAAAAATCACTTTACTGACTGACTTCTGAACATCACACTACCCTTATGCTAACCAAGTCGATCTGCCATCCGTAGTTGTGGAGAAAAATAAGTTTGAAAATTTTTTTTTTGTGGTCCAACGTGCCCGGGTCCGGGCCACGTTGGACCGCCATATGGGGCAGGTTGGACCATGGAATGAAAGTCCAGGAAAGTAGAAGCAAACACCACATTTTATTCCCACAGATCACAACACACAAATTTGTGTCATTGCAGAATGATTATATCGGAATATTTACCCAGATAATTTTAACAAATCTTGTTTCAGCTAGAAGGGCTGGCAGATTAGCCAACTGAATTGATTTTACCCTCATATTGTACAGGTATTACTAAGGTGCTCTATTCATTTTAAAAATTACACAGCTGGCATTTTGCCGATTATTTTTTTTCAGTCAATCCAGTTTATAATGATCCAAGGTGCCCCGGCCATGCTGGTCCAACCTGTCCCGTCCCAACCTCTTATGAAAATGTGAATGCCTCGCTAACAAGGTTAAACTTGAACTCGGGAAACTTATATCAAACTTCACTTAAGTATGATAGTCTCAATTTATGAGACTTGCCTGACAGGATCCCCCATATTGTAAGAAGGGTAACCCAGTCATCGAGACTTGGAAAAAGTCACTTTTTATGCCGAAAATCAAACAAACTGAAATAGAACTCTCTCTTTACCTTCAATGCTCATGAAATATTTTGGCCCAAAGGCACACCGCTAAAGGTCTTTTTATTGGGGATTTGGATAACTGTGCATGTTTTATAAAAAAATATTATTGGGATGGTCCAAAGTGCCCTGGTCTCCCCTACCAGATAGTGAAGAGATAGCGCTCAGATAACTGTAAAGTGTATGGTCTTGATATTATTCCATAATGAAGTGATGAAGTTAGGATAATGTTTTGGTCAGGTATTAATAGATGAATACAGTTAACACAATTATGCAGTGTATTTCTTTTCAAATACACAGCAGATAATGTAGTAACAATCAATCGATAGTAAAGTTGGGAATCTGTATAAGCACTCCTTTACATCTTTTTAGTTGTACTGTTTTCAGACATCCTCTTGGGGTACTTTTACTCATCTAAGGGAAGGTTTTTTGGAGAAAAACGGAGAAGTAAGATTTGTTGTTCTTGAGAAAGAGTTTAAAGATAAATAACGGATCAGTGGGTCACAACTCTCCAAGAAATAGAGAGCTACTGAAAGAGAAGACTGAGAGAAGGCAAATTGTCAGGCCTAGCAACTCATCAGATTACTAAAATTATGCTATTTGTTTTATTGATAAAGAACAGGCCAAATTATAAACAATATTTGTGTCACAAATTTCTAGGATTGAACCTCATGGTTGCAGAAGATGATCACTTAAATGCTAGATGCCATATAGGTTCTTTTAAAAGTACTTGAAAAGTACATACCTTGTATTAGAAATTATAATATCAACCTTGTGTCCCGCAATTCCATACAATAAAGGGATCAATATGTTGGAGCTCTGATTAAAGGACCACAATGGAAATAAGAGTAACCTTTATTGTGTCATCCTATACTGTTTCATTTGTATGTATGGTGAATAAAATAAAATAAAATAAAATTTCTTAATCAATTCAACATATTGAAGAGAAGTATTGAAATTTAAGATATGTTAAGCACCCACTCCATACTCACAGCAAGCCCAAATAAAACCACTTTCAAAACAAAGCCCATGTGAACTGGTGCCAACCCAAGATTGATACGTGACCATGCTGTCAATGCAGAATATTTCAGTTTTACAGATGTTTCTAAACTTTTTTACCTGCAAGAGCTGATCAAAAACGTATCGTAGGAAAACCAATGAATTATGCTGACATGACTATGATATTACTGAATGTTTCCTGACAGTATATATATGATAATATTTTGCACCAAAATTTATGAGCCAATCAACTCACAGGATATCAATCACGTGCCACGCCAATAAATAACGATATTGGCGTGTAGAAAGTGTTATTGGCGCATTAAAGTTACATTGGCGTCCAAAGTGCACATGCACTTGACTTATTGCAATGGCGGAATCAGTCTTTCTGACTCTTTCATTATATTGACTGCCTTCCATTCAAATTCTCGATTGTCATTGAAGGGTACTCAAGCTGCTAATTGCGATCAAGTATAGTTGACCAAGTTTCAATTAAAGTGTCTCATCCTATAAGTGAAAGTATTTGTGACCTGCTCCACCAAAATGAGTTCAAAGTAGGCAATCCCTATTTTCCAGAAATTAGTACACGGCCTTATGTCATTTAGTGGTATTTTTTAAAAGCCTGACAATCTTGTACTTTTTGGAAACCTGGGGAGTTGTAGTAACATTTTTTGCTGGATGCCAATTTTTCCCATGGCAACCAAAACAGGAATTTGTTACCATAGCAACCAAGGTCAGTTTTTCGACAAATTTAAGAATTTTCATATTTTATTAAAACCATGGCCAGAACCAGAATCTAAGTATCAGGATTAATAAACGCACAAAATCGAATTTTTTTGGTCAAGTGACCTTTGACATCCAGGGTCGTTGTCATGGTAACAAATGCGACCAAAGGTCAAAATTCAAGGTTTTTTAATCTCAGCTGAACTTTACGGACCTCGCATTGCCCAAGTTACCATCAATTTCAACAATCATTGGAGTCATTAGTGGAACGAGTATGTGTACTGTTTCTATACATATGCACATTACATTGGTGGCCATGGAAACCAGTTTAGAAACAAAACTTCAAAGTCATGTCGACCGTGTAACGTCTAAATTGACTAATTGGGCAACTTTGATATCACCAATGTACTATTTTATCACACCTGGGGTTGAGATATTTTTAGAGTTTTGCATTTATTTAAGTTACTGAAATATTTTTTTGGCCTAAAGTTGGAATTGTCTCCTCCTGCTTCTTGTCTGTGGTTGCCATGGCAACCGTTTTTATATGTTGTGTTATTTTGGTAAAAATCTCCAAATTTCACCTTAAATGTGTATAAGAAACTGTCTGTTTTGTATGAAAAAAATATTTTTGGATAAAAAGGGGTATATGTGATCACATGACCTCATCAATAAGAGATACAGGTGATCTTGAAAGTGAGGCTCGATGGTGAGAAATGTGTTATTACATTGACGTCAAAGTAAAAAAATGAGAAGTTATTGTCAGTAGGTCACCATCATTATTTTGGTTAAAATGGTTGTTAATTTTATTTTCTACATGTAGATATATCAGTTTCCAGAATTTATGATTTTCAAAAAATATTGGTTGCCTTGGTAACCGGACTGAATGCACTTGCAACAAATACAAGGATTTATTTTGCATAAACTAAAATTTACAAACATCATACTGGCAGATTCTAATCAATTTCATCAACAATTTGTGTATAAATATGCTACAACAGTATGTCTACTCTTTCAATAGATTCATTGGTAGCCATGGTAACCAGGTTATAGCCATAACATTAACAACCAGGTACAGTTTAATTGACAAATGTGATGTATTAGTTGCCTAAGATAAGATAATTCTCAAACTTTTCTGTCACTTATTTATGATATTAAGTTCTATTTTTCTTTTTTTAAATGTTGAAATTCTTCCAATTCCTCGGCATGGTAACCATAACAACAGTTTAGAAGAGCCTCATATTTTAGATATAAATAAACAAATCTCAAATTTTTACGAAAAAAGAAGCTGACAAGGGTCTGTACTTTAAATTAAAGAATTTATTGTCCAAGGAAAATTATCCATGCCATGATATCCTGTTGACATGAATGTTACTTTATAAATCAGAGATAATGTTCAGTTTAAAAACGAGGCTCATATTCACTAATATACAAAAGAAAATATTAAGACAATGATGCTTATTAAGAAAAAAGGGCAGGTGGTGATTGTTTCATTCGAAGAATTATGAGTACATTACTTATACTCAGCTGTTTGTGGCCATCAATGACCTCACAACAGGCCCTATTCATTGCATTGAAATGAGATGTCAATTTGTCATTGAGTAACTTGTGATTCAGTAGATTGTTTGTTCTGATAGCATTGAGAGTATAGGATATGAACTGAGCCTCATGTACTGCATGTGAGTCACAGAGAATAACATTACATTGATAGGGATATCACCTGATTGAAGCTAACTACTGACAGAAGAATTGACGCATGAACACAATAAAAAACTCAACACAGATCAAAATTTTAAGATGGTCGCAGTGCCCATTTTTATATGGGAAAAAGGGGACAAGACACACATACACACATCGATCATACACACCACACATAGAAGAGTTTAAATGACACACAGACAGGAAAGATATACACAGATAACCTGCTTGGACCGACTACACGTTGGCCCCTTACACACAGGTCTTAAACACATGAAAAATTATGTACAGTATAAAGAGATATGAAATTTACACATGGATACCTAGAATTTTATACATGAATAAATCCTTTAAAAAACTGTAGATACTGATTAACATAAAAGATGAGGATCCACTTTATTTTATATTTTAACCTATTACTTGGTATTGAAAACCTGGGTGAGTAAATGAATTTTTTTGGGGCTTTAGCCCATGAAAATTATAAAATTTTTAATTTTGAAGAGAAAAGGGAGAGGAGGGTGGGGTAATTTTGAAGTGCGACACCCGCGAAAAGAAGTGGGGGCTTTTATACACACGGGGTGCTTTTAACAGCTCTGTTGATGTTTTTAGCTGTTTATACTGAGCAGGAAAAGGTGCACAGAACAGGGGACTAAGCCTAGGATTGAATGGATGAGAAAACCGAGAAAAACTACAAGAAATGTGACACATGGTCCAAAAAGGAGGGAATGTTAGACCGAGGAAGAGACTACCAATTAAACCGAGCACTGGCCGTCTTCTGTCCACACTTCAATATCTTTTGGTTACTACAACCAAATCCCAAAAGGGTAATCTGTTCTAGAATATTTGAGAAGAATGAGACTGTTCTTCTCACTTTCATTGTATATATAATTATGTATTATCAGTGTTGTATTTTTTATTCCCAACAATGTACTGGGTAATTGGTTGCCAATGCCATGGTATGCATTTGAGAGGCTCAGTTGGTCTATTAAGAAATGGATTGATTGACTGATCTGGCACATTTTATCATACAACTTACAAAAATCAGTTCAAATTACACAAGTTTTTTTTTTGGGCTAAAATTCTTTTTCAGGAAAATTAAAAATATAAAACAATTTCCATAACTGGTGAATATGTGTAATTTCTTGGTGAAGTTGAGCAGTTGGGAAACATGAAAATCAGTTTAATGGTGATTTTGAGTTTGCTGATAAAAAAAAATTGGGGGTGCCATTTTATTACTGTTCCAACTTTTTAAGGACTCCCAATTTGTCGAATTAAGACTCTCTGAATGCCATGGCAATGAAGAAATGTGATGTCAAAACTAAATCTAACAATCTTCAATAAGCTCCAAAAATCATAACCACAGCTGCTATAGTGCTCCAGTAGCATACACAAGACTCATAATATCCAATAATGCCGGTTACTAGCTGAAAGTTTCAGTGAACAGTGGCTTTATTTATTGTGACAGGAAATGTGTCAATATATTGGGGGGGGGGGAAGTGTCTCCTTCATAACATAAATGTATGCATTGTATAGTCCTATCATGAATATTTCTATTCCTTTTGTAACAACAGTAAAGTACAAATAGCTTTGGCGACGAGATAAGTTCACATTAAGCATGCATTATAGTAATGTATTGAATTGACAGGTATGTGTTGACTGTTTCTTCTATCAAGTATTTTTAATATCCTTTCACTTTCACGAAGGCTATGACAAAGCAATGATGCTGGTTTTAAAAATGCTCTGTTCTTTACCCTACTTTCATTACTGCCTTTTGATCTTTTTTTGGTTTGGTATTCATGAGTTCTTTCATCATTTTGAGGTACTGATGTGCTAAACCATTCACATCTTTCAAAATAACAGTCATGAGTTTGAATAGGGATATTTCTTTCTTTTGTCCACAAATTTGACCTCTTTTTTAGTCCTTCAGTCAGTCGAACTGCTGAGTTTTGGGCAACTTCGAGTGTGTCTGTCAATTGATTGAAAGAACCCTTGGTAAGACAGTCTGTCCATTGCTGTCAGGCCAAACCATTACTGGTATGCTTCATTTTGAGTCAGATTACATTGCTGTAGTACAGGTGAGGGGTGATTCTCACATTGAACACTGTTTTGATTGACTTCTTGTTCAGTAACTTTCAACTAGTGATCTTGATTAAATGCTATGTTGTCTTGATGATAACAGACTTGCTTAATCCTAAAGAAACAGTTGGAAATTGATGAAAATTAGGAGTGCAATACTTATCTTTTCAAAACAGATATAATAATACGCTTTTGGTTGATGACCCATTGACCCTCCTTTTTATTACAACAGTCGGACAAAACGATCTACATGCATGTCAGATTTGATCTTCTCTGCCTTGATACCATGATAATGTATGGTAAATGTAAAAAAGATTTTTTTTTTAAAGAATGAAACGAGAACATTTCTTTAACCCAACCGAACAGCCTCCCAAATGTTAGGTCTGGAAACAAGGCTCATGAACCACTTTTCTTTTTTACTGTTTAAGGCAGAAAACTTCAGCATTGGGCTTTATGAGCTGCATTCTAAAACAAATAATTTTATACCAAGACTTAGGCTACATCATATTGGAGAAATTCGATTGGTAAATTTCAATGTAAAAGATCCATGCCCACTGTTAGTGGGAAGAAGGCTACACTGTGCCGCACACATAGCTGTTTCTCAAGAAAGAAGGATGGACACTAGGCAGTGCCCTACTATTTTACACACATTTGTGACATCCATAGAATGGTTGAAGTCACCTCATGGTAATTTCAGAAAACAATTGTCCCACTAAGAAAGGAAATAATTTAATTCACTGTTCAGCTTAAAAAGATGTTTGACCCTAAAAACACAGAAATAGCGGCAGAATATTTCACTAGGGCAGAACAATGACTCTTGGCCTTTTATTTCCTCTTATTTGTCTCTCATATGCATTCAGTCTGGATACCATGGCAACAAATATTTCAATAATTAAAAAATATGGAAACTGATATATCTAAAAAATAGAATTAACAGCCATTGCTACCAAAATAATGACGGTGACCTACGCCCAAACACTTGTTATTTTATTACTTCGCCGCCAATGTAACAATGCATTTCTTATCTTTGAGCCTCACTTTCAAAATGACCTGGATCTCTAACTGTTGTGGTCATGTGATCACATATACCCCTTTTTATCCAAAAATATTTTTAATGTGAAAAAGACAATTTCTTATATATATTTGAGGTGAAATTTGGAGATTTTTACCAAAATAACAAAACATATAAAAACGGTTGCCATGGCAACCACAGACAAGAAGCAGGAGGTGACAATTCCAACTTTAGGCCAAAAAAATATTTCGGAAACATAAATAAATGCAAAACTTTAAAAATATCTCACCCTAGGTTTGATAAAATAGTGCATTGGTGATATCAAAGTTGCCCAATTAGCCAATTCAGACGTTATTGAGCAGACATGACTTTGAAGTTTTGCTTCTAACCTGGTTTCAATGGCCACCAATGTAATGTGCATATGTATAGATTGATTGATTGATTGATTGATTGATTGATTGATTGATTGATTTATTAGCTCATTATAAAAAAACACGGAATATAAAATGAAGTATCTGGAGCAAGGAGACCCCTAAAGGCAAGTTATTGCCGCTATCAGGGGGCCACCTTTGTCTAAAAATTCATATGATAATGTACATATATGATATAATTTTGAAAAGCAACCAAATTTAAAGATATTATAATAAAAGAAAAAATATAAAAACTGAAGAAAATAAAAAATAAAAATAAAAATAGCTAACATAATCAAATTTAAGATTGAGCTTATCTGTCAAACGTGAATTATAGATACTTGGCAAATGGTCTATCAGAAGATTTTTCAACTATTTAAAAATTAAAACAATTCTTCCTTGTCCTTGTGATGACTTCTGTTATAGCATCTTTCAATAATTCCTTCAACTCCAAATCAGTGTATTCATTAGTTTCATTGACATTGCTTTCTGTTGTGCCTGTAAATTTATTCTGAGTGACCGGTAAATTCATGGATACATGTTTGCTTGGAATTTCCTGAAGTTTTATATTGTTTGCTTCATTTGAGTATTTAATATGTTCCAGTATTGAGTCTTCTAAACTTAGTATTTTTGCTTCAGCACCGGGTATATTCCTTATGTAGGTATTACCATTTTCGGTCCATGTACTGTCAATCTTGTTTATTTTCTTAAGTTGTCTGGCGAGGTAAAACAAATGTGACTCTTCCTTATTGAGATCTTCAGAGATAAAGATACCGGTATTTCTTAAGGCTCTCACCCTATCCCTGTGTATAGCTCTAACATCCCATACAGAATTGAGTGTGACCATGATTTTTTGGATCCGCTGTTCAGTCATGGTGGCGCTACCATCTTTTTGAATGACAGTCTGTCCCCTGGTGGCATTTTCCTTAGCAACATCTTTTTGACTGTGAGTCTGTCCCCTGGTGGCATTTTCCTTAGCAACATCTTTTTGACCGCTGTGAGTGTGAGTCTGTCCCCTGGTGGCATTTTCCTTAGTAACGTCATAGCTCTGCTGTTTTGTTGATAAGTATTTTGCAGAATTGATGACTGGATTCCTTTTGAATTTATTCATAAAAATTTCCTCCGCAATAAGTTCAGGATTTGTACCATTAAATTGTTGGCAGGAGATAATAAGGTTGTAATTTCTTATACCTCGAGATTTTGCTGGAATAGATGTAGTTTCTTGAATCTTTGCTACTGGAGTGGTTTTTTTCTGGTCACTTGATAATGAAATTTTTCGCAGTTCTTGCAGCTCTTGTTTCTGTCTCTCCACTTCTGCTGTTAATTTTGCAACTTTTTGACATAAATTCTTGTTTTCTTCTTCATATTTTTCTAACTTATCAAGAACTCTGTTCACTTGTTCATCAACCGAATCTTTTATTTCTCTGATCAGTACTGTCAACAGCTGGAATTGTGTCTGTGCCATTGAGCCTCGTTCTGATCCTCCTTACTTTCACTGCTGTAAATTCTTGAGCATTCTGTAATGTGTCTTTAAACCAAGTTTGTGGAAGGTACAGCGTTGTTAAAAATATGCAGGTATGATCGGTGTTTTCCTTCTTGTTTGACCCACAATTACAACATTTTTTGCGCTTTTCTGATGTCTTTAAACATGTAAAATGGTCAATATCAGTGTGTGCTTGTGGTGAGCAAAGTAAAACATGTCCATGCTCTTCTGTGCCTCGTTCCACTAATGACTCCACTGATTGTTAAATTTGATGATAACCTGGGTAATGCCAGGTTCGTAAAATTCAGCTGAGATTAAAAAACCTTGAATTTTGACCTTTGCTCGCATTTGTTACCATGACAACGACCCTTGACCTCAAAGGTCACCTGACCATAAAAAGTCCCTTTAAAGGAAGTATTAACCCTGATATTCTGATATTGGCCGTTGACAATAATTATCTTGAAATATGAAGATTTGTCAATTTTTTTAAAAAATTGACCTTGGTTGCTATGGCAACAGATTTCACCTTTGGTAACCATGGAAAAAATTGGCATCCACCAAAAAAAGCAGAACACCCAAGGATTCCAAAAAGTATAGCATTGTTGTACATTTAAAAAAATACCGCTACCCCCTTTTTTGTACCATAAGGCCGTGTACTAAATCAGCAAAATGTGTCAAAAGGTCACACTTTGAAGTTTTTTACCTGTTGGTACCACATTTTGGCAAAAGCCCTTTTCTTTGAATACGTAAGACCATTTTAACCAAAAGCAGATTTTGAAATATCTAAATTGGGTGTATTTCTTGATTTTCTTAGTTCTTTATGTGCAATGGCAGGAAATTCAAATGCAATTTTCTCAAAGTTTAATGTCCCGTATCATCAATGTTTGAGGTCCCATATCTTTGGATTGGTTGGAGATATCAAGACAAATGAAACATCATTTTATAGCCCAATTCCAGTAGAACAAAGTAAATTTCACAATAGAATATGACAGGAGGCCGACTTTGAACCTATTTCACATTTGTAGTTTACAGAATTCAATCCAATTGAACAAGCAGCAAATAAAGCATTGTGAGACTGAGAAACAACTTGCTGCTGAAAATATACAGTTAATCTTTTGAAATGCTTAAAGATAATTCTTAAAAATGATTTAATCATGAAAATACAATACCAAAGTAGTTAAAAACACCAATTTGAAAATGTTTCTTACAATAGGGAAAAAATAATCAAGAGTAAATGATAGAACTTTAGACAAATAGATTATAGCTAATTAATAGCTGGATAGATAGCTAGAAAGTTCAGATGAACAAAAAATTGTTTTTTTCTCTGCATGTTTTTATTGACGATGGTTAGAGAATAAAACTCTTTTTATTTAAAAACATGCATAAGTCTGAAAATTTTGGTGCATCATATAACAAAAAGTAGATGTTGAGTCGACCAATATTGAGTTTTATTGGCCTCAACAGGTAATATTGGTCTCCTCACCATCCACTATCTATATAATATCTCATAACATCCTGTTAAGACACCGATAATGATACAGTTTAGTGTGCTGTCAGATAGGTATAGTGACTGTGAGAACCTTTGTCTTCACGAATTCTCTTGGAAACACAGGTAAGCATCCACATCTTGTATGCAAAATCATCAGAGGATCTGGAAACGAAAAATGTTTCTCAGCATACTGCCAAAAACTAAAATAATTATGAAAATTATTTAACGCTTTTTAATAATAATAATAATAATAATAATAAATACTTTATTGTCATGGATATCATGCAATTCGGCTCGCGCGTAGCCCATTCAAACAAAAGCACATACACACAGTTGAGACAGTTTCACACACATACATATATAAATTAGTTAGTACATACATTCATACAGTGGCATTTATACAATATAAGTTACATTCATTCACATTCATACACTAATCATGCTGTTCGAGGAGAACGCCGTTGTATTTGCCATTTGCAAATCCAAAGTGGCATTTCTAGCACTTAGTGTATACAACCGATAACTGAAGGACTCGTCACAACAAATTTTGTTTCGTGAATAATTAGATGATATATGATATATATATGAGAGCTACAATTGATCAAATGTTGGAAAATTTATCAACATAGGAAGTATTTTATTTTGGCATTGTTCATAAAATTCTTTAAATTTCACCATTTTCTTAAAACTGTAGGGGGCACTGGTGGCCAAAATTGTGGTGAAATCCTAATTTTTTTTCATGAATAAGTGGATATATATAAGAAATACAATAGAAAAAATTTTGAAAAATTTATCAACATGGGAAGTATTTTATTTTGGCATTGTTCATGAAATTCTTTAAAATTTAACCATTTTCTTCAAACTGTAGGGGGCGCTGGTGGCCAAAATTGTGGTGAACCCCTAATTTTGTTTCTTGAATAAGTAGATACATATTAGAACTATAATAGAAAATATTTTGAAAAATTTATCAATATGGGAAGTATTTTATTTTTTGCATTGTTCGTGAAATTTTTAAAATTTCACTATTTTCTTCAAACTGTAGGGGGCGCTGGTGGCCAAAATTGTGATTAACCCCTAATTTTTTTTTCATGAATAAATAGATATATGTATCAGCTGTCATTAAAATTTTTTTTGAAAAATTTATTAATCAGGGAATATGTTATTTTTGGCCAAATTCATCAAATTGCCAAAAATTTCACCATTTTCTTCAAAATGTAGGGGGCGCTGGAGGCCAAGAAAGGCTGGTGACCCCCTAATTTTTTTTCAATCAACCAATCTTTAATTATATAGAAAAGCAAAAATAGCATAAATTCAGTAAATTATGTGAAAATGTAGATAATACAAACATGTACAACTATTGCAAATTAAGACTGCAATGTTAAAATATTTTACTCCATGCTTTTTAGTAAATGCTTCCAAATATTGTATCTATGTGTTTTCAGATGATTCACTCAACATTGGCTACACTTTACATGTTTGCTAAAGTACTTGTTTCACAATGGTGAAATTTCTTAAAAAACACATTAAAACCTCAATAATACACCATAGGGTTGAAAGGTGAGGTAGATTCTACTAAAATTATTCACCAGCATGATGAAACTGAGGACAAACTGGCAAATAAACATATTTTATAAATTTTCTGAGAAATGTGTACTGTTCTAGGTTTATCACACTCTGTCAGTCTGAATGAAGTGGTATGTATTTGCTCTTGTGGCAATACTGCATATTTTTATTTCTGAATAATGACTTTTATCTTATATATTATCTAACAGGAAAAATGGGCAATTTTGATCATTTATAGATTGAGATTCCATGCTAACAACAGGGTGTGATAAATACAAAGTTTAAAACTCAAATATCTCAAAACATTCCCAACAGAATTTTTTGTTTGATACGTCAAAATGTTCACCTGACCTTCCTCTACATCACTGCGCTAATCGTTTTCTTGGTCAATTTTTTAAACCCCAAAGTTTGTTCAAGCTTGCCGTGCGAAAGTATAACAGAAATTTAATTGACAGAAATAGGTAAATAAATTAAATTATGATAAAAACATAAAATCTAATTACATAGAATTATAAAATAACAACGGATAAAACAGAATTTAAATTAAGTTAAAATAATAGTAGGCTATCTTCATATTTGAGACCTTAGTGTCTCAACGTCATATTTCATAATTTTGTTTTTAAAGTCTTTGAGTTCTTCTGTTTCTTTATAATTATTTGGCAGCATGTTCCACATGCGAGCTCCTTGATAGGAAAATGCCTGAAGGCCTTGGTTCTACAATGAGCTAACTTCAGCTGATGCTTACGCACAAGATTATAACATGTTTGTTCTTTTGAGAATAGCTTTCTAATAAAGGCAGGTGACAAATCATTTAACGCCTTGTACATTTCTAACAAGATCCCACGAAGTCTATTTACTTCCTGAGTTTTAATATCAGCCTTTTTAAGTAGAGATTTCTAATTTGAATCATAGTCCTGTAGTACAGTTTTAAGCCTCTCTCTTGGTATTTTTCAATCTTCCTGGTGTCTATCTTGGAGTAGAAATGCCAGATAACCTTGCAATATTCAAAATTACTGGCTATAAAAGTTCTAAAAATTGTCATTCTTGCCTCTTGGGACAAGTATCTAGAAATTCTACCTAAGGCAGTTAATTGCCAATCGGCTTTTCTGCATACTGTTTTGATGTCGTCTTTGAAACTTAGTTTCTGATCAACAGAGACACCAAGAAGTTTGACAACACTGGATTTTTTACATCATCTACACATAGTGTTTCATTCTCATCTTTTGAACCATAAATTATGAATTGAAGTTTTTGAGGGTTAGCCTGTAAGTTGTTAAAAGAAAACCATCTAATGGCTATAGACGTGGCCTTTGACAATTTATCCAACAACAAAATTCTTCTGGGTGCCGAAGCACATAATATTATTGTATTGTCGTCCGCGTAATTTGCTATGGTAAAATCAGTTTCAAACATAAAAAGATCATTAATGATAATTGGCCAGTCAGTTCTGGTGTTTCCAATTTTGACCTTCTGTTGGCGATTATGCAGATAACTAGAGATGAGTTTGAGAGCATCATTGCTAAAATTGGAATCGTGAAGTTTAGCAGTGATAAGATCATGACTTAAACAACCAAAATGCTCTGGAAAGGTCCATTAGGACCAATCCAGTAGCGGACTTTGAAGCAAGATTTCTTTTGACATTTTCAATCAGTTTTAACATGACATGCTTAGTGCTGTGATTTTGTCGGTAAGCGAAAGTGAATGACAGAAAATATAATTTCCCGTCTGCGCAAGTTGACGGTTTATGCTTTTTTCAAATAATTTTGATAGAGATGCTAAGACACTCAATGGTCGATAATTTGTTTTATCCAGGATGCTTTATTTTTTGTGGACTGGCCCAGTCTCAGCACGTTTCAGCATGTCAGGAAAATTACTTGTACGAATCATATCATTGACAAGGCACGAGACAGGATATTTAATTTTTTTGGCACTTGATTTTAGAATCTTAGCTGGTATAAGATCAAAACCAGTAGCTTTGCTAGTATCTATATTATTGAAAAATTTTTCAATGACAGTCACAGCTATTTCATTGAAATTGAATTCAGTCACTTCTGACTGTTTTTCCTTGATTGTACACACACTTTTGTGATCTTTATACTTGTCAATACATTTTACAATATATTCATCATCACTCAATACACAATTATTTTCATCAACTGGGTCGCCTATGTGAATTGCAATGTCAGTAAAATAAGAGTTCATAATGTTTGCGATATCATTTTCATTTTGAATGAGTTCATTGCCTTCCATCAGCTGTGTTGGGTAAGTCGTCACAGCTTTTGTGTTACTACAGGGAAACAAGAAGTGCAACGAAAGGATCATATGATTAGTGGCCAAAGTGGTCTTGTGACGAGTGATTTTACTATGCACCATTGAGCCCACAGTGTAAATAATTGCTAAGGTGAAGACAACAATCAATTTGCACGTTTCATTCATAATAAAGACGTGATCGAGTTCAACAAAGCAAAAATGACATATATACTTGATCACAGTTAGGACAATTTATCAGTCGTTCATTGTTAGACAGTGCACTGTCTCCAGTCCAATAAAAATTACTAACAATTATTATGGAATATATTTAAATTTAAAGTAATTTTTTTCTGATACATATACCTAGTCGTCATCGGCATCATCAACTTACAACAATATGCATGTGAATGAATGTATTAATCCATCAATCATGATCTCTCTACCATATGCTATGTGTTCATCTATTTATCTATCTATCTATTGTCTATTTATCTGTCTATCTATCTATCTATCTATCTATCTCATATTTATCCAGGGCCGTATCTAGAAATGGCCTAAGGGGGGCCATAACATGGGGTCAATATGGGACGTTTAGCGCCTTTTCCTATCTTTCCCTAGTTAATTTTGGGCCTGAGGGTGGGGGCCATGGCCCAATGCCCCCGCCCCAAATACGCCACTGTATTTATCTGTACTGCACCTTTGTTGGCCAAATCCTGGGGGAGGGGGGATGCTGCTGTCCTCCTTGTGTCCCTGCAGGTTGTGTCCCTTATCTATCTCTCGATATCTTTCTCTCAGTATGTCTACCTCTCTACCTCTCTATCTCTCTATGTCTGTCTATCCATCCACCAATTGGTCTAGCTTTCTACCTCGCTCTCTCCCTATCTTTCAACAGTGGCCCTTCTGCCTTTTTGTAGTTTTGTTGAATGGAATTGAAGAAACATGCATTACACTCTCAGTCAGTATATTATGACACATTGCAAAAAGTCAACAAGGGCCAAGCACATGATCAATTTATTTGTGTGTTGATAGACTCTCAGGATTCAGTTGATATATTGAGGCTCAGTCTCCATGCAATTTGTACAGTGCAATGCTAAGTATCACAATCATTCAAGGGTGTTGTTTCATAAAATGATAATAATTGTCAAGTGTGATGCACTGACTGTGCTCAGAGGAGCATGAAAATTGGTGACGTGGCAAGCTACTTGAGCACCAAAAACATTGTCATTTCATTGCACTTCTTGATTCCCTGTAGTAACATGGGGTCGAATTGTCTGGTAAAAACTTTTTTCTTGCTTTCCTGAGCATTTTTCTATCAGGTAGTTCTTTATTGATTGCTTCCGGATTTGCGTAGTACGATTTCTTTGGGTTCGATATTGCTCCCAGACTAGTGGGATGCCTGTTGTATCTGTTCCATAACTGGGCTTTTCTGTTGATGTTCTTGCGGAGCCTGGAGTTCATAAAGGCTTGTTGTGTGGAGCAGATTTTCTTGCTTTTCCAGAGGAGCATGATCATCCACTATAGAAGAGTACAGCTTTTGAAAGAACCATAATTTGTCGTTGACATCTTCAAAGATGCCTCCCACGTGAAACGGCGCATTTTCCAGGTCTCGATTAAAGGCTTCTTCCTCAAATGTCTTGAAAGAACGATACTTTATCATTTTTGCAGGCTTGTGAAGGTTTATATTGTTTAGCACACCATAAATCATGTGGTGCATATCACTGTATCCATTTTCGATGATACCACAGGACTTGTAAAAGTTCTTCTGTGTTGTCAATAGAACGTCCAACAGTGAGTGGTTTATGCTGCTCTTATAACATGAAGGTTCTTTTATCAGGTTGTTCAAGCTATAGATGTCAGCAAAGTCTCGAAGTTCTTTACTGTGTCGAGTCATCAGCATGTTCTGATTCAAATCTCCAATGACAGATATATTTTCCTTTTCAAGTAGTGCAGCATCTATAGATGGAGACAGTTTTTTATCTCCACTAAGAAGCAGAAATATGACAGGTAACGTTTTCCAGCTTGCACCTGCTTACCATGTTTGTTTACATCTGGAACTTGACAACTTCGTGGAGCCGTTACGCTTCAGTGATTCTGTCAGAGTGCTGAGATTTGGCCCAAAATTTGCGTCTGTCATTCTTCTTTGGCACAGGAAAATCATTGTCATCGCATCATTTTGATGTAATTCATCTGTTGGTCCATCGAAATGCCTTCTGATAGGACCAGAACTTCTAGAGTAACCAACAATAAACTGAGGAGCATATGAAAAGCCATTTTGTCAACAACAGTAATCGGAAGAGTTTGAAATTTTCAAGCTAGAGATTTCCAATGTCCATATTTGAACTCTGCAACCTAAAGAACCCTGATTTGATGTTTTATATGAGTCAGTGCGGTTCATTTTAAGCATATTAGAGGTTTTTGTTTGCTTTGGGTGACCATTTTGGCAGCCATCTTGGATTTATTATCACAAGTTCTCATGAAAGAGGTTTTTAATGTGCAGATTTGAATTAAGCAACCTAAAAAACCAGTTTTGATGTTCTACATGTCTCTTACTGTTCACAGTATACGTAAGTATATTAGAGGTTTTTCTGGTTCGGGTGGCCATTTTGGCAGCCATCTGGAATTTCTCAAAATGATCACGGATGAGAGTTTCACATCCACCCTGGAAAGAAGCCCAAGACCCTATAGAACAATAATCCGAATAGAAAAAAGGTATATCAGACACTTTTAGGTTGGGGTCAATATCTTGGTTTGGCAGACAGACTAATATGGATCTTTGGTCTGAAATATAGTTTACTTGACTTGAATCATGCATTTTCCTACTTCCTGGACAGTGGCATCAGACACATGCAAAAACCTACTCCAGGCAAGGTTTAATTTTGCCTTGTTTGCTTGGACTTTCTTGTTTGAGTGTTAGATTTTTTGTTTGTGAAACAGTTTTACCGATTTAGACATGTATCTTGATATATACAGTGGTACCTGCGTTGTAAGACCGCCTGTTGTAAGACCGACTTGCCTTATGTGACCACCTTCCTCCCACACTAAGTATTTTTAGTGCATTTTGCACCCCAGCGAGAGACCGCACCCCCATGAGAGATCACTTCATGACTGCAGAAGGGGCGGTCTTATAACGCATTGACCAGTGTAATAACATTGCAAACATAAGCTAAACTTTGGGACTGGTCTAAAACTGTGAAAACACTTGAGACTGGTCTCAAACGTCTCACTGTTGGTGAAATCGGGCCTTGTACAAGATACAAGACACAAGATACAAAATTTGTTTTTTCTCGGAGAGGTATAAAAGAGGCAACATTAGCTTTGAAGCTATTAAATCTGACACTAATGTAAAACAATTAAGACAGTTGAAATAACAGTTAAAAGCAGTTCAGTTATGTAAAAATGTATAAAATCGAGAGAGTCTTTTAGAGACAGTCACCGTGACTCAGGGGATCAGTCGAATCAATTGGCGTAATTTGAGGCGGGTAATGGGCTTCTGCAAAGAGCACATTTACATGTAGTACCAGTCCATGTACGGATGACTAACTTGAAATTTTTTAAATCTTCGGCATTTCTAATGTTTGGCAATATGTCATTCCAAATCTTGGCACCAAATGCCTGAAGGAATGGAGTCTGTTTTTGATTGAATGTTGTGTCTAAGCCAAGGGCTACACCTTACCAGAAGAGTCTCTGTTTAAATGTGTCTTAAAGTAAACAGAGCCAGTTTTTCACAAGACTCTGATGATTGAAATTTCAAATCATTTTTTAAATGTAAACTTTAGAAAGAGAATCTTTCCAGAAACTTTTAAAGAAAAAGTTATCCCTACAGGTGGTAACACCGAACACTTTTTAGGAAGTAGGGAAACTTTTCATGACGTACAGAAAATTTAACATCTTGCAATCAAAATATGCTACATGAGAATAGATCTTTATTGAATGACCCAGTTGAACTGTGCATGATTTTAACAAATATTATGCCAATGTAATAAATGATTTGAATGCGTTTGTAAAACGAATGACAGCGACAATTACAAGGATCACCCAAACATGAAACTGATTAATAGTGCAAATTTTATCCGGAGTGCAATAAGTAGCAGCTATCTCTCCATACATAAACAAATAATTAGATTTAATTGACAAATTTATGGTTAAAATTGAATGAACTTTCACTAAAATTTATGTTAAGACAAAGGTCATACTTTTCCATGCACCCAAAAGACAGACAATACCTCCTGATATTCTAGTTAATAACACCAAAGTTGAATTTGTTAATGAATTTAATTTCTTAGAATTAGTTTTGGAAAAAAATTAAAATCTTATTCTGTATAAATATAATACAGGGTTTAAGATATAGTTGAACCATTATGTGAACTAGTAGCAACTAGTTATGTATTTAAATTATTTCTACAAACAAAACAATTGTTTCTTGAACAATACATTTCATATTCATTAACAAATTGATCTTTAATGGAATAACAAAATGACTGTACTGATGTTGACAACGTTTTCATGCGATATGGTAACATATTCCATACACTTCCAATTTTGTAATTCAACAAACTTTTATGTAAGTTACTTTGATAGCGATGAATAACGATGTCATAACCTTGTCTTGTTGGCCTGAGTTGGCTTTCATATGTACTTGCAAGTCTGTTTGAGTGATATGATGGTAATAACTTGTGTTTACCTTTGTAAGCTAGCCTTAGACATCGAAGTCTATATAAATCTTTTAACTTCAACAACTTATTGTTTTTGAAAAAGGGATCACAGCGGTCGAATATTTTAAAATTGGATGATATATGTGCACTGCACGACTACAAACTATATGTTATTGATTTATCAAAGGTACTGTGCCTAGATATTTTCCAGAGATTGCCAATCCTGGAGTAAACTTAACATGACATGCTTCTGATCTGCTGCTGCATGCCTGCTGTGAGACAGGAGTTTGCAAGGAATGGCATAAGATATAAATTTACAAAATTATTCAATAACATGCAAGAGAATTTCAAGACTAAAATGTTTATGCATAGTTTTAATGGATACAAAAACTACATCTAAATTAAATTAATAGAAAATAATGATCCAATTTTTTAAATTCCTCATTGTTATATCTGTAACAGATTTTGATTTATCACAAGTTAGTGCTTTGTTTACAGCTGCATAGCCTCTTGTCTAGGCCCATCAGCCCTGTACTACCAATTAGAGGTACTATCCAATATATGCCTCTTCTCTTCTATATTCTTACCTCCATTATTAATTTGATAAGTACTCTGCAATCTACTGTGCCTTGATATACTTTCTCAACAATGGGGCTCCTTAGCAGCGGCAACTTGTTTGCCATCGAGGGGTCCCTTTTCTCTCGGTTTAAATTTATTTATATTATGTTATTTTGTGAGCAAATAAATAAGTCTGGGTTTGAGTCTGAGTCTGTATACAGTCCTGGACGTAAGTTCCGTCGCTATCACATGTCAGAGACACAATTGTCATTAATTTTACTTCTGCTGAACAGATTTGAATGAGACATGACTTAAATGAACTAAAATGGTGTAAAAATGTCATAGTATTTAGTCACGGTGTAGCAGAATTAACAAAAAAGTATCTTTTTTTTTAAATGTCAGCAGGTGTATATATTTCACTCTCAGTCATGCAACATACTGCATGTACAAATTCCTGGTGAGCCTTCCACAATGATGCAGCTTAGAACGGCACCCATGGGCAGAGACAAGGGAAACATTGCCAATGGTTAAGTCTGAGTTTTATAACATCACCATAAGTCACTCCTTACTTTCAATATTGAAATTGGCTTCTAAATCAGTTGATAAACATGGTTGTTCAAGCAGGCTTAACTTTTTTGGCCACTTGCACAAGGCTGTCCCAAATGTTTTCATCAATATTTTTGTATGACTTTGTCTAGTGATTGTAAATTTTGAATTTTTACGCCATCTTTCATTCACTTCCAATTTTATCTGCACACTGATTTTCACATCGTAGGGGTATGGGAGGGGAGGCAGGGGGGCAGGGGGCAGTAAGATATGGGCAAAAGGCTAAACAAATTCAGGCAGTTGATTAGATAAATATTATTGAAAATTAATAATTTCAAGGCGATTTCATTTGAAATGGTACTAAATTTAGATCCTAAAATTCGGGCAATTGTTGCTCACCCCCCACAAACAACATGGGCGCTGTAGGCCTATGCTCAATATTCTCAAAAAGTCTCACCATATAATAATCTTATGGTCTTTTGTTAATCAATAAACTGACATTCTTTTCAGATACCAGATGAAGCAATCTTGACATTGTATCTAAAGGATTACAAGGACCTGCACCCCACTGTGAAATATGTGATGTCAGCACTGGTCTTCAAGGTTATTAAAACTGATTGTGAGGTACAGTATCAGGAACGACTTATTTCAAAGATTAAATCCATGAAATTATTTTTTTATTTCATAGATCAATAGAAATGTATGTGCTAAAAAAATAAAATAAAAATGATTCTTTGGTCTTATGCCTGTCCCCTGTTAGATTAATGAAAACCAAGGTCTAGTAGATACAGAGTTATTTGTAAGTACTTGACTTTGATCATACCATCTAGTAATTGGAATGTGCAGTCAAAGATATTAGAAAATGCTAACAAAGTCCATCAGTGTAAAAATAAAGCTTGATTACTTCCTTTTTTTAATATTTGGGCTTGCTTTTACTTAAATGGATTAGTTTAACCTTAGTTTAAGAGTTAAACTTTGGTAAGCGAATCTTAGAGTTTAACAATATTTTATCAAAATAGTTTAACCACAGATTAACTAACCGTGACGTCTTTTTTATTTTATTTTTTTATTTTTTATTCAATCATTAACAAGGTTACAGTTACAAGTTATATACACAAAGACAACATTAGCTCATACAATTAACAAGAATTATGAAGGATGCCCAACAATATTTACAGTCTTTTACCAAATCAATATTATAAATACAAGTCATTCAACGCCAAAAACATCGAAAGAGTAATAACAGTCAGTTAAGGCAATTATTTCAAATATTTTACCCATTCATATTTACACATCTAAGCAATACAGTACCATGCTAAATTCCCATTATTATTCAAATTAATTCATCAAAATAACACGAGTAAGTTGGATGCTATAATTTATACAGTCTTTTATTATATATAATTATATCCCAACCATTCTAATTAGGCCTATAATGAATAAATAGACCAATTATTTTACCCATTAATATGTATGCATGTATAAACAATACAACACTACACCGCAATTATTTACACTTTCCTGTATATATATACAAACCAAATTCAACCCCAAATAAAATAAAATAAACTTAAATATTATAAATTATAGAACATAATACAGTCTTTCCAAGATTAATTTATCTTTGTCACGTAATACTGTTTTCATTCTTAATAGCACTTCAACATGACTTTTAGCTCTCTCATTATCCATTTTAAACAGCCTTGAATATTGATATTATCACCTTCATATCTATGTCTGTTTCTCCTCTTCCATATAATATATCTAGCAATAGACAGTATAACATCAATAACTTCAAGTTCAAAGTCCCTTTGTGACAAAGTACCACATAGAATGATTTTATCATCAAGTAAAACATCCTTTCCTGAAAACTGTTTTATGATATTCTTAATGGCTAACCAAATTGAACTAATGCCCATGCATTTTACTAATAAATGGTCAAGATTTTCCAACTCAGTTTTACAAATAATGCATTTGCCATCGGAAAGTTTCATTCTTTTCAAATGAGTTTCAGTACTTACTTTCCCATGAAAGATTTTCCGATTGAAATCTAAACATTTGAGTAGAATGATTTTGGATGTAAAAATTGCACTTGAACCACACATCAAAGTCAATATCATTGTCATTAAATTTACGTTGCCAATAAATTTTGGATTTCATATCTATACCTTTATTGTGCAAGAAGACATTGTATAAATCTTTGTTTTTCCATTGGATTAATGTTTTTTTATGTTCTTTAGAAATATGTTAGCAGGTCTGCAAAATTTGTTCTGTGTCAGATTGGGTTATCATCGTATAATCATTGGTATCATTAGTATTAATCAACAAATTGTTTGGTATGGCAGACCAGTTTTGCTGTGTCAAAAATGTATGATGCTTTGTTTGTCAGCTTTGCAATTATATATCCTTCATCTATTTCTGCATTTTCAACTATTTGATCTAAGTATATAATCCCACATTTTGCCCAATGTGCAAAAGCCAATGGCTGTCCATTGAACTTAATAATATTATTACACCAAATGGATTGCCTCTCATTGTCACATATCGTTTTCCTTCTCAATTCCTGAAAGTCAAAAATTACTTTTTTATAAAATTTGGAAATATGTTCTTGATCTAAGAACCATGATGATTCATTAACTCTTAATGCAAATAAAGATGTCCCATACCTATTATCTAGACATTTCAAATTTTTCAGAGCCAAATATTTCCATTTTTCATCATCTGAGGCTTGCAATATCCTAATTAACCATTTAATTCGTTGGGCCTTTATTGCTATGTTCAAATCAATCATATTCAATCCTCCTAGTATTCTGGGCAAGCAACAAATTTCTTTTCGCATACGGTTTCTCTTTTCATTCCATAAAAACTGATAGTTCAAACATGTAATTTTATTAATATATTTATCACTGAGTTCAATTATATTGCAAGCGTACATCACTGTTGACATCCCTAAACTCTTGATAATATATATTTTTCCTTCCAAAGAAAGGTCTCTATATTTCCACATATTGTATTTTTTCTCTATTTTATCAATAATGCTTTCCCAGAACTCCTCTGAGTCAATTTTCTTTCCCACAGGGACGCCTAACAACTTGACAGGGCCAAGTGTCCTGTTAATTTCTGGCTCCCTGACATTCAATAAATCTTCCTTCATAACTAACCCCACGGTTTTCCTCCTATATAGTACCGAGCCAGATGCCATGCCGAAATTCTCAATTATTTCTAAGACTCTACTTGCCAGCTTATCATGTTTCAGATATAAAACAGTATCATCTACATACTGCAATATCTTAACTTCAGTGTCATTTGTCACATTGATGCCTTGAATGTTGTCTGCCTTTCTGATGAAACGAGCCAGTGGTTCTGCCTGGATGACATATAATAAGGCAGATATTAAATCACCTTGTCTTATGCCTCTTGTTATATTAAAATATTTTGATACAAGGCCATTTGTTAAGACACAACTTTTCATATTTTTATACATTATCTTTAGCCATGAGATATATTTATGTGTGAACCCAAATCTTTTCATAACTGAAAAGAGCCAATCCCATTCCACTTTGTCAAATGCCTTTTCTTGATCTAACAAAAGGATCAATTCATCATCATCACATTTATCTATGATGTCTTGACAAAGTCTAATATTTTGTCCAATAAACCTCCCTTGAACACATCCTGTTTGATCAGTATTAATTATTTCTGGTAGAACTTTAATAAGCCTGTTTGCTAAAACTTTCGAAAGAATTTTCAGATCCGAATTTAGTAGAGATATTGGTCTCCAATTTCTTAAGTCTTCTCGTTCCCCCTTCTTGAACAATAGTCTAATCCCTTCCAGGTATTGCGTAAAAGGAAGGCTTTCTTTCTCACAACTGTTATTGTAAACCTCTAAAATATCAGTTTTCAGCTCATCGCAGAAATATTTATAAAATTCTATTATGATACCATCAGTACCTGGACTCTTATTACTGGCCATACTATTAACTGCCTGAGTCAACTCATTCACGGCTATTTCACTGTCTAAAAGATCCAAACTATTTTTGCTTAAATTTTTGTCTATACTACACAAAAACATGTCAGCTTTACTTGAGTCTACTGATTGAGACTGGTATAATTTCTGATAGAAGCTCACCTGCTCCTTCATAATGCCATCTATTCCTGTTATAACATTTCGTTTTTCATCGTATATTCTTTCCCATGCTTTATCTTTACCATTCCTCTTTTCTAAATTATGAAAGTAATTACTTGCTTTCTCCCCCTCCTCAAACCACTTCACTCTCGACCTTATTTTGGCACCTTCAGCGTCCTGTTCATACAAGCTTTTCAGGTCTTTTTTCATAGCTTCTGTTTTGTTATTACATTCGCCTGACTGATGTGAGGTTGCAATTAACTTTTCGAGATGGTTAATTTGTTCCATCTTGTCTTTTCTTATGCTGCTTGAAATTTGGATTGCCAGCTCTTTAATTTTCTTTTTGCCAATATCCCACCAAACATTTAGATCATTATACAATGATTTCTTTGTTTTCCAGACTGACCACCATCCCAGAAAGCTTTTCCTGAACAAATCTGTTTCAATAACTTTTTTATACATTTTCCAAATACCCTTTCCTTGCTTTGTTTCAGTCGTTCTTATTTGCAACCTGACACAGTCATGGTCGGAAAAAGGGCACACCTGATAGTCAATGGCATTAGCTTGATTATCTAAAGATCTTGAAATTAGCCAAAAATCAATTCTTGAAGCCTTATTCTGTCTCTTCCAGGAAAATCTTGTTTCTGTTGGGTAGCGTCTACGCCATACATCTTCTAGATCGAATTGACTCATGAAATTTTTCAATTGTAGATTTCCTTTATCACCTGTGCTAATGCAATTCTTTCTGTCAAGCTGACTGTCAAGTGTGCAATTAAAATCTCCAGCAATTAGATTTTCACTGTCTTTGTCAGCAAATTGTGACATATTGTTAAAGAATGATATTCGATCGTACTCATTATTTGGGGCATATACATTCATAAAATGGTACTTAATTTCATTAATGAGCAGTCAAAAAAAATGTACCTCCCATCTTTGTCGAGAATGACATTTTTTACATCAAAATCAAAAATTCTTTTAAAAAGTACAGACACACCTCTGCTTCAATTTGACCCCCTGCTCCATAAACTTTTACCAGGCCACTCTTGGCTCCATAATTTCTCATGTCTTTCAAGATGACAGTGTGTCTCCTGCAGGAAAATAATATCACAGTTCACTCTCTGCAGCCACTCATATAAAGACCTTCTTTTCTTGCTGTCATTCATACCATTTACATTGCAAGTGACTACAGTGATTAAAGACATATTGAAATTAAATTATGTTTTTGGTGAAGAATTGTGTAGACTATATCTCATAGCTTTCAAGAGACCATCAGATATTCTGTCTAGACCATTCTCATTGAGATGCACTCCAGATCTGTCCGAATCATTGTACAGGTTTGAACAAATTTCACCCTTTTCAAACAAAACCAGATCATTGTCAATGTATAGGATGTTCGATTCAGTCTTTGACAGTTCTTTCAACAGTAGATTCAGATCGTGCACAGCTTCATTTATCTTACGGTTATGATTGTCATCTTCACGAGTTAATAATCGCGGCGTAACACTTGAAACTAGCAGCTCAGCAAAGGGGAATTTGTCCGTCGTGATATTCAAGCCCTCTACGTACTCTTTGTAGGCCAAGTCACCAGGGTCAAGCCAGTCACCTTGTCTGTCGTTCGACCAATTACAAGTGCCTAAATGTAGGAGAACAGCTTTCACTGATTCTGAAGGACTTTCACATTTCTTTAACATATCATCAATGTCCTGTGGTTTAGCACCTGCCTGACAGACAGTCTCAACATTTAATTCAAGATCTTTAAATCTTTCTGCCATTTCTATCATATTTGAATCACCAAGTACGACAATAGTGTCTTTGACATTGGCAACCTCAGTCACATTTTCCTGATGCTCATTTCGAGAGGCCTCGGACACTGCTCTGGTCTCCATTTGTGACGTCTTAATCTGTAGCCTCAAAAAACCGTTGAAGAAATAAGTGCCTTTCATCTATATTTAGGAGAAGGAGACAAGATGTAAGTTGAGAAAATATTTTTTACACTCCAACACAGCCTTTCCCTTGTCTTGTTTCATCTGTAATTCTCTAAATCCTAAAGAAATATGCCATGAAAGTTTTGAACTCAGGACATAAACAAAACTGAGATTGAGGCTGAGTTTAACCTGAATGGTTAACTGGTGGATTAAGCTAACAGAGATCAATAATTTTCAAGAATTTGGATTGCAATGAGTTTAACAGGATCATCCAGAGAGGGAATCGTTATAATATTTAGTGTCAGTTGACAGTGCATTTAGATTTCAGAATGAGGCTCAAGTGGCTTGGCTCCTCCCCCTAGCAACACCTTGGATACCAGCTCTATGGCTGGCCGGAACAGCCCCAGATAAGCTGATTTAGGCTTATCAATGCCAACATGTGGATTTTTTTCACTGTAATACCACTTTCCTAAAGTTAGGCATTTACAAATCAAATAATTTTAAATTTGAATAATTCAACAATAGAAATGCTGCCATTCTATTTTATACGCACACATCGACACATGGATGATGCATAGATCTATAGAACCATCAATACAAAATGGAATTGATGAACTTTTTTTCTTGACCTTTACGTAATTATCATTTGAATATTACTTTTTTCCAATGTGTACAATAAGTGCACACACAGAAAATGGCTAAAGAAATGTCAAAAAGTTCTTTTATTATAATTTACTTGTGGAAGGCTAAAAGAAGTGTGTTGAATTGAACGAAAATCAAGCAAATTTGGTTAAAAAAAAGAAAAATAAGAAAGTTTTCACATTCTTTTTACATTAATTTTCACAATTTTTTTTTCTTAAAATTGGCCTTTTCCCAATGTGTCAGTCACAAAATAGGGTTAGTGATTTGCTATATATTTGATAGCAACTCATCTTGAGCGTTGTGAAAAAAAAGTGATATTTCTGTTTGCAAGGAAAATTTAATGTAAAACGCAAATATTCTAAACAGATAGGCCTATAGTGTATTATGTAGCTATCCATTCTCAATTAGAATAAGGATAATTATCAACACTGTAAAAGTACCGGCACAAGCTACATATTGGTAAATTGGTTAAACCTAGGACTCTGAAAATCACCAACAAGTGCAAAGAAATTCGGACACATGAACTTTTTCCTCTTTTTTTAAACACAAAACAGGTGATTGAGCTCAATAAATAAATTGAAGTAAATAAGTAAAAATTAGGCAATGACACGCCAATGTAGTAATTTTTTTGAGATAAACTCTTCAAACACTTGTTTTATTTTTCAAACAGATAGGGAAAGGTTCTTTCAGTGGGACACATAGACTCTGTATAAATTATTTTTAAAAAGTGATATCTTGCTTGGCCTATGGGTTATTGATTGTCAACCAGGGCCTGAAATTAACTGTTTACTAAACCTAACAAAAAATTGACATTTGGCATAACTCAACATCTAACTTAGGGGATACATTTCTAAAATTAAAAATGTGATAGGGTATCTTGAGTTGGTTAGCTGTATTGTAAAAACATGACATCAAAGGTACAAGTGCTGTCATATTTTTTTGAATGGATCTAAGATGTCTTGGGCAACACATTGGTGCCAAATACACTGATCAGCTGCTGATGGAACAGCAGCCCACTAAAAGTGTCCAACTCAAGGTTGCCTTTCCTAATAAGTATCCGACTCGAGAAAACTTACCCTAAAATGACGGCAGGTAATTTAGTAGCCATTACTGCAAGTTTTTAATGACTTTTCATGCAGGATTATAGATAGGAAGAGGAAAGATAAAGAGACGGGAGGTCGAGGTAGGAGATAGAAAGAGATAGGAGGAGATAGAAGGAGGAGATAGAAGGAGGAGATAGAAGGAGGAGATAGAAGGAGGAGATAGAAGGAGGAGATAGAAGGAGGAGATAGAAGGAGGAGAAAGAGGGAGGAGATGGAAGGATGAGCATATGGAAGATATAGGAGGAGGAAATGGGAAGAGGAAGATATATCTCCTTATATCTCCTACCTCTTTCTCCTGTCATCTTCTTCAACCTCTTCCTCCTAATTCTTATCCTACTCATATCTCCTCCTATTGCCTCCTCTGATATCCTTATCTGCTCATCCTATCTCCTCCTCCCCATCACTCTATCCCCTCCTCATATCTCCTCCTACTCCTCCTGCCTCATATCTCTGCCTCTTTATACATTGTATCTCCTCTGATATCCCATCTCCTCCTTCTCCTGCTCCAATCTCCTCCAATCTCCTACCCTCCCAACTCCTGCTTCAATTGTCTCCTGCACCTACAGCTTCCTTCCCCCTTCTACCTCCCGTTGCTATCTTCTACACATATATCCTCTTCCCCTCTCCTCCATTCTCATCCTCGTATCTCATCCTAATAGGCTACTTCTAACTTCCATCTTATATCCATCTCCTCCTATCTCATTCTACCTCCTCTCATATGCCAACTCATCATCCCATTTCCTCCTCCGATCTCCTTATCCTATTAACTTCCTACATGTATCTTCCTCCTTCTTCTATCTCCTCCTTCCGTATCTTCCTTCTATCACTTCCTCCTTTCTCCTCCTAATATCTCCCCTATCTTCTCATCCTGTATCCTCCTCCTCTTGTTATCTCCTCATCCTATCTCCTCCTACTATCTTATCCGCGCCCTTATCTCCTCCTACTTCCACTCTTTTATCCTTTCTCCCGTCTCTCCATTCTGACTCCTCGTTCTAACTCCTCCTTTTGCACCGTCTTCTGCACCTCCTCCTCCCATCTGTGCCTCTTATCTTCTCCTCCCTCTATCCCTTTTATTCTCCATCTCCTCCTCCAATTCCTCAAACATTTCCTTCCTATCCTACAATGTAACCCCAGCTGCCGGCAGTTAGTTAAAACAACAGTACATGCAAACAACGATTTTCTACCTTAAAGTGGCTCTTTTTCGTATTAATTATGGTAGCTGCTGTTAAAGCAACACATCAGGTTTACAGTGCACCTCCTCATCCTATCTCTTAATTCCTATCTCGTCCTATCTTCCATTTCCTCATCCTTTATCTACCTCTTCTTGTCTCCTTTAACTATTATATTGTCCTCCTTCCTCCACCTATCACAGCAGTAAATGAAATCTAAACAAACAATCAAGAAATTGACTTAGTACTGCAATATTTTGATAGGCAATTAATTGCATGGCTGTAGTAGAACACCCAGAGCTCAAAAATTAAAATATTGCAGCCTGCAAAAGGGACAGTCCCATTGAAACAGGGTACTGCTAAGGGACAGATTGGGACATGCCCCAATTTTGCGATACTGTAGTTTGAGTGGGGACAGGAACGGGAACCACCCTAGTACTGGGGCGTGCCCCAATAGCTTTGTGAAACCGGGCCCTGGATTTTAGAAACCATGATAACTTTGTATATCTTCTTAAACCAGCCATGTGTGATGGTGGAGTTAATCTCAGTTTAACCTAGTTTTAAACTAGGATTAACATATGATAGAATCAAGATTAGTTTAACCAGTCAGGTTAACCAGTGAACCTAGATTAACCACCAGTTTAACTTTTAGTAGAATGAAACACGATTAAGCCCCCAGTTTAACCCAGGATTAAGTCTGGATTAGTTTAACCTCCAGTTAAACTATCTTAGTAAAAGCAAGCCTTGGAGGCATCCTCAAAACTCTGCTTGCACTTTGAATCGCATGCCCTGGGCTCTAATATTCGCCTGTCGATTTGGCATCTATAGACTTAAGATATTTTATAGAAAAAAAGCTTTAAGGAAGGGGAGGTAGTGAAGAGATAATCTAAAAGTTTCAGTCCGATTCTGCGATTGGTTAAGATTTTGGATTGGTTTGCGCAAATGGCATGATGGCACCCATCCTTGCATAAAAATGATGAAAGAAAATTAATGCTAAGGTGTAGGCCTATACAAGGTTGATATCTGAATATTGGAAACCTGGAAAGGGACTTTACTTCAGTAGAAGTTATTATATGACATTTCTCACAGAATAGAACACTCAAACACTGGAAAAATAGCCAATGACTGATCTTCATGAAAAGCCTGTCACCTCTCGCCTGATGATCGGTGGCTTTCCTCCTTAACAGAGTTCAATGAAATGGACATTTTTTTTGCGAGCAAAGGTGCAGACAGATGTCTGTTACACTCAAAAAAAGTCATTGACATGTTGGGAAGCAAGAATTAGGAAATCTAGCGTGAAAATGTCACCCAAGTGTATCTAAGCATATAGGTTACATTAAAAGTTCAAATAAAAAAAGTAATTGACCAGGAAAAAAAAAACATAAACAATATCAATTTAGACATATAGAGGCTTATTACTACCAACTTTAATAATTACAGAAGCTTTGGTTATGAAAATATAACAATTACAATTTATAACTGCAGGTGGTGCAATTTTTTTTGCCGCACCCTGTAGTCTCTACCTATCCTTTGCAATTCGGTAATACAAAACTATTATTAAGATTATAGTCATTACCACTTTTGTACAAATGCTAGTACTTATCGATGTTTTTAATTTATCAGTATTATTATTCATTTATTATTTCCTATATATTCATTCATTGTTACATAAAGATTCATTGTGTCAGTTACTATTTTCTATTGGTATTTTAATTCTACTATTTGTTGTGTTGAAGTGTAATTGTATTTTGTTTACCAATAAATTCTAATTTTCTTTTTGAATATAAATTTATTACAACAGGATTCCAAATTTAAGTGCCTTTAAATCTAAAATGCATTTTAACGATTTCGTATCCACAGAATGGTAAATAGAAGGTTATTCATATTTCCTGTTCTATAATGATGAAAATCAGCTTGATTATTAAACATATGTGTATTCTTGGTAATTCTCCTCTTACAAAGTTATACATAAACATCCTGATTGAAATTTTATACAATTTACAATGTAGGTAGTTATAAAATTTTAAGTTTATTAAATGTACTGTTCAAAGGTGTTCTTAGACTAACATCTTTAATGATATGAACCACCCATTTTGGCAAAACTAATAGTGAATTGATATAATTAGCATAAGTATTTCCCCATATTTCAGTACCATAATTAAGATAAAGGTGGGAAAAACTATAGTATAAAGTAAGTAATGTTTTATGATTTAAATATTTTTTTGTGTCACATATTATTCCAATAGATGTTGATAGTTTAGATTTGATATAATTGATATGGTAGGTAGGTAGGTAAAATTTTATTTAACGTCGTATTCAGTCAATCACAAGATATACAAGATATACAAGGATAAAAGCAGATGCTTCTGTACGACAAGTAATAAAATATAAAATACAAATAAGTAATTACTACACAAATCTATTATAAGAAACTACAGAGCTATCTAATCTAAGAAATAGTTGGCCAAAGCCTATGTACAAACTTAGAAAGGTTTAGTTAGAGACAAACGTACATATGTAGCACCAGAAGTTGCACACGTCGGTATGATTAGCACACATTACATATCACAAAGAACAATCATCGTATAGTACATATAACATATGTTTGTATTTATAATCATCTTATCCTATATGTACTCTGAAACAAGAAATCCATGCTCGAGAAATTATCAATTTGTTGTAACCAGATTGTCAAGGCATCTTTGAAGCATTGAATAGAGGACTTAGCTTTTATTTCTTTAGGGATTTCCGACCACAATTTTGCCCCGTAGTATCGAAGTGATTTTTTGCCATAACCTACAGTTTTAAAGCTTGGAATGTTAAACAAGTCATTATCTCTAATGTCATACACTGAATGTCTTCGTTTGAAAAGTTCTTGAACATAATTTGGAACATTATTGGTTTTTACCTTATACATTAGAATAGCTACTGTCTTTATGCATCTCCGTTGTTCATTCAATACATTTTCTTCTCGGCATACGTTATCATGGTCTGCCTCATAATCATTAACAACAAATCTTAGAGCTCTTTTATTGGTCTTTTCAAGTTTTTCCATGTTCAGTTTGCCAGCAAACATCCATACAGTAGGACAATAGTTAAAGTTGCTTTGTACATAGCTGTTGTACACTACCTTTCTGCATTGTCTATCTAGGTAGTGCTTCATTCTTTTCAGAGCATTTATTTTATTTGTTTACTGGTTTGGTTACATACCTCATCTATATAACCCTCAAACTTAAGCTTCTCATCAAATTCTATCCCAAGTATAGTTATTACTGGGGAAGCTTTTAAAGTACATCCTTGGAGTTCTAGAGTTTCTTCTATAAATGATTGGCGGCGATTGAGAAACATTAATTGAAATTTATCGGCATTTGCTTTCATACTGTTGTCATTGAACCACTTCATAGCCAATGCGCAATCACCTTGCAGTTTAGACTTTATCTCATTTATATCCTTTCCAACATAGCTTAGTGTATTATCATCTGCGTAGTTATAAACTTTAGAGCTATTTTCGTGGAAGAGAAAGTCATTAATAAAAATGTTGAAGAGTAGAGGCCCTAGGATAGATCCTTGAGGGACACCCTTGATGTTGTTAGTCCATTCAGATGAAGTTTCACCAATTTTAACTCTCTGTTTTCTATCTATCAGGTACGACTTCAAAAGCTTGCAAACATTCATATTACAACCATAAGCACGTACTTTTGCTATTAATAGACCATGCGGCATGCAGTGAAATGCCTTTGACAAGTCTATTGCAACTACTCCAACAGTTTTTCCATTATCGAGTGCTTGACGCCAGTCTTCAGTCAGACGAGTAAGTATATCATGACAGCCATGACCTTTTCTGAAGCCCGATAGGTATTCATGGAAAGAAGATTCCATTTGTTTATACAACTGACTTGCAAGCAGCTTTTCTAGAATTTTCGAGAGCGCTATGAGTAAATTAACTGATCGATAGTTATCTTTATTCAGTTTATCCTTTTTCTTGTAGAATGGCGTTATATTAGCCATTTTCATTCTATCTGGGAACTTGTTTTGTTTTATACATTCATTTACTACTTGCGTTATCGGTTTTACTAGGTATCTACTGGTCATCTTAATAAATTTAACCGGGATTTCATCATACCCTCTGGAGGCCTGTGATTATTTTCAGGAGTACCTATCTCTGACCCTATCTCACTGAAGAACTTGTTGAAAATATGACATATTTCTCTACGGTCGGTAATAATTTTATCATCCTCTCGCAGAGGGATATCTTCAAATTTAGTTTTTGTTTTTGAGAAAATAGGCTTAATGGCCTTCCAAAAATCCTTATTCTTGGTACTTCCTTTGCATTTTTCCTCAAAATAGCTTTTTATTTCTTGGCGTTTTATCAAAGTTACACTGTTTCTATGCTTACGGTATTGTGCTAGAAAGTGAGAGGTCCTGAATTTGAAAAATTTATTCCGCCACTGGTTTCGAGTTAGAATTGCTTTTTTAAGCCTTTTACTCATGCAATGGAAATCATTCCTTCTAATTACTTTCTGTTTTTTCGGCGCGTGTCTGTCTAAAAGCTCAATCAGCAGCTGATGCAGTTTGTTAAATGATTCATTTGCATCATTATCAGTTAGTCTGGTTTCAATAGTCATCCTGAAAAGCTCATGGTTAACTTTTTCATAATCAATTTCATTAAGTTTTCTGTAGAAAATTGTCTTTTTTGTCGGTATCGGACCATGCTGTTTTAAAACACCACCTATTAGGTTGTGGAAATCACTGATTCCTGTATCAATAGAGAATCCTTTTAGAAACTTCCTACGTTTAGTCACAAGCATAACATCTATCAAAGTGGCATTGTTAGATTTGAAGCAGGTTGGTTCATTAATCAGATTAGTTAAGTTGAAAGTTGGGCATATCTGAGAAAGCATGTTGTTTTGTAGCATGTTAAAGTTTAGATCACCTATAATGATTACATGTTCATGCTTCTCTAGGATTTCTTCACATGTTTTCTCAAAAAACTGCTTAAAGTTTATAGGAGTTGTCTTTGGGTTCTTATAAATGCCTAATATCATTATTTTAGTTTCTTTGAAGCACAACTCTACTGATAGACATTCTATTTCGTCATTGCATATCTGAATACTACCACGAGTTGAAGGAATATTTTTAGAGACATAAACCATCAGCCCCCCGCAATTTGACTGTTTGTCTTGCCTGTACATTGAGTAATTTGCAACTTCAAAAAGAGCATCTCGCTTTGAATTATCAAGCTTTGTCTCACTTAACACAAACACTTCAAATCTGCCATTGACAATCAGGTTTGACACTTCTGTACTTTTCATGCTAAGACTGTTAACATTCAGATGCCCTATAATCATATTTTGCGGGTACATATTTCTCAGTTTAACAATTTCATTTTCATTGCAGTTACCATCATTTCTCTTACATAGTCATAAGCATCCTCATTCTCAACATCGGCATTGCAAACATTTTGAACATCATCATGAGTTAAATCAGAGTCCATTACACTAATATCCAATTCATTTGCAATAATATCTTCCATTAGGCTCTCATTAGCTCTTATTTCTTGTGTATTTTCAGTGCTATTAATGTTCCTGCCAACTTAATTTATAATCGAATATGACATCAAGAAATGTTTAGCTAAACACACAAGAAACTTCATAACCATTGATCTGTAAATTACCATTTATATTAACTGATTTTTGACCTGATACAAACATATAATGAGTTTTTTCAACTTATTCACAATCAGCCATTTACTTAATTTGCATAATGCAATGTTCATTTTTTTCAAAAGTTCATTTTCATCTTTCCCATACAGGGATAAGTTAGTATCATATGTGAACATTACGACAAATAAATCAGTTACATTAGCTAAATCACTAACATATAACAAGAAAAGCAAAGGGCCTAAAATTGATCCCTTCGCAAACCAAATGTTAGTACATTTTCTTCTGATTTTGTATCATTGTAATATACTAATCTTTTTTTTTTCTGTGTAGATAACTAGTAAACCATTCCTGAGCTATTCCACATTTACCATAGGAATACAACCTTTACAGTAAAATTCTGTGATTGACTGTATCGAATAAATACGCCAAGAGTTACTTTTTTCTCAGTAAATGCCTGACATAAATGATCAACAAAACTGATTAAAGCTAAGTAAGTGCCATAGTTTCTCCTCAATATAAATTGAAATTTATGCAAAATACCATGTTTGTTTATAAATCCCATTAGTGTATTAGTCTATTACACATTACATTTTACAGAATTTTAGAAAAGATTGATAAAATCGAGACAGGTCTGTAATTATTAATCAAAATATGTGTTAGTAGTAGTAGATTTTTTTACAGCTAAATATCAACAAGACACACGCGTCACAAATAGAAAGCAGATGAAAGAAAAGACACAAGTAAGAACAACAGTTACTGATAAATAAGTTAAACATATCACAACGAAATATTCAAATTTGGTAAAATATGTGAGCATGGTTAATCCAAACATATATAATGTACAATGTTGATAATACTGAGTAACAAGTTTGAAGCACCATAGAAAATCAGAACATAATAGAAAAAGAGAAAACAACAACCAGTATACATTGCAACATAATTAGCGCCATGCAATAAAATAATTTTAGCAACTATAGTATAGTAAAACAGATAATATGAGCAAGTTAAATTGTAATAATGATAAAACAAAAAATCAATCAATATCATGAATATGTATGAATTTGTAAATATGTGGTTCCATTGACCAGCTGTGTGCTCCTATAATATATTTACATAAAACAAATAAGTCAATAAATGGGTCAAAATTTCAAAACGGTGAAATTTCAGTCAGGCAAAAAGTTGATTTAAAATCAAGTTTAAAGGAGCTCCTTTCTATTTATTTTGCTAGGTAAAACAATCAGCTTTCATTGTACTTTTATATCCAAGGGTCAGGAAGCACAGTTTTTATGTGCAGTGGAGGTAAATACCACGGTACTGCTTTTAGGCGTCATTAACACCATGCTGTAAAAACCCCCTATATTTTTCAAAATTAACACAATCATACCACCTACACTAATGCAGAGGTAGTATGAGGTACAGACAGAACAATCATATAATAAAAAGAGTACTGCTATCTGCCTGACAGCAACCACAATCAAAATAAATGGCAAATAATTAAATTTTTCATTTTTTCTACACTTCCATTAAGTTTTTCTTTCACACTACTTGATTTCAGCACACCAAACTCTATTTAGTTACACGTGCCAAATGATTCCTGCGAAAAAAGATCCTATGTAACACTTTTTAAACTTCAAATCAAGCAATAAACGCCCCAAAATTAGCTATTTTTGACCTGTGGATCGTGACGTTAATGACAAAATATGACGCTTGTGACACCAATGGCGGGTAAATTACTGCTAATCCTCTTACTTGTGCATATAAGTTAGTAATATATCATAAGTGCAAAAATTATTGGAAAAATGTAAGAAATTGTATTGTTTTTATATGTATGCTGCACCCAGGAAGCTTACTGAAGTGGTATACTGCTGCAACTGTGTAAATAAATCAGGACTTCCAAAATGCATGCTACGTCCCCCACCATTCCATATCATCCATCATATCACCCACCATTCCATATCATCCATCATATCATCCTGTTAGGGCGCACGCCTGCAGAATTCTATTCTTTTGTGTAAGTCCTATGGCAAAACAATATATTTACAACTGTACAGATGCAGTAATTTAGAGTTATACAAGGTACTTTTGCTTTATATATATGTGCTTTATGTACGACTGTTTGTTAATGCCATGAACTAAATAAATTACAATTACAATTATGTCACATTTGCCAATGACTAGTGTCACTTCCATTGGGATTTAAGAGTGATAGCGCCCAAATTGCCATTAGAATCACACATAGTCCAATCTTGGCGTTCATAAATTGCTCCATTTCATCTAGAAATTGCATGTCAAACTAATTGACTAATTATACTACTAGTCAACGAAACAGTATTACTTTTTCTATGTATCCCAAAATTACCAATAATCCTGTGGATTATTACTTTCCATAACACTCAACTGTGTCCTAATTTAATTTTGAAACTCAATGTTTTTAAGTTCACCACTTTTGTGAATGGGTTTAATTTGTTCAAGTTCATTTGGAAAAAACAAACATTAAGTAGTGACATATTTAGTACATGGACTAAAGGTTGTAAAAAAACTAGTTTACGAAAAGTTCAAGACCCAGGAATTAAAGCCATCTGGGCCTGAAGAAGAATTCTTTAATTTTTGTATAATATTGATAACTTCACATTTATTAGCAATTGAAAATGGATTAGCAGGCTGTATATAACATAAAGGATCAATATTGCTTTCTGGGATTTTATCAGAATAATTTTTTCCTATGTTAGTAAAGAATTTATTAAAACTATCAGAAATAATCTCAGGACCTTTTAACAATTGAATGAGCTATTTTTAATTCATCAGAAATTTTCATATTACTTCCTTGATGTTTTTCTATGAATTTTTATAATCATTTTTATTTTCATTTAGCAGAATTTTGAATTGGAGGGTTTTGATCGATTTAATATAATAATGATGACAATAATAATACCATTAATTTGTATAGCATCAGTTCCAATAAATTGATCACTTGCTTTGTAATCACTTAGTTGTAGGATTTGATGAATAGAAGCGTCTTCAATTTTTTTTTTGAAAGTTTCAAGAATGTTTGAGTTCTTAATGTCTTCAGGAAGACTGTTCCATAATTTAGGGTCAGAGAAGGAAAAGGCTCTGTTCTCAGCCACGTTTCCAATTTACCTTGGAACCAGGTTGTGGCTTGGTGAGTTTTTTTTTCCTTTTCAGTAGCAGTTTTATGTAGATAGGAGCTTGGTTATTTAATGCCTTCCAGGTGGTGTTAAGAAGTTTGGCTTGGATAGGGAGCCAGTGCAGGTTTTTACAATACTGAGAAATGTTTATCGTATTTTTTTGGAGCCTTTAAATTAGTCTCAATGCTGAGTTTTGAGCCACTTGAAGTTTATTCTCAAGACGTTTGGATATTCCATACAGTAGACCATTACCATAGTCGAGATGAGGAGTCACGAGACCATTGACAACTGTCTTTGCAGTATCCTTACTATGGCTTTTCCTGATCTGGGCATCATTCCTTATGATGAAGTACGCATTATGGCGCATTCTGTAGACTTGCTTTCTAGTCATAGCAGTGTCGAATATAATGTCAAGATTTCAAACATTGTCAACTGTTTTGTTATCAACATTGTCTACCCTGATAGAAGATAACTGGAGCTTGCTTATTTGCTGACTTGGGTCAATTATAAGCAGTTGAGTTTTGTCACCTTTGTTGCACAACATGTTATGGTGCAGGAAGTCGCGGAGATCAGAGATGCATTTCTCAATTTATTTCATGCATCCATTTGGTTGATAGGGTCACTTAAATGAGAGTTGCTGATCATCTGCGTACTTCTCGCTGTTCACCTGATTATTTGATGCAACATGATGGGACCCAGTTTAGAGCCCTGCAGAACACCATAAATGAGAGCTAGCTTGTCTGAGATGCACTTGTGTAGCTTTTCCTTATCAAGCTTGATTGAAAATACAGAAAGTGGTTAGATACATTACAAGATAAGATTCCATTAAAATATTTATTAAAGTCAATATCATTAGTATAAACATTATCAATTAATGTGGCAAAGGAACTGGTAACCCTAGTTGGTTTAGATAACAAGGGAAATAGAGAATGAGAAAACATAATATTTAGAAATTCTGAAGTTAAAGTATGGGACTTTTCATTTAGTAAATTTATATTATATAAGTCACCCATTATATAAATAGTTTTTCTATCAATTGACATAGGATATTGTTAATTGTACTAATAAATATTTCTTTATCAGTTTTTGTAGGTTACTAAATCATACCACAATAACTTTCATTAGATTTAAAAGTTTGAAACCCTTTTGTGGACTTGAGAAGGAGTCTACAAAGTTCCTGAGATTTCATGAGATGAGCAGCAATTATTTGGCTATGGAAGCTTTTTGAACAACTTATGAGCAATACATAGCCATAGCTACTTGGGCAAAATAGCTTTGCAAACTTTTATGGAACATTTTAAATTTATTTCCTTATAATTTCAGAAAGGGACACTTATTCGCAGCTTCCCAGAAGAAAGCCGGATGAAGTTAAGATTCATTCTTATGGAAGTGTTCTTGATTGCATGGCCGAATCGTGATGATCATTCTACAATTTTGAATCATGTTCTCCACTGGCCATCCATGATCGGTTTTGTTAGTTTATTTTGTAAGTGTTAGAAATTACATAGAAGAAAATAAAATATTCAATATGCATGCTGTCTTAAGCCAAGTGCAAATGATGACAAATACAAACTTTAGAATATATCAAATGGCAGGTTAATATGCAATTAAGAAAGCCATCAGCTTCTCCTTTGCCTTTTCCTGCTGAACTTTTTACCCCCGTCAAGTTTCCCCCAGTAGCAGATGAGAGGTCCCACATCAGTAAATGGTAATATACTGAATTTCAAAATGTTTCTCTTGAAAATTGGGTCTGATATTGTACAACAATCCATCTGCTTCAAAGCCTCATTTAATTAATTTGCCCAAGACCCAGTAACAGTAATACAACATGTTTGGATATCAATAATAATTCTGTTGATTGTAAATAAAAACTGTTACCTGATGGGGTAACTGCAATTACACTGTCTGCCCGTCATATTTTGATTATGGTGACACATTTGAGCATGTTTGTAGGAATTCCCACAGGACATGACCTGAGACCGCCAATCACCGCAGAATTTTCCCTAGCAAATTTGCATTTTAAAACTGTCACAAAAGCCAGTATATGGATTGCTTGTTGTTCTATCGTAATTCTTCTGTACAAAGTTACATGCACATTAGCAATGTAGTCCTAAAAAAGCACAAAATGCTACTCGATTCTGAAGTGGAAAATTTTAATTGCAAAAAGTTTGGGAAAATAATGCAGAATAATAATTGGAAATTGCACATTTCTTCCAAGATAATAGCATTTTCATCCAAACATTGCACAATTATATCTGAGATAATCATAGAAATTTCTACAATAGTTGTGGAAAGTTAAGAATAATTTTAGAATTTTTTACAATGCTTGTAATTGTAAATTCTTTTTATGGCATGAATTTCGAAGATGATTATAATCATATTAATTTGCTCATCATAATCGCATAAATTTCTATGGTTGTCGCAAATATTTCTGTCACTATTGTAAATATATTATTATATGATTATTGCAGGAATTTATTCAGTTCATTTAAATAATTTCTGTGATAATGGTAAAAAATTTGAGATAACCTTAGAAATTCTTAGATTACCTTAATCAATTTCTTTGATTTTCTACCAAATTTCTGCAAAAGTGACGGTGTTATTGGTAGTATCAGAATGTGTTTCGGAGATTATGAAAGCAAAAGAGACCTAGTCAAGCTTTTACTCTCTCAATTTAATCTTTTGTGAATTTTTAAAATATTTTAGATTTGTTTTTATCATATTCATGTTTCATAGCTGAAATTTGGTAAGTATGTAGCCTGTATGGCCTAGTTGTGCCTTTCCGTCTGATGGTTAGATATCCCATACTTTTTGAAATAATGTAAAAATATATGATTATTTCTGTTTGTTTCCGGGCAAGGACTCGGTCACTATTGCATGTGCATGGATGATACCTGGCACAGATGTGGCCAATATGGTCTAGTTGTGCCTTTTGATGGTATCATTGATAGATATTCTCTGTGTTTTGAAGAGAATGAATTTTGTACACATATTGCCTAAGGTCTAGTTGTGCCTTTTGAAAAGTCTGAAAGAAAATATTAAATGCTTTATGTAACATTAAAAAACTTTTTTTTTGTGGCCCAAGACTCAGTCACTATTGCATGTACATGGATAAGTTTTGGTAAACATATGGATTTAATGGTCTAGTTGTGCCTTTTCATGGTCAGATTAATAGATATTCAATAGATATTCAATACTTTTTGTAATAGTGATAAAAAATATTGGAAATAATTTCTTTTATATCGGAGTCAAAACTTGCCCACAATTGCATAATATACAGCAATGAAATGTTCTGCACATATCACCTAAGCAATGTAGCAATGCTTTTTGGTGCGTATTGAACACTTTTTGAAATATTGGAATAACTCCAGAATAATATAACATTACATTATTTTTTGGTTTCCGACCAACAGCTCATAACCTGTACTTTCTACATGCATGAAACTGTACCATAATATGTGCAAATTAATTTCCCTGGTTTTACAAACCCTGGCAAGTGTATGGCTAGGGCAACAGGAAAATACAGATAATTGAAGGCCACAACTTGACCACTACTGCATACTTATATACTATTGGTGAAAATTTAATGGTGTAATTGTCTTCTTCTAAAGCTGTTATTTGCTGAAGGTTTGCTGCTGCGCAGCCTATGTTTAAATATATAGTTATTTCATATTTATCTTTGCCTTCCTTCCATTTCTAGTATAGTTCTTTTGAAATATTTCAGGTGAGATGAGAGGTGATTTGAACAAAGAATTTTCGAAAAGAATGGAACACTGTATCAACTTACTGAACCAAACGACAGCCGACATCGTGAGTGGCGAAATCAGAGTTGAGTACCTCAGGAGGATACTTGATGCTGAGAAAAACTTTCTGGAGATATGTGACCAAGTTCTCAGGTTTCAACCTAGTTTTGGCAAAATGGACGCCCTAGCCAAACATGAACATTTGCAAGGTTCAGAAATTCTGAAGAAAATCATGGAGCTGCGAAGGGAGGAGTATGACAAATGTTGGAAAGTGCATTTTCAGATGAACATAATGCTCACCATGTGCAGTGAAATTGATCGAGGTAATGTTGCAATTGTGTAAGGATAATTGAAGATGGGCTCAGGATCCTAAAAAGGTGTATTCTTTATTTCAGGGTGGTTCCTCGATAGCAGCCTTTCTTTGGCTTAAGAGGCATCTTTCTACATAATGAACTTTTATTTTATTTTTGAATAAATGTGTGATTTGCCTTTACAAATGGATGTGTAGATGTGTATGTTAATTGTGTAGATAAATGTCTGTAGCCTGTCTGTCTGTACAGTTCCTAAAATATATGTACAATTTGATGATAAATCTTTCTACTTGTTCCTGTAGCTCTAATCTTAAAAAGTTAATTTTCTTTGGAAGTTGGTGTCCCTTTCCAAATCTTATGTTTCACTGCTATATGTGCTTTATTCAACTGACAAATAGTAAATGAACAATGTCATAATGACAATATGGCAAATATTGAATATATTAATATACATAACTCTATATGTATACATGTTTTGTTTTCAATTACCCAATTATTATCTCTGCCAGCCCATGTCAAGGCCCTAGAAAAATAAGGGCTGATAGGGAGAATACTTATGTGTGTCAATGAAAAAAAAACTTTTACAATTGTTTAGAGAACCCTCTTGTATTGATTTTCATATAAGTAGACTTTCTCGAATTCATCCTTTTCTAGCAGGTATATGTTTATAACTGGTCAAAGAACAAAAATTATAACAACATGGATTGTTTTGCATTGATATTCATATTCCTACAGTAGCCCTGGTAAAATATGGGCTGGCAGGAGATACGCTGGTGCTACGCAATTCCATGAAATAATCTATAGATACAAATTGCAACCATAGTAAGCACTCTCTTCATTGTTATTACAGATTTCGTATTAGTGTGCCATGTTCTTTTCAACTGCCACAGTGCTCTTGTGATGTCAGTATCAGCATAATGATTTCACAGTTGGTATATTCGCAGTTTCAGCTGTGTCACTTGGAACCCATACTGATCACACCATTACAAATTCACACATAAGCTGTTAGATTGTTGCTCAACATTGATTATTCAGTTTGATGGTTTGAATAAATCCAAAAGTTACAATATCCAGCTATATATAATGCATGGATTTTGTGTATAACTGCTATCAGTTTTAGCACTTTTACAACAAAACAAATTCATTCACTCCCACATTCATTTGTTGGTCTGAGAGGTTATCATGTGCTGCTCTGTCTTGGAAAAAATAATATACTCAGGATCCATTCAGAATTTAAGACCTAAGGGGGGGGGAGTTTTGCTTGGGGGCATCCTTATCACTGATTTCCAATAATGTTTATTTGATGATCGAATTCTAAGCCTCCTTGTCTGGCCTTTTCCCAATTTTTGGGGAGAAACTACCCCCCCCCCCCCCCATTTCTCGTCCTCTGGTATGCCCATGCAACACCGCCACGTTCACTTCCGAAAAATCTCCCCATTATCCCCATTCCAGTCATCAAGTCTGAACAGTTTCTTTGGCACAGATCTCACCTAATTGGCTGAAAAGCCACAAGGTGCTGCCCTCAATGAGAAATTTCACAACAGGACACCATGAATGTCCATGATGATCAAGCAAGTGGCTCAAACATATCAGTTTCACCTGCTCCAACTGAATCAAACAACCATACCGATGAATGCAGATTAATCAATTGTTATTCACACTTAGACAGCCCATAAGCCTGACTTGTTGGTGGCAGTTGGAATCAACACTCAAGCTTGGAGTGCCAATAGTGATGTCAGTATTGCAATACTGACATCATCTAGGCATATATTCACATGGAACATGGCACACTTATACGAAATCTGTAATAAAGTTTCTGCACCTTTATTGTCTTCGGGGCATTAGTGATTTTCAGTGAGGTTGTTATCCAAATTATCACTCCTCCTTGACTCTATTCACTCCATCGATGTCTCATTTATAGAAAATTTTATTCTTTTGACAGTTGATACAAGGACTCTTGAGAAAATACCATGTTTTGTTGATTGTCACCTGGCTAAGATGTGCAACCCGCGATACTTGAGCAACAAGAAGGAACCTGTGAAACTGGTTTGGGATGACTTACAAGAGATTTTTGATGTTCTTGAGCCAATAGAAACATATAAGGATTCTCTGTTGTATACTTATCACTTGAAAGTTCTTGCAAAAAGAGTGCGCCAAAGAGACACAGTGAGAGAGCTTACAATAAAAGAGGTTGTGGAATGTGTTTTCAAACCTTGCCTCAACTATTGCCTGGACACCTGCAACAAAATTAAGGATGGGTCTGTCACACTTCAAGAAATTGATAGTCTTTTGGAAGATAATATCCTATTAAAAGACTTGCAGGAAGATATATTAAACATTTGCAAAAGGAATAATATTGAAATCAATCAGTCACTGATTGATTTCCGTTTCAAGCAGTTCAAACGATATAAGACGATGCAAAATGTGAAGCATGTCGCAGAAACAATTATGCAGATGAGCAAAATATACCATCTCTCTGGAAACTTCAGTATGCTTGAGAAGTTTGCGGGAATTGTAAGTTAAACAATTGTTTTCACACTAGGTAAAATTTGAATTTTTAGTCAGCTTAAATTATTCAGTAAGATTTGTTGCACTATTCCTTTGAGCTTACGTAGCTTGTTGTTTTAAGTTATGACAACAAACAGATTATCATAACTTAAAACAACAAACTATGTTAGCTCAAAGGATTTGTGCAACCATGTCGACCACTCAATCATATGAGCTGACTCAAAATTTAAAGTTTTACATATCTTGTCCTGATTTTGGAATTGGCTTAATATGATTAAATGTTGTTTTTTTCCAACTTTATTCGCCATTGCTGCTAAAGAATCCAAGCCAATCTTTGAGAAATATTGGAGACGAGACAGAAGATATCAGCAAAACATTGGAGAGTGTTGATCACGAAAAACTGATGTGCATTAGTACTTTCATCAACGCTCATGAACTGGTCATCTGGCTGCGTGATCACTTGACAGGTACAAATTAATTTTATTAACAGTTACTGTCTGAAAAATGTATATCATCTGTTAAGCACTCACCTATGTCCCTGCAGTATTCTTCACATGGGAAGACAATTATTTTACAGGCAATTTCATTTGTACGAGATTCTACAGTCTCTATCCACCTTGGTACATCACATTTTTGCCTAATCTCATAGGTCTGTGATCACTAAAAGTGTCACGCACTTGATAGATTGGACGAAGTAAGCAACTATATATGCATTGCATTGACACAGTCAGGGTTGGATGACCAGAATCGCATGGTAATGAAATCACCTGTAATGAATTTAGTTGTCTCCCATCTCAAATTTTTGGAAAGATTAAAGTTGGAAAAGAGGCTTCTAAAAAATCTATCACTAAAGTGGTAAGAATTTTATTTCAATGTGTAGGAGATCAAGCAAGGTAAACCCAGGTTTCAGATTTATAGGATACAAATAATAATTTGAAAGAAATTCTCAAATAACTCAAACTTTGGACATTATACTATGTAGGGGAGAGTGGGGCATAACCACCAGCCTAAAACAAAATGTCTCATTGGATGATAATGACCAACACAATTGAGAACTCCAACTGGCAATATGACACACTCTTAAAGTGCAGTCATATCTCCTACCCACAGCATCAAGTGACTCTCCCTTATAGCATAAGGATATGAAATAGTTTTTGATACCAGGCATAACCACTCACCCCATGGGGCATAAACCCCCCTCCCCCAATTTACCAGTCCTGAGCAAAAATAACCAGAGGATTTCCATATCTGGTGGAAGGATACTATATCCCCTTTCTGATGAAAAGACAGGTGGTCTTGACTTGGAAAGTATCAGACTATATCAGTGTCATCACTTTTGCTATGTAATGACTAACCATTTCCAAGTTTGTCATACATTTACAGTGTATTTTTCGAAAACCCCACTCCTGTTTCTGTCACTCCCCCTACTGTATTTTTTCCAGGGGCAGAAGGTTATGCCCCATATTGGGGTAAAACAGCTACTACCCTATTATCACTTATGTCATTACTTGATGACAGTTAAACCCATTTGAAAATTAGTCAGAATATGAACCAACACAATGGCTATCATATCCTTTATCTTGAATGTCATCACATGCAAAAATAAGATGAAGCTGCTTAAAAAAGCTGAAAAACTAAACAAACTGAGCTTTTCAGTTTGGTTCTTCCTTTTGATTGCACCCTCTACCAGTAAAAAGTTGTCTCACACAAGTCAAATCACCTCTAATAACAATATTTTCACAATGTGGAACCAACACCCTTGGAACCTCTGGGCGGGTGGTTATGCCCCGGAGGGAAGTTATGCCCCACTCTCCCCTAATGGAAATAAAGTTGTACAGTTGCACAGGTTTGTTCAGATGAACTGACACGTCACTTTTTGTGCCAATTGTTGCTTGCAGCCTTTCTTGAATTTTCAAAGAAGGAATTTTTCCTGAGAAATTAAAGATAGCAAAATTAATACCGATTCATAAAAAATGTGACAATCATTATTTTGAAAATTACGGACCAATATCCATACTTCCTGGAATCTCTAAAGTTTTCGAACGCATCATACATAACCAGATTTATCATTACTCTACTTAATCAAATTTATTATTTAGTAGCCAATAAGGATTCCGAAAACAATACAAGAAATGGATAAAAATAAACAACCAATAAACATGTTCATGGATCTATCAAAGTCATTTGATACTTTAGACCATAATATACTGATCAAAAAGCTCCTCTACTATGGTACAGAAGACAAAGCCCTTAATCCACTAAAACGTTATTTAAGTAACAGAAAACAATTTGTAATATGCAAAGAATGCTTTTCAAACCAACTGACTGTAAAATTTGGAGTACTACAAAGGTCTATACTTGGTTCCCATCATCATGGGAATCTAGATTATTCACTAAAGCTTGAATAACACAATCAAATTAAGAAGACTGACTTAATAATTATCAGTTAGTTTGGCTTATTTTGGATGTCTTGAAACATCCTGAATTAATTAATTGATAGAAGATAACAGAATTAATTGAATATATTTAGACAAAGTCATTTTAGGCTAAATTCACCTAGTTGGAACGGGTCAAGATGGTTTTATGCCTATTTTGCCTCATGGAAATTAAATGAAATGGCTTATAGTTAAGCATCACAATAGATTAAAGTAATGTTAGCTCAATTTTTAGGTCACAAAACAACTCGAGATAATTAAATGAAAGATGACACTATGCTGTATTTGCCTATTTGACACACACACAAGGACTTAGAAACTGATTTATTAGAATGACCGGATGATGAAACATCTACTGGTCATTGTCTCTGGGCATTAACCACATCTTATGCCTCCTCGTGAATTGAAGCCATGGAATTCTGAGCAATAAAATTATATGAATAATAACTAAATAAATAAAAGACTCAGGATCAAGTTGAAATGACCTTTAATTTTAATGAAGCAGCTTCTTCTTCTTCTTCTGGAAGTTCCTCCTTTTCGTTCAGGAGCACCCTGTATAGGTTATTGTAAATGTCACATAAGAAATATGCTTATGTTATGTGTCAGCTACGACGATATGGACAACAGCTACTCTACGACTACGTTTTTACAATGTCAAGCATATCAGCTTCAAACGCTCGCTTCCTGTGTAGGTGTGATTGTTAGCACAGTTCGTTAATCAACATGTTTATCTCCAGACACTTGGCTGTTGTGGGCGGGGGACCGTTCAGTAGCTTCCTGAGCCCAAATTCCCCGCTCGTGTCGAAGTCCAGTTCCGCCAGTTTTGTGAGCATAGGCTCCTGGAGTTTCTTTGTAGCTTGGCAGTTAAGTAGAAGATGTTCTCTGTCTTCGTCACCTTGATTACAAAGCGGGCAACACTTGTCTGCTCCTTTTGTGAACTGGGCCACCCTTACCCTTGTTAGGTAGGTGTTGGTCAGAAATTGTGCCCGCACTGTAATTGCTGGGACCAGCCTTGGGTGGCTCTGACACGTTTTCCACAGTGGGTGAGGGGCATTCTTGGTGCTGTAGGTGTCTAGGAATTTGACCGACGATTTGGTGGATTCCCTCAATGCTAACGTCAAGTGGTCTGTAATTGTGGCTTTGACATAAGTTTTACAGGTCGCCTTTCTCCATATTGCATTCACTGAGGCCTCGATATTGATTGTTGTTGTACTTGGTGCATAATTGAACCATAATTGGACCACCCTTTGAAACCAGCTGTTGCTGTTGTCTAGTGCCAACTGACGTTCGGCTAGGTGTTTGAGGGTACTATTCTCTTCTGCTCCCCTACAGATGGCGCCGAAGAGTGACAGTGTACGTGTGTACAGCTCCGCTTTGAGAGGCAGGGCTCCCATTAACAAGTAGTTGGCCTCACTCGCTGTCGTCTTAAGGAGACCCTGAATTTGTCTAAGAAGGTTCTTGTAGTAGTTTCCCAGCTCTTCTGTCTCTTTTCTTGATAGGACGGTTGCATCGAGCCCGTACAGTAGTCGAGGGGTTACATAAGTGTTGATAATCTTTATTGCAACGGCCGGACTCATGCCGTTGGAGCCGTGTAGGCCGGTCCCCATGAGAGCATACCCCGTTCATCTGGCGGTCTTTATCCTACTTTGTATGTTTGGCGTCAATTTGCTGCATGACCATTCTAGTCGCAGATGGGTGAAGCTGTTAGTAGTGTCGTGATGCTACTTTTACCTGGATGGATGACATATTTCTGAATGTTTTTTGTGGCATGCGTTTAGCATTGCTTGCATATTGCTGGGACTGTCAGCAAGAAGTAATTGGTCGTCCGCAAATGTAGAGGCCCCGTGGTAGATACATCCGACATGCAAACCATTCCCTGCTGATTCCATTTCCTGCAAGAGATCGTTGATATTTAGCTTATACAAGCTGGTCGACGTGACAGCTCCTTGTCTCACTCCTTTCTCGACCATATAGTCCCTGCTGAAGCCATTGTGCCATCTTGTTTTTTCGTTGATGTCTGTATAGAGCTCATCAAAGATTTGCCACGTTCTTCTACTGACGCCTGATGAGTGAAGCTTTATTTTAAGTCTGACGTGGTCTACTACGTCGAACGCTTTTTGGGCATCCAGTGCAGCTGCAAAGAGCGGTTTCTTATCTTTCTTAGCTGTAGCTATAGCCTCTGTTAGGCATAGTGTGGCCATTGTTGGTGTTAGACCCTTTGTAAATCCGAACTGCAAGTTACTAGATGTTCTGCGTAGGCTTGTTTCTGCCATCTCTTGGAGCAAATGTTCAACGACTTTGCCAACAAGTGCCGTGATGGTGATTCACCTGTAGTTTCCCATGATTTGTGGATCTTTGTTTTTCTTCGGCAGTTGGATCTTGAATCCTGACCTGAAGCTGGCTGGGCAACATTCCGTCTGTATGATATTGTTTATGATATCTGTTAGTATCACGGCCACCTCGGTGTTTTAACTCCCTCTGTTGTACTGAATCAGCCGGTGGAATAGCCTCTGGTCACCTTCAGAGGCAGCCATGATGTTACAGATGAGGCCTTCCCTTTTTTCTGCTGATTCCCTTCTCTGTATCACTCGTAGGGGTGTTTCTGCGCTTCCTTGACTGACTGTTCTAAGTGGTGTGGATGGACCGGTCTGCCTGCTGTCTTCCATCTCCAGAATGCTGCCTTGGCTCCTTTGATGGCCTCTGTAATCCCCGGGCTCCGGTTTTTTAAAATCTGTTTTCCTGGATGTTTCTTTATTTTCCTTGGGGCTTGCGACTGATGCAGCCATCCGTAGTATTCCTTTGAGGACATCCAGTGCACCTTCAGATGTGAGTGAGTTGAAATCGATGTCATATATTTCTCTATCAATAGTTTCTTGATACACCATGAGGTCCAACTTGTTCCAGTTGATCTTCGGATGTTTCTCATCTGGCTGTTCTGTCTTCATGCTGTGTTCCTTTCTTTTATGTTCTAATTCTACGCTGCAGAAAATGGGTGAGTGGGTGGAGTTGTTCAGTGGGCCTCCTGCAGGGTCCGAGCTGGCTAGAGATGTGGGGTGCCATCTGGCCTTGCTGTCTGCGAGGAAGTAGTCCAGATGTGAAGTTTGGTTAATGCCATGGTGCTTGTAAGTCTTGTAGTCCTTGATGTCGCAATTTAAATTGATTAGCGGCAGTTCAGCCATGATTTCTTTTTTAACCGCTCCTTTTTCCCATCACGGTTGAACAGATCAGCTTTGAGATCTCCTCTGATGAGGACGCTATGTGTGTGCGAGTATTTGCTGACCAATTCGGTTATTATGTCATCGGTGAAGTTCTCCAAGGCCTCCTTGGACCCGCCGGGCGGGAGGTAGCAGCATACAGTACAACCCAAAATAAAGTAAGAAAATTTTCTGCCAGAAGTCCTCTGTTTACCTTTTTTGTCCTCTTTTCTCCTCTCCACCCCAAATCTCCTCACAACTCCCTTTGACTCCTTACAACAACCTTACCCTTCATTAAGAACTCTATTTAGACAGCTACCAATGTAACTGCAATTAGCAGAGGTGCAAAATATCAATTAAACAAAACACAATGGGGGTGATTGAGTTTAAATTGGTTTTGTTTGAATGTGATTTTAATGTAATTTTAAAAGGTAGTTTCAAGTAGGTAAAAGTAGGAAGTGATTCAGAGGTAGTCAAAAGGTGTGAAAGGGTTAAGTAGTGGCTGATTCTTCCTTCCTGTTGGGTTAATCGTACTTTATTTTGGGTTGTACTGTATAATTATGAATTTGGTACTACCAGGGGCTGCAAGGGATACTGACGTTACTCTTTCATTTCCTCCTTCCAAGATCTTAACATACAGATTCAGGTCTTTTCTCCAGATTATTGCTATGCCGCCATGGCCTCTTGGACATCTTTTGGGGCTGATATGTTCATATTCGTCAACTGCTCTGACATTGGTTATCAATTCGGGAAGGAGGTCCACGAACGTGCTGCTTGCTTTAAATGACCACAGCCAGTGCTCCTGTAGCAGGGCGATGTCCACTTCCTCTAGTGATTCTCTTAGCGCTACGATGTTATACTTCAAGCCATCCAGGTTGTGGGACATGAGGCGAAGTCTGGCTGGGGTATTTGATTGCTATTCGTTGTCTGCTTCCTTTCTTCTGTGGGGTGACCTCGACTCTAATACTCAAATACTATACTATTTAAACTATGATTTTGATTTTAAGAACTACTGAAAATGGTGCAGAATTAATCAGGAATGGTTGAAAGGTGCTGGAGGGCAAATGGTGTAACGATAAGGATAAGGATAAATTTTATTTCAATTCGGTTTGATACAATGACAAGTAAGTCTCTTTAAAAAAGAGATTTGTATCGGCACGGAGGGGCTGCTAGCAGTTGAGAAGGTGATAGTGAAGAGATTTCATGTAAAATAGGATTCAGTGACACACTTCAGCTGGCAAACCAGCAACCATTTAGCTAAGGCCTAGATATTAAACAAATTTGAATGCAGAATCCACAAATATCTCCAATTCCAAGAAAGAAGAATGACTAACGTCACTAAAAATCCAATCAAAATCACACAGGTGGTGCAACAGAACACATTCAATTTTGTAGAGAGATGCTTCTCACAGTTCAGGTTTAAAAGACCCTATTGAAAACAACAACAAACTAGCGAATCCTCAAGCTCTTTTGATTGATTTGTAACGACATTCACATGCTGAGATAAGCAATTTAATAATGTAAAATATATGAGAAGTTGGCCTATTTTGTTGTTTTTGTTTTTAGGGAAGACTTTTTCAATATTCCCAAAAAATGGTGATAATCAAATTTTCACAAGTTTTAAAATAAACAAATCAATCACTGGCTCAATCAAAATTTCACCAGCTTAGTGTAATGTTCTTCAAGGTAACTTTTTTTTCTAAATATTCACATGTTATGCCGAAGGAACATTTTCTCTTTTCTAAGACCCAGCACTACTCACACTACAATAAAATTCACGTGGTATGCTGAAAAACATTTTTGTTTCAATCACTGAACAGTGAACACAAAATACACATTATGATGAAATTCACATGTTATGCCAAAGGAACATTTTCTCATTTCAAATTCACATAATAATGAAATTCACATGCTATGCTGAAGGAACATTTTCTCTTTTCAAATAACCAAAGACCAGTTTACATTATGAGGAAATTCACATGTTAGACTGAAGCACCATTTTTCCCTTTGTACATTAATCATAACTGCGGAAAGTAAATATCAATATTTTCAATAAAACGTTTATTATGTTGCATCTTCATCAGTTGAAGTCGCAAATCCGCTTTCAGGTAAATAATTTAACATGATTAATCACCAATCTATATATAATTGTTATTTTAAAGCATTCGAGTTCCATATAAAAAATATGTTTTCTTCAGAAATCCATTAAACCGAAAGAAAATATATATTTGACATTGAGAAGGTGAGAAACAAACAATTTAAAATATTTACAAGCATACAACATTCAATGCATCACACACATTGAGTGTCAGCATTTTCATGAAATTGTCGGGAGGTAAAAGTCATTTGATTCCATAGGATAAAAATTCTGCATTTGCTTGCAAATGAGTAAAAATACAATACAATACATATCATCAATAACCTTAGACAGAATCAGGTTTGACACAACAAGTAGTCGGACAGTTCGAATTACTTACTATAGGTAAAATCATAAGACTTCTTGATACACACTTTATTTCTGCAAAATACACTGTAACCTTGAGAATCCTGCGGCTCATTTCAAAGTAGACATGATCCTAGATAACAACAATGTATGTCTTTACCATTACTGCCATTTTACCACTGGGACGGCAAAGGAAATAACTTTTTTGCGCAATCCAGGGTATTTGTACTGTATGTGTAAATACCGAATAATTAATCATAGCATCACCAAATCGTGCCAGGTCTATGTAATCAAAAGACAGCAAAGTTATTTCAATAAAATATTCCCCAAATTGGTGTTTTTTTTTTGGAAATCCATGCAGTATATTCCACAAAAACTTTACTTTTCACCAAATTTGCTCTCCTGAAAAGTCAGAAAATTGATCAGGCTCCTTATGCCATCCAATAGACGATATTGTCTTAGTCAGATGTATAAAAGCCAGGATGCAGCCCCCCCCCCCCCGTAAAAATCTTGCAGCATAAAAGCAGGTCAGGAGTTTAACAAATGTTGACAGAAAGGACATTAGTGTAATAATGCTTTGAACGAAGAGAGAATGACTATTTGGGGGAGGGCAAGAGCTATAGAGCAGGGTAGAGAAGAAGAATGTAGCTGGAAGCAGGCAGAGACAGTGGTGTAGGAAGCCAGAAGAAGAGGAGAAAGCTTGGGAGTAGGTATAGAGGAGAAAGAGAAGGGCAGTTGGGGGTGGCAAGAACTATATAAAGGGGAAGCCGAGAAGGAAAATGTAGGAGGAAGGAATCAGAGGAAGAGGCGTAGCAGGCTAGAGCTAGAGAAGAGGAGAAAAGAGCTTGGGAGAAGGTATAGAGGGAAAGAGAAGGGCAGTTTGGGATGGCAAGAGCTATATATAAGGGGAAGGCGAGAAGGAAAATGCAGGAGGAGGGAGGCACACAAAGAAGTGCAGCAGACAAGAGCTAGAGAAGATGAGAAAAGAGGGAAGATGGAAGAGCTACTGGGAGAGAGCAAGATGTGTATGGAGAGGCAGTAATGAGAATGAAGGAGGTAAGAGCTAAAGAGAAGCAGGAAAGAGCTTGGGAGAAGGTACAGAAGAAAAAGATAAAAATAATCGGGGCAGGCAAGAGCTATAAGGGCAGGCAGAGAAGGATAGTGTAGGAGGAAGGTGAAGGAGATAAACAAAGTGGAGGGGGCAAAAGCTAGGAGGAGGCAGGGGTGAAAATTCAGAGAGAGAAAAGGAGGCAAAAGCTAGGGAAGAGGAAGAAATGGGGAATAAGAGAGGGATGAGAAAGACAAGAAAACAGTCATGGCTAATTGACTTTTTACAGGAAAACTCTGAGAAAAAGTTTTCCAATATTGTGCATTTGCTGAGGAATATCCACTTCCACAGAAAAAATTATATCATGCAATTCCTGATTGCTCTCGTGCATCTACCTTATGACAGTTTGACTGTTTTGAGTGACTGTATCACAGCTTGCCATGTATATGACGCAGCGAAGTGGTGATGCAACTTTAACCGTATCGCAGTCAGTTGTTCCTTCTCAGGACCGAACTTTCTCGCTTGATTCCACTGACGGTGCGAGTAGTCCGCCACTGACACAGCTACCGCAACAACAGACTGTAATTCCGAACTCTGAACCAATCAGAACTGTTATATCAGACCGATCAAGTGCCGCTTTCGACTGTGCACTTGCAGGTCTGAAACGGGTCCAGCTCTTTCGAGGACCCAAAGAACCCCTCTCTGCCTTCTTCCATCACCCGCTACATTGGCAAAATCGGACATTTATTTCGGCAGAGCAGGCGTACCAGTACGCCAAGCTGGTACACCACAAGGTCGCACTTACTCGCCAGAAGGAGATGCTTCGCATGAAGTCTTCTCACAACTGTAAGCAGCTTGCTTACAAGTGTGTGCCAATCAGTAACGCCTCCTGGAACTTGAAGAAATACGAACTGATGGAAGAGATCTGCATTGTCAAGCTCCGGCAATGCAGGAAATTCAAGGAGGCCCTTCGTAAGTCTGGTGATGCACACCTGCTGCATAACACAGAGACAGACGCCGTCTGGGGATGTGGTCCCGATCTGAAGGGACTGAACAAAATGGGCCACATCCTCATGAACGTTCGCAAACGAGAAGCTGAATACGCCAAGGATTTCCCCCGCTCGCCCAAGTACCTGCAAATCCCGCTCGCCCGCAAGTGTCAGCTAAGATGTCTACGACAGACAACAGCTCACGGAGTGTTATCGTCATCGGAAACTCTAACACCCGTGGGCTCGCATCGAGACTTTGTCAGAATGGTGTGACTGGCACAGGATATGTCTATCCTGGCCAAACAGCGTCCCAGATTGCTACTCGAATTAAGCCGATCAACCTCCCCGCTCAGGCTCCTAGCGCCGTTATGTTACATGTTGGTGACATTGAGGCACGTGACTTTTCTCGTCCGATCACGGCTATCACGAATGACACGATGACACTTATTGAAACTGTTAGATCCGAGTGCCCTGATGTGCCCATCATCATCAGTGGCCTTCCACATGTTCCGGTTCAGAGCTATCTGAGCCGTCGTATCGCCAACGTGAACTCTGCCAGCAGTCGTCTGTGTAGATCGATGGACAATGTCTTCTTCATCTCCAACAAGTCAGCTGCTCTTGGAAGAGATCAGATTCGCCAGACAGCTGATGCAAGAGACTCTCTTTCTCCCAACATTGCCTACCTTGTAAAGCAATGTATTTAATGTGTCGTTCTCCACTCAGATTTCCAGTGAGCCTTATGACTATGTGAATATATCAAATAATTTTTCGTTATCAAATCAAAACTTTGTGGTAAAAGATCATTGTAATTTAGAAGAATCTCCTATTCACTCAAGTATATGCCGTTTTAAAGATGATGATCCAATTGAAAAATGTGATAGCGTTGTCAATTTTAACACAGTTATGGATGATTGTGAAATTAATGATATGTCAGTTATTATGGATGAGCTGTGTAATGTCGATGCAATGCTAGAGGATAATAACAATATTGCAAATGAGGATAATCCAAGTAATAGCTGTACAATTGTTGACCAAATGAATGTTGACCAATTGAATGTTGAAGATAATGTAAATGATCACATCAATGTAGAGACTCTAAGATAGTGTTCTGCTAGCAGTGTCCGGGTTGATATTGTCAATTCTGCATTTCCTAGGAACATGTCAGAGGAAAATACTACATACAGGTCCGAAATTACCGATTCAAATAATGATAGTAGGTTAGAAATCATGGTATGGAATATCCATGGTCTAGGTGATAAACTTAAGGACGCTGACTTCCTGAAATACATATCAAAATATGACTTAATTATCCTTCTTGAAACAATGAAACTAGATAGATATTGCCCTGAGACTGGGGAATTTGTTTACAAACATTTTCAGAGGAAATACCAACATCCACGTGCACGTAAGCCAGCTGGTGGTATAGGCATACTAATAAAATCCAGTCTGGAAACAACTGGTACTGTTAAAATTGTCAAAAATTCTGATTTCACCGTTTGGATTAAAATTAAACAGAATAACACAGACTTTTTCCTTGGTGGAGTATACATACCCCCACTTGATTCTTCTTCAACAGTTTCTAGCTTTATAAATAATAATGCATTTAACTTGGTACAAGAGGAAATTTCATATTTTAAGCAGAAAGGTAATATTGCTGTTTGTGGCGATTTCAATGCTCGCACTGGGCAACTTGCTGATTATACAAACACACCAGGCAATGATGCTTTCAATATAATCCAATCTTCTCCTAATCATAATTTTCCAATGTACAATCGTTACCCTGATGATCCTAAATCAAATAAATATGGCAAAGAACTCATTGAGCTATGTAAGTCAAGTAATATGAGAATAATGAATGGATACTTTCAAAATGATATTAACACTGGTGCATTTACATGTTATACCCCGCGTGGTAAAAGTCTAATTGATTACTTAATTTGTGACACATCTTTCTATCAAAGACTTCTTAGTTTTGCTTTAGAACCCCTGTGCACCAATTCTGATCACAGGCCTTTGGTGTTTTCCTTAAGATTGTGTAAAAGTTTCAATAATAAGCATCCTACACATAACATGCATAATGAAGCTAGCATTAGATATTACAAGTATATATATGAGTCCAATGCTCTAGCTAACTTAGTTGAATCTCTTACCAATGTTAATGGCGCAGCGCTACATGATGCATTTATTAATTCCATTATTAATGATGGTGGGGTGAATGAGGCAGCTGACAGTGTCTACACACTCCTAGAAACTGCCATTTCTGATAATTGTCCCAAAAAATATCAGAAGTCAATTAATAATAGCTTTCCATGTAACAAATGGTTTGATGATGAATGTAAAACACTTAAACGCTCAGCAAATGATTATGCACAAAAGCATAGTCTTGACATAGAAGATAATCTTATTCAATATCAATCTCTTAAGAAATCATACAAGGCAACAGTGCAGAGAAAGAAGATAGAGTATCAGAATTCTATAAGAATTAAATTGAATAATTTAGAATGCAAAAACCCAGTTGATTACTGGAAATACTGGGATAAACTTAAAACGAATAACAAAATTACAGCTGTTGGTACTGTAAACCTTAATGACTTCGAAGTATATTTCAAAAGTATGCAATCACCACCAGGTGACTCAGCATCTAAATTTGACTTTATGTTTCTTGAAAAAGTAGAACAAGAGTTGGATAAGTTAATCAATGATTCCGATGGTCATATGACTGATCATCCAATAACTGTCTATGAAGTACAGGTAGAACTTAAAAGTCTAAAGCAAGGTAAAGCTCCTGGTATTGATGGTATTTGTAATGAATTCTATAAGCACCTATCTGAATATCTACTAGATCCTCTCACAACACTGTACAATTATGTCTGGTTAAAAGGAGATTATCCCGATAAGTGGGCTGAGGGAGTAATACAACCATTGCATAAAAAGGGTAACTACAACGAACCTGATAATTATAGAAAGCTTACATTGACGGCTTGTATGGGTAAAATATTTGAATCAATTGTGAATAAAAGATTAGTTTTTCAAAGTGAAGCTACAAATAAAGTAGATCCACACCAATTTGGTTTCACCCAAGGGTGTCGGACCAGCGACAATGTCTTCATAATAGACTCTATCATATCATATCAAAAGTCGATGCGCAAAAACTTATTCATAACTTTTATTGACTTTTCTAAAGCCTTTGACTTTGTCAATCGTAGCTTTCTCTATTATAAAATGATCAAAAAAGGTTACGGTGGTAAACTGGTCAAAATCATTCGTAGTATGTTCTCTAAATCACAAGCTAGAGTTAGATGGCACGGTGAGTTAGGCTCAAGCATCGACAGCACCCATGGTGTTCTCCAGGGTGGTATAGTCAGTCCTAAGCTATTTAATCTGTATCTGTCAGACATGGCTGAATTTCTAGACCAAACCTGCGGTGTCTCTATAGATGGAACAACTTTTACACATTTACTTTATGCTGATGATCTAGTGCTAGTCTCTGAGACTGAGCATGGAATGCAGACTTTATTGAATAATGTTGAGTCTTATTGTAGGAAGTGGCATCTAATAATTAACTCTCAAAAAAGTAAAGTTATGTTTATTCGCAAAACACAGAGTAAAAGTATGAATAAATTCCAATTTACAATTGATAACAAAGAGTTGGAATTGGTCAGCTCATATAAATATCTAGGTCATGTGCTGTGTGACTCAAAAGACATACATAAAGAAATGTATACACATCTGGCAACACAAGCGCAGAAAGCTATGTACGCTCTCAAAGAAAACACAAGGTCTACTGTAGGTTATCTTCCACCTAAATTAAGTCTTAAAATGTTTGATACCCATATACTACCTATACTGGAATACAACAGTGAAGTGTGGTTCCCTGAGAAGGAAAATAATGTCATTGAAAAGATACAATTGAACTTCCTCAAAAATATGCTTAGTGTTAGATGTCAAACGCCTACCACTGCAATCTTAGCAGATACTGGTAGATTTCCTTTACTTTTAAGGCAACAGTCCTCGGCCTTGAAATACTTGGACAGACTAAAAAGTAAAACATGTCCTATCCTTCTTCATAAATGTCTAGACATTCAAATTAAACTTCAGGAGAAAGGTGTGCCTTGTTGGCTCACAAGACTTAACAAAGTCTCTGACAAGCTAAACATAGAACTTATGCAATGCAATTTGAATAAAACCATAGCATGCCTGTATGACCAGGCTAAGGATAAGATGATGAGTGATATAAATGATAACACAAAATACCCAAAACTAAGAACGTACAAATCTTTCAAATCTGATATGAGATTAGAACCATATCTTAACTTCAATCTGCCTAAATCAGTTTATACCAGTATTGCACGTTTCAGACTAAGTTCTCACAATCTCAACATTGAAATTGGTAGACATAAACGTCCCTATATACCTGCAGAAAATCGTATTTGTGATAAATGTAACTTAAATCTTGTTGAAAATGAATTCCATTGTCTTATAGTTTGCCCAAGATGGACAAACCTAAGAACAGATTTATATGAGGTAGCTGGCAAGACAATTGATGACTTTCTAGTATTTAGCCAAGCTGAACAATTTCACCAAATTTTGACATCAAAAAATTTGTACTTGAATTATGCTCTTGGCAAATTTCTATACACAGCATTGAAAATTGAGAATTAAGGCTAGTGATAACTATGATTAGGCCTGTAGGCCCCATTGCTCCTGGTGACTGAGTGGTCCGTGGCATATTGATGCGTTGCTTCCTTGTGTTTGCCATTGTTTTTGCTGTCACTAATGTACATAATTAAAATGCATATTTTCTCTTGTATATAACATACACAATGTATTATTGGTGCTTCCATTTATTGTGATGTTTATTCTGTCTGTACATAATTGTATACCTTTTGCTTTTTATACCACTTTGTGTGCTGTAGATAGTATTACCAAGATTAATGCTTCATTTACTGCTGTTCTATTGCGAATCAGTCATCACTAGATTGTAGAATTGCAAATATGGTGCTTTATTATATTCTAACTTTTAATATGTGCTATAAATTATTCATAAGTTAGTAAACTTTTTGGTGCTCATTTATGAATTTGACCTAACCTGTATTTTATATTGTTAGTTTCAATTTCATTCTATTGCATTACATATTTCATAATTACTCCTTCTTAGTTGTAGTTAGGCACTATCCCTCTTTTGTACATACTTCCTATCTTATTTGATGTTTTTTTTCTATTGATTTACGTGACACATGTATCTTGATGATATTCCGTTGTCCAATAAAATTCTATATATATATATATGTCTGAATCGCTGAAAACGCATGTCAATCAATCTGGGTTCAATTGTTCATTACATAATATTCCTCCGTGGCCTAATGGTTACAGCAGTTAATTTTGAATCCACTAGCGTGAGAGGACACGGGTTTGAATCCCGGTCCTGGAACTAAATTGGAGTGAGTTGGAGACAGTCGGGGCCGGGGAGGACAGCCACTGTGTCGGCAGAGGTCCATCCTCCTGTTTGGTGTATGTATGCAACAATGTCCCAGCCAGACTCCACCTGATTGACGAGCAGTGGCCCATGATGAGCATTTTAAAAGGAGAACATGGAAGGAGGACATCTGGACAGAAGTCTACATGGACAGCCATCTCTGCTTCAATTGTACATACATTTACATTGTAAAGTGCACCTAAATGCCTGAGTGATGGCAAATGGTAGCACTATAAATATGACAAATAATAATAATAATAATATCTCATTATATATCCTTACCCTGTCGATAATGTGTCAATGTGAGTGCCTTTTACTGTAGTGAAAATTGTGAAATTTTAGGCATGACTTTGACCATAGTGTGTCAATGTTGCTTGAAATTTTCTCACTAAGAAAGGAAAGGAATGTGGACAAAAACCTTACTCCTTGTATAAAATGACGTTTTATATAAATATAATAAATAATGATAGTATAAATCAGTTACTTAATTGTTGATGATCAGAAATAACCTACATCGTCATTTGCAAAACAATTCTTACAAAGACAAATAAATAGAAATACACATTTGTTTAGGAAGTTGAGCATGTACGTATTTTGTGGTATGTAGAAATATTACACTGAAAATAATATATTCCCCTCCGTATATTTGAGAAACCCCCCCCCCCCCACTAAAACCTGCTAGTTACATCACTGGTGCACTGTAGTTTGATATAGTCTTACTGGATGGTCTTCTAGCATAATAATATACTGTCAAAATAACGAAAATAATGAAAAAGCATGTTTTACTCTATTATTTGCACTATAATAGCTTTTTTTTCTCAGAAATAAATAGTAATAGTATAAGGGTCAAAATTTGAAAACCTTGAAATTTCAGCTGAAAATATTTCGAAAATTTTTCGCTCCAGAAATGCCTTTTAAAGTTTGCGTTGGGTAGGTCAAACAATCAGCTATCACTGCGCTTTCATGTCCAAGGGTCCCAATGCCCTGCTGATCTGTACTGAGGTGATAAACATAGATGTAATGTTTTTCGATTGTCATTAAAATCACACTTCTAACTAAAAAATCCTGACTATTTGGGGCTAAACAATCTATTGCCAATGATTAGGCAAGTGGCTGGCACATTTTGGGCAAGTTCCAGGTCTCTAATGGCAATTATTTTTGAGAAACTGCATTTTGATCAATTAAAATACCAAATATGTGTGTCATTAGCATCATGCCTATAACTTGAAATCCTGACCATTTAGAGCTGAATAATGTATTACCAACAAATAGGAAAGTGGCTATTCTGCACACAATGAGCTATATTTCAGGTCTCTATGACCAATAGTTATTGAGATAGAACAAATCCTTGAACAAGAAATTTACAAAAACAAACAAAAATACTCTTTTCATCAATAGTTTGGATTCTGAATAATAAAGATGATCTCCACTACTCCCTCCAGTGCCCAATGTCTTTGCTAAACCATATTTCAGATGCTAGACAATGGTAAAATGTTGCTGGCACCCCATGTTTGGTTAGTAGTTTCAGAGAAGAATCAAACTTCATACTAAGCATGTAAGATGCAAGGAAAATGCAAAAATGCTATGTAATAGTCTGTTGAAACATTTATTGATAATATATATTCAACTGATTTCAATTCCGGTCACCTGCAACAAAATTTTAGTGAGATAAAGGCAATAAGCCATTTTTGACATGATGCTAATGACAGCGTGATGCTAGTGATAATTACAGTAAAAATCTTTGTAGGGACCAGTGCAAAACTGGCAGTCTGGCAATATGTGCATGCAATGACCTTATGAACACCAGAAACATGTTCACAATGATTTTGGTCCAGAAATATGCAATCGAAGTAGAGTAGCAAGGCGTTTGCTAATGACAAATTGACATAGGACAACTGACATGCCGACAGAAATACTCTAATATTTTGGTTTTCATGAATGATACAGAGCTACAGATAGTTCAGTTATTTTCTTGGGTTCTCAGACAACATCAGACACAAGGTTTTCTCACAGAATGTGTGTCCCTTTATTTTTTATTAAGAAACAAATCTGGTGTGATGCTAATGACACAATATTGGAGACATTGACACAACAACCTCCTGCTCTTATACAGAATATTATTTCAGCTATTGATAACTAGATTTTAGAAGACTGACAGTCAAGTCTCCATGTATGGAAGAGTTTAATTGAATCAGAATCTTGTACTAGTTTTTGTGATGCGATCTTTCAAAGAAAGTTTTGGTGGAGACAGGCCATATTGAGGGGAGTTGGTCACTTCAATGCTATTTTTGGATGGGATAGAAATATTCTGCAACATATTTTTGTGTTAGAAGTTTGCTAATATCCTTGTCTATGACAAATGACAACAAGAGGTCCTCTATTAGTCTTCCTGCCATCATGAATTATCGTTAAACACTGGAGACAAGAATTCCAGACTTACCAAATTTTGACCCAATAACATTAGATTGTAACTAGCCATTGCAAACTCCTGTAGAATGAAAGTGAAGTTGTTTTGTTGGAAATTAGCTGAAATCCTGAATTAGCAGTCAGTTCAACAGTTCAAAGTCGCTTTTGCAAGCGTGTCAAATTTATCTTAATGATATTCAGCTGATTCATAAATGTCATGCATCATATCGCTACAGAGTTCCACCAGTCTCCCAGTCGAAAATCCTTAAAAAATGTTCTTAATTTTATGATGTATTTGTACTCTTCTAAAGGTGTTATTTACTGAATGTTTGCTTCTGCACAGCCTATATTTTTATTTTTCTCTGTTTGGGCATAGTTGAAGAAGTATTTACCTTGCTAAACCTCCCTCATTTTGGTAGCTGATAGACTTCCTCAATCCATAGTCATATTTTTAGTACGCCTTGTTTCTACCTTTTCATACCTTTGCCAATAAATAATTTATTTGAAAAAAAAATTACAGTATCAAAGAATAGTTTCTGTATCACCATGTTATTCTACAGGGACACAAGAAGTGAAAGTGCTGGTAGACCTTGCCATGATAAGAGCAGCAGGACAAGGGGATGCTGAGATCAACAAAGTGTCATGTCTCTATCTTGCGGTGACAGGATTTTCTTCGCTTATCTATGACTTGAAAGAATCTGCAGGGTTTAAAGAATTGATGGACTGTCTGAGGGAGGTCTGGCGCATATTGCAGAACGACAAAAGGCTTCCAGATAGTCTGGTGAGTGTCTTTGATTTCTATTTTTGGTAAAAACTGGCAAGCTAATTTGAATGACGATCCATCAGGACTGGCCACGACGCTGAAACTTCCACTATAAAACTCCCAAAGAGATTTAAACAGTAATTCATGACTTTGACTATAAAATCCTTCTTATGGTGCAAGTAAATTATAACTCAAGTTCCCCTTTTCGAATTATTCGGCTTCGTGGTGTATGGAGTCCTTCATGGTGTATATTCCCGTATCCTCCAAACAAGCAGGGTATAACTGATAGTTTTAGGGTATAGAATAAGGTAGAAGGTCAAAGTGGTCATGGCATTAGAGCCCTATCTTTGAGACTGACAAAAAATGTGACGCTCTCACATTTGGTAATATTTATGATGACCTTTCTTTTTTACAGGCTTCTTGATGATGGCTAGATGATGGAAAGATAACTTTCTTTTCTGATATCATTTTGTTGCTCATGAGCCCAGGTTTCTGTTGGTTTATAGAAAGTGTTTGTAAATGTATACTATCAAGGTAGAAGTGGCCTATCTTTGTCACTGACAACAAATGTGGCACTCTTACCTTTTGCAAAAATGTATTTTCAGACATGTCATGTTCAAATGCTTTGTGATATTTTCACTTGTTAGATGTTGCAATGTTGCACTTGAGCTTAGATTTCCATTGGTATATACAATATGGTTTTTAGTCAAACCTTACATGGTATAATGGCCCTGTGTTTATGGCTGACAAAAAGGGAAACACTTGTTTTCTGCATTACCTGCAAATTACACCATAGAAGGTATGAAAAGGGAAAAAATTAGAACTGCATTGTGCTCAAGTCAAGCATTTTTCGATTTTCATAAAATTTTCCACAAATATCGTCTTGACCAAGATACAGTACCAAACAATGGTACAGCATGATCTGATAACTTTTGGGCACCAGCCACACCCTAGTGTACACATCTCCATTTATGCCATCACAATGAGAGAAAATGCAAAATGCGTGTTTTTCAGTTTTAATGATGGCACCCCAAATGGTGCTGTCTAATGATCAGTTTTCCAAACACTATGAGTTTAATTTGCTGCTGAATAACTATTATTCTCATGATTTAAGCCAGGGACAGGTCTGCACATTATTGATGGTGCAAACACTGATTCGCTCATTCAAATTTGTTCTTTTTTCAAGGCTTTTTCTTTTTTCAAGGCTTTTTTACTGTGCCCTCATGCAATATTAGTCATCTTGTTGTAAAAAAAAACTGATATTGCATGCAACTGTATAATATCTCGTATTGAGATTCCCTTGAAAAATCAGTTTTGTTTTCGGCTTATCGACACAAAGCAAACAATGACACAACTTACCTTGGTTTTTCCCTGTTACTTTTGAGACAAATGTTGCGATATATTGCATTTTGACAATATCTATGACCCAAGTCATGAAACTGGCATCCACATTAAAAACTCCCCCTCTTTTTTTCAGGCAGCAATCTTGCAATTTTCCAGCTGAAAAAAAAACAACATATTTATATAAATCCCTACTCATTGTTCTTCAGAAAATGTGGCGTGTAAAATACTTTCCTATACTATGACATGTGCCTATGTACATTGCTTATACATTGTTTCTATAAATATCTATATCTGGTCACTGCAGAGTAGAGGTGATAAAGGAAGGATTGAGAGGGTGATATTTGTAGGAGTTGTTATTTCAGTCAAGAAGGATGATGCGTCAAACACAACAGAAGGAATAGGATGATGACTTCAGCAGGAGCGTTTTGGGTGGTACTTCATCTTGAGGAGTTGCGGAAAGACAACATGACATTGTAGGCACTTTACCTGGAGTTAAGGTCCCCTGTAAATAAAATAATTGTTATAAAATTTAGTATGGTAGCTGCAGGGGAAACTCAGGGAATTGAATTTTGGCCTCAAATACAGGGAAAAAACGGGGAATTTGGTTTTACTTGGGTTAATGCATGAAAAAAGCCCTCTATGTTTAGCCGATAAGGCCGAATAAAGCCAGGGAAAACATCTGGTGAAGAAGGGAAAATTCAGTGAAAATGCAGGGAATTTGCTTGTCAAATGTCCTTGGGTACCCAGCATGAACTGGTTTGCCATTCCCAGTCCCATCACATGGTAGGACTAGAACGTGAAATTAATGTCATGGAAAGGATTGCCGCAATTACTATCCCCAGTCCAAAGGATTGCCACAATTATTATCCCCAGGCACATGGTGGGGCTAGAATGCGCAAACAATTAAAAACACAGCCTGAAGGCACGAAAAGGATTTCCACAATTACCTTGAACTGGTTGCCATCCCCCGTCCCATCGCATGGTGGGGTTGAAATGTACAATTAATGAAAAACCCATCCAAAAGCCGTAGAAAGGATTACCACAATTACCACAAGGTGGGGCTAAAATGTGCAAGTAACCAAAAAAACCCTTCCTGAAGTCATGGAAGGATAGCAACAATTACCATAAACTGGTGGCCATCCCCAGTCCCATCTCATGGTGGGACTAAAATGTGCAGATAATTAAACAAATAAGTCATAGAAAAGATTGCCAAAAGTATCATGAACTTGTTGCGAGCCCAAGTCCAACCACATGGCTGGGCCAATAATAGATAAATAATACTAATAAAAATTAATTTTAAGTCACAGGATTAGCAAAAAAACATTAGCTCAGTGGCTAGTATGTGACAAAACAAATAAAACAATTAAAACAATAAAAAAAACAAAGAATAAAATAATACGATAAAATTATAAACTGAACCAAATTAAAAACTCAAAACTATTACAAGGGGTTTATTTCTCTCTATATAAGATTCAGAATGGTTGGTGAGTGTATGTATTTGTGTAATCAGGTGTCGAAGAACTCTGCTGCATAAAATCACTAAAGTGTGTCAATTTTTTGCACGTCTGTTGCCAAGGGTGCGGCCAGTGGACCAACATGTTTCACACCCCATAGAGCAAATTTAATGATTTCATGTTAAAGTTTGAAGAAAATGATGAAAAGGCCATAAAATTGACTTCAGTTGGCGATATTTGACTTGCTAAAAATTTACTATATAGGTTTTTGAAAAGCCAGGTCAGAGTTCGTCACACACAATGCTATTACAATGCAAAAATGTAACTATGGAAAGAAGTCGTTCAACAGCGTATTCGATAACTGCGGAATTGAAAAGGCCCAGGGTCCATCAGAAAGACCTTACGCTACCTGTGTGACAGCTACAGAGGTACAAATCAGTATTTTCTGTGCCACCACATATATGAGGAAGCCACATATGGAACTGCTGTTTGTCCAAGCTTGCTATACAAGTTGTGCGAGGTCCTTTTAATAAACGCCAAGCCTTTTCACTCTTCTCAAGGACCTATTTCCATAGTTGCATTGTTCAACTAGAATATAATTGTGTGTGACAAACTCTGACATGACTTCGTAAAAAAGCTAAATTTTAAAAACTTTAGTGGCACCAATTGAAATGAATTGTGTGGCCTTTTGCATCATTTTCTTCAAGCTTTCGCATGAAATCATTAGATTTGCTGCATGGGGTGCCACTGGTCATATCCCAATGTGATAAACTAGGCTGCAGATGTGCAAACAAAGGTCAGAATTGAGGGATTTTATGGAACCGAGTTCTTTGACATCTGGTCATACATATGAATAAACTCAGCCCATCTGACATATACAGAAAAATAAAGCCCTGACAATAGTTTTGCGTTTTTAATTTGGTTCAGTATAGTACTTAGATATCGCAGATTACATATAATACATGAGCACATTGGCCCCTCCCAAGAAAGCAGTACATTTATAAAACCATCCAAGTCACTACATACTTTCATGTCATTCCGTAGCAAATTCCGTAAATGGGCACCATAACAAGTAAATGTCTTTTTGCCATATCTTATCTTATTAAATCTTAGAACAAATAAAATAGATGGACCTCTTAAATTCCGTACATTCTCGTTTACATGAGACATTGCATTTAGGAAGGATGGATTTAGTTTATAGATACATTTGAAAGCTTCAATGGCTATTTTCTTTAATCTATTCAAATGTAGTCTTGAATCCACTCTTTTTCAATAATTCAGGACAAGTGCTTCTCTAAAATATGCAAATAAACAAGTCATGAACGGATTGCCAAAATTAACATAAACTGGTGGCGATCCCCAGTCTCACCTTATGGTGGGACTAAAATGTGCAAATAATTAAAACCTATTCTGAAGTCATAGAAAATATTGACACAAGTATCATGAACTGCACCGGATTGTATGAACGCTAAACGTGGGTAATAATAAAGTGGTTTACTCCAATAACTTAGCAGCTAACCAGGTAACTGGTCAAAGATGTTGTCATTTTGTGAGATGAGTTCAGCTCATCGTAACTTTTTATCTAACTCATGTTCAGAATTGATACAGTATCGGAAAAATTATTTAACCACTTTAGCATAACCCATGTTAGATGTTCATACAATTCGGTACTGGTGGTGATCCCCAGTCCCGTCACACGGCGGTACATAAATGTGAAATTAATGAAAAGCCATAAAGTCATGGAAAGGACTGCATCAATTACCATGAACTGATTGCCCACCCCAGTCCTATCACATGGTTGGGACGATGAAATGTATGTAATGAAAAACCTATCCTGAAGTCATTGAAGGATTGCAACAAGTACCATGAACTGGTTACTATCCCCAGTCCCATTACATGCCTGGCAGATCTAAAATGTGCAATTAATGTAAAACCCATCCTGAAGTCATGAAATTATTGCCACAATTACCATGAACTGGTGGCCATCCCCAATCCCATCACATGGCAGGTCTAAAATGTGCAAAATGAAGAAAAATCTATTCTAAAGTCATAGAAAAGATTGCCACAAGTATCATGAACTGGTGGTCCCAGTCCATCACAAGGAGGGACTATGATGTGCTATTAATGAAAAACCCATCCTATAGTCACCGAAAGGATTGCCACAATTAGCATGAACTAGCGGCCATCCCCAGTCCCGTATAGGGGGACTAAAATGCACAAATAATGAAAAACCTGTCCTCAAGTCACAAAAAAGATTGCCTCAAATGTCATGAACCGTTGGCCATCCCTAGTCCCATCACATGAGGGGACTGAAATGTGAAAATAATGAAAAACCCATCGTAAAACCATGCAAAGGATTGCCACAATTACGGTGAACTGGTTGCCATCCCCAGTCTTATCACATGGCAAGACTAAAATGTGCAAATAATGAAAAACCCATCCTGAAGTCACAAAATTATTGCCACAATAACCATGAACTGGAGGCCAACCCCAGTCCCATCACATGGCGAGACTAAAATGTGCAATTAATGAAAACCCCATCCTAACGTCATAGAAAGAATTGCCACAATCACTGTGAACGAGTTGCCGTCCCCAGTTCCTTCATATGGTGGAGCTAAAATGTGCAATTAACGAAAAAACCATTTTGAAGTCATGGAAAGGATAGCCACAATTACCATGAACTGGTTGCCAGCTCCAGTCCTGTCACATGGCTGGAATAAAATGTACAATTAATGCAAAAACCTCTGTTGTAGTCATGAAAAAAATTGCCATAATTACCATGAACTGGTGCCAACCCTAGTCCCATTACATGGTGGGACTAAAATGTGCAATTAATGAAAAACCCATCTTGAAGTCACGAAAAGGATAGCCACAATTACCATAAACTGGTTACTATCCCCAGTCCAATCACATGGCAGAATTAAAATGTGCAATTAATGCAAAAACCCATCCTGAATCCATGGAAAGATTGCATAATTACCATGAACTGGTGGCCATTCCCAGTCCCATGGCACAGTGGTGCTAAAATGTGCAAATAATGAAATACCCATCCTGAAGTCATGAAAAGGATTGCAACAATTACCATGATCTGGTGACCATCCCCAGTCCCATCACATGGAAGAACTAAAATGTGCAATTAATGCAAAACCCATCCTAAATAATGGAAAGGATTGCCACACTTACCATGATCTCTTGGCCATCTCCAGTCCCATCACATGGTGGGGCTAAATAAAATGTGCAAATAATGAAATACCATCCTGATGTCATGGAAAGGATAGCCACAATTACCATGAACTGTTTGCCAACTCCAGTCCCGTCACATGGCGGGACTAAAATGTACAATTAATTATAAAACCTGTGTTGAAGTCATGAAAAGGATTGCCACAATTACCATGAACTGGTGCCAACCCCAGTCCCATTACATGGAAGAACTAAAATGTGCAATTAATGCAAAACTCATCCTAAAGTCGTGGAAGGATTGCCATATTACAATGCCATAAGTATCATTAACTGGTTGCAATCCCCAGTACCATTACATGGTGGGACTAAAATGAGCAATTAATGAAAAGCCATCCTAAATTCTTGGAAAGGATTGCTACACTTACCATAAACTTGCGGCCATCCCCAGTCCCATCACATAGCAGGACTAAAATGTGCCAATGATTTCAAACCTGTCCTCAAGTCACAAAAAAGATTGCCTCCAGTGTCATGAACCAGTGGCCATCCCTAGTCCCATCACATGAGGGGACTGAAATGTGAAAATAATGAAAAACCCATCGTAAAACCATGCAAAGGATTGCCACAATTACGGTGAACTGGTTGCCATCCCCAGTCTTATCACATGGCAAGACTAAAATGTGCAAATAATGAAAAGCCCATCCTAAAGTAATGAAAAGAATTGCCACAATTACTGCGAACTAGCGGCCATCCCCAGTCCCTTCATATGGTGGAGCTAAAATTTGCAAATAATGAAAAAATCATCCTGAAGTCACGGAAAGGATAGCCACAATTACCATAAACTGGTTAGGGGAGACCGGGGCTGGTTGTCACAGGGGCAGGTTGTCACACTTTTGGGGCAGATTGTCACACTTTTGGGGAAGGTTGTCGCGCTTTCGGGGCCGGTTGTCACGCTTTCGGGGCAGGTTGTCACACTTTCGGGGAAGGTTATCACACTTTCGGGGCAGGTTGTCATGCTCTCATGGATATTAAATTGTCATATCCTACTGATGTACATTCTACTGATGATTGATGATGTAAGCAGAAAAGGCATAGCGTCTAAATAGATCTATTTCAAATTTTCAAAAGGAATTTGCAGAAAATTCTACAGTATGCACTCATCCTCTTCTTTATCAAAATGCATTTCTGTTGCCTTAATAAGTCCAAATTTGTAGCACCCTTGTACAGAGTCACATGATTGTTCAGGTCTGCACTGGGCAAGTAGGGGATTCCTGACATGTCCAAAATAACTTGTCTCATTCAGGATTTGACTTACTGAGTCTCACTTCCTGCATTCAAACTCTTAACCAAAAGTGTGACAACCTGCCCCGAAAGTGTGACAACCTGCCCCGAGTGCTGAACTTTTAAAACTGTCAAATGACATCAAGATTTCGAATGACATAGGTATATATTCACCAGATAGATTTAAGTTACTCCTGTACTGACTTTCATATACAATGGCTGTGCCCCTACTTGCTCTAAATAGAAATAGAGCATGTAATTCTACACAGTGGGACAACCTGCCCCTGTGACAACCAACCCCGTCTCCCCTACTATCCCCAGTCCCATCACATGGCAGAATTGAAATGTGCAATTAATGCAAAAACCCATCCTGAATCCATCTATGGAAAAGATTGCACAATTATTGTGAACTGGTGGCCATCCCCAGTCCAATTGCATGGTGGTGCTAAAATTCGCAAATAATGAAATACCCATCCTGAAGTCATGTAAAGGATTGCAATAATTACCATGATCTGGTGACCATCCCCAGTCCCATCACATGGAAGAACTAAAATGTGCAATTAATGCAAAACCTATCCTAAATCATGGAAAGGATTGCCACACTTACCATGATCTTGTGGCCTTCCCCAGTCCCATCACATGGTGCGGCCAAAATGTGCAAATAATGAAATACCATCCTGAAGTCATGGAAAGGATATCCACAATTACCATGAACTGGTTGCCAACTCCAGTCCCATCACATGGCGGGACTAAAATGTACAATTAATTATAAAACCTGTGTTGAAGTCATGAAAAGGATTGCCACAATTACCATGAACTGGTGCCAACCCCAGTCCCATTACATGGTGCGACTAAAATGTGCAAATAATGGAAAACCCATCCTGAAGTCATGGAAAGGATAGCCACAACTACCATAAACTTGTTGCCAAACCCAGTCCCATCACATGGAAGAACTAAAATGTGCAATTAATGCAAAACCCATCAGCACCAGTGTGGGCAGAATATACCTTGAAAGACTACAAACCCTTCAAGAAATACATTTTCTCATGGTCAGATATTTATTTACAGGAAATTCTATGATGAAAAACACTGCCAGATTGATGGATTTGGTCCAAAAAATTGAGAAGCATTGGATGCACTGAGTTTGTGTTTCCATGGCAACTGAAAAGGAATTTTAACACTTCCTATAAGTAGGATATTCTCAAAATCGATACTGAAATACATCTGGCATTATAACAACAAAATAGACCTCTTCTGCAACTATAGACCTGTTTCTTTTCTGTCTATATTTTGTATTAATAGATTGCTTGCAAAGTTATCGTGCAAATTCAGCTCGGAGTCAGTCGCTTTTAGGAAAATTGCTGACTTGGAGAAAAAGTGACTTTTTTGTCTACAAAGTTTAATTCCTGTCTAACTCTAACAGTGACTATCCTGGTGCACAACAGAATAATTTCTTGTATTTTTCCAAACTTGTGACTTCTTTAAAAATGTATGTCCAACAATAGTTTATCTTCGGTATTTAAGAAATGATAACATTACCAAATTTCATGATCAAAGGTACATTTTTTTTTGTTTAGATATGTTCCAGTATTGAAAAACGTTTTTCATTCTTCCATTGTTTTAAAAGGAAATGAATTAGTACTATTTAAATTAAACCATCAAGTGGGACGCCTGTGTTCCAGACACCCACCTACCAAAAGTAACTATAATAGGCATTTGCAAAATGCATTGACGATGATAAAGAGTTGAGCAAGTTTTCTGAAAAAAGTTTATAAGATTGAAACTTATATATTAATTGCAACAATAGCATGAATTGTAAAATTAAACAGTCATGAATGTATTGAAATTCTTTCAAAAGACATGTAGATTGTTTTAGCTGTTGGCAGTGTCACAGCTGAATCTGCTGTACATCCTGTTTTTTTATCATTGTTAATAATGGCCAGAATGCAGTAAGAGTGTTACAAATTGTTTTTAAAAGGCTAACAAAAATAGTAAACCAAAGTTAAATTATTTAACCTTTGCTTTTGATATAACCTTTAGATACATAGACACACTCATTGAATTAATTGTTTTTTTCAAGTCAAAATAATCACTTGTTTTGTTAGTGGCCTATCATGTGCCTGTCTTTCAGTATATTACCAATCTGCTACATGTGAATAAACAAGAGAAATCACCTTGACATTTTTGGTAAATGCAAACTGGTCACAGCATTAGAATCATGTTGCAATGCAGGACTTCAGATAAATTGATTGCAAAATATCATTTAAGGTGATATTTAAGTGCTCTGTAGGCCTATATTTAAGTTGTAGATCAATGCTTTAATTGTCAAGAAATCTATTCTGTTAACTAAAACAAACAAACAAACAAACTGTCAAAAGGTCGGGTGAGAAGAATCAGAACACTCAGCGAAAAATTTAACAAGTTTATTTACACTGTACAAAATCTTTAATAATTCAATTGAAATTTAATAAGAAGCATTCCTATGCTCCTGCACTGCTAATAATAGCACTTAGATCCAATCAACACTGGATTCCAGAGAAGTCCCTTCTTGAAAAAATAACTTAAATTGTCTTTTTCTTTAAGTTAAAATTATTGTCTTTAGGATATTGTCCTTTACGTGAACACCGTTCCCGTCTGAATCGATCTCAGTAGGCGAAGCTGACTTCCTCAGAACAAGTCGACATGGTCTGAAAATCCTTCCAATCGTCTTCGATGAAACGATTCCAGAAGTTGAAGAAATGTGTCCTGGCGCATGGGTAACCGGTTGAAGTTGTTACCATCTTCTCATGTTGCCAGGTTCACAGGTTGACAATCAGCTACCACACCACACTATAATTTAAAATATAACAAAAGTGGAACAATAATAGTTCAAACTCCATTAACAAATATCTAAACTATATAAACTCCAGAAACTATTACTTTAGTAAAGAAGGTAACCCAGTATGGGCATATACCATTAAATTATTTGTGATAAAATTTGTGATAAAATGCACAAAGAACTCAACAAAGCCTGTTACAATGAGATGATGAGACCAAATTTGCTAAAATTATTTACCAGAATTATGTAACTAACACAACCTGGTATTGCAAACATTTTTCAGGCCTTTAGCCAGAAATGTTAGCTGTTATAGGTTTATCACACACTGTCAGTCTGGATGAATAGGTACATACTTTCTTCAGAGACAATGACTGCATATTTTTACTTCTGAATAATGAATTTTATCTTAGATATTACCTAACGGGAAAAATGGACAGTTTTGATCTTTTTTTCATGGAGATTACATGCTAAGAATAGGGTGTGATAAATAAAAAATCTAAAACTCAAATATCTCAAAAAATTCCCAACAGATTTTTTCGTTTGATACATCAAAATGTTCGTCTGACCTTTCTCTACATCACTGCGCTAATCGTTTTCTTGGTCAATTTTTTTAACCCCAAAGTTTGTTCAAGCTCGCTGTGCTTTGTGTTCTTAGATTGATTTACAGATGATTTCATATTTGTAGACTTTGCTCAAATAACAAACAATTTTGCAAAATTGTTGGTCTGACGTCAGAGAACCCGGCGAAGTGATTGGTCCAGCTGCACAAAGTGTGTCACTTTTTTCAGTTTGCTTCATGCAAGTGATGTTGGCTTGAAAAACCATGTCATAATTTCAACCAATAAACTGCTGGAAAGGCCAACTTGGTATTGTGGCAGTTGTTCACACATGTATGTCAAACCACAATCCACATGAACTGTTACATTTCCTCATGAACTGTTGTATTTCACGCTCCTGTGTTAGCCTACTATTGATTGCTTCGGTTGTATACAATCAGTCTCAAGCCAACTCTGAATGGCTTCACATCTTTGAACAATAAATTAATCACAGTGAGGACTGTTCAGAACTAAATTTTATGACTGGGTCGACGGAGAGTGGTAGTTTCTACGGTTTTACTTGATTGGGAACCACCTTTTTTTGCTCATGCTTCTTGTGACTTGGGACAATGGGAATTTTTCCTGACAGGGTACACATTTTTCAAGGGGGGTACTTATTTTTCACAACATGCTGAATTGTCAAATGAAATTTTAACAAGAAAAGGGAGGTACAGAACTACAAATATTCGTAAAACCAAAGGGGGATATCACTTTTCACAGAAATTTCCATCAAAACTCCCAACCCCTTCACGCCTCCGAAGTCATAAATTCTGAATCGTCCCTTAGGATTAGGATGATCCAGTGATGTGGCCAACATTCATGAGAAAATCATAGTGGGGATCAAACCAGGGTCCAAGCGATTGGTAGCCCATTGTCATGTCATCTGGGCAGAGCCCTCCTCTGAGAAAATGTTACATGCATGTGTTTGTTTGTTTTCTGTAAAAATAATCATAATGTGGATCATCTGATCCCAATCATCTCAATGCATGGTATTAGTCTTTGAGAAACTAAAAATGTGTGAAACACTAACAGAAACTCTCCCTTGAAACAGCTAGAGTCAGATCCATTAAGGAGATTAGAATACCATGGTCACCCATGTAAAATTCTATGTCACCTTTCAGGAGAGAGTGGTCTCATGCCTTCTCTCGACCAATGAAAATTGCAGGAAGAATGATGTATTTTCTGCCACTAATGTCTACAAATATGAAATCATCTGTAATGCACATGAATGCCAACTTCATGTTTATCATATTCCTCTAATGACAATGGCAACAAATTGTACAAATTAACCCCTTTAGAAACAATGTTTTTAATCGATGTATTGCATGATGTCACGTGAAGAGGAAAATCACTTGAATATTTTATGCTCATCTGTCTAATCGCTGGTACTTGGGTTCAAGTGTTGATACTTTGCCAACCATTGTTAAAAATGTAATTTGTTTACTTTGTTGCGATGGCAACAGTCTCTTTAACATTATTATTGTATTCTCCATTATATATGCCAACTTACCATAAGCTTTTATTGGATGAATAGATAACCCAAATTGTATTTGGTTGAAATAATGTAGATAATATTGACATGGTAAGTCTGTTTGCTAAGGTGAGAATACATCGTTTATTTCCATTGCAACATCAACTCTATAAGTCACTGTATCCCCGGTGACAACTGTTCCTTTGTAAGAGTACATGAATATTTGAGATATATCCAAAAAACCTTGTTCCATTTCAATCTGTTGTTTTTTCCGATTTTCGGTGTTATTTTACGATTTTCAGAAAAAAAAAAATCTGTTAGTCCTCCGGTTAAACTTCCACATATATTTCTGAAAACTATATTGAAATTCATTGGTATGAAATTGCTCTTTCACAAGACTGCCCAAGTGTGTGTTTTCATACCTTAGATTTACAGGCATAAGAAACTTCTTAAAGTCATTCCTATAAAAAAATGCATTTTTTGCTTGTTTTGTTTTCATAGCAACAAGAAAATAAAAGTAAAAGTATTGATCTTGATTATGACCTTTTTTGAAAGGCTAATTGGTGATGACAATATCCTGAAAAAATGAAATGATTCCTTAAAATAGAAAAAAATCTTGTAGAGGAAAATGTTGGTACCTTGATTTTTGCAAGATGGTTGCCACGGAAATGAAAATAGCAAAAAAATGTGACATTAACTTCCGTAAAAATTCTCCAGAATTGGAAGCGTCTTGGTCTCCTCTATCAAATAAGACCAAATTCAGCCTGTATATATTTTTGGAATCAAAACTTGTGCGGGAGGCCCTTGGCTCCTGGACTATATTAGGAACCAGGGCAGAGGGCCATCACATGCTCTCCTTGAAGCCTGAGGCCAGGGATCCCTCTGCCTTTGTTCTTTAGTCCATGGGAAAGGCATTTTAGCCATTAACCTTTGTCTTGAACTAAGAAGAACTGTAGGCTAACAATAAATCTAATAGATTTATAGTTATGATTTTGCACGCATCTTCTCTGAGAGCTGCAACTGAGAAATACAATAGTGAGGGGTTAGCCAGCTTCATCAGATTATGATCAGCCAAAGTATAATTCCTATTAAAATACCTAATAATCTGGTTGAATTTAACCATGATTATAAACTTACCCTATAAGTTAAGTCACTGGACCCTGAAATATGTAATTTAGCACAAAAAAAAAAAGGGTGAATCCGTCCAGGAGGGAAAATTCGTTCATCCCTAATATAGGAATATAATTATAATTATTACAGTCGTGTGAGTTATAAAAGCAAGAGGAAGTCATTGTTCAACTAATTTTGTCGTTTTATTGTGTTCACCTCATTCTAAATGATGTTCAAGTCCATTTAAAAGATGAAGACAAAAAACAATAAAATCATGTGACGTCATCACAGAATTTTTTTAATAACAGGTAGTTGGTCTTGTAGGTCTATTTCCATCAAAAACAACATACATTGAAAGTAAATAATTGATGCATGGGATGATTAATTGTATTGTGCTTATAGGGTTTCTTAAAAAAACTGATTTCCAACATATGGAAAGGAGATGCAATGGAAGTAAAAGTGAACAGATTTACCATCATTATTTTAAAACTGGTTTGACTGCGTGATTGAAAATCCGTCCACCCACTTCAAATGGCCTTCAAAAGTAATTTTATGACCTTTATTATTGTATGACAAAAAAACTGATAAAATAAATCAAATTAAGCAATTACGCCACTTTATTGGGTTAAAAGAGTTTTTAAATTGTAATTGAGGCAGTCTATTGAAATTCTTGATAGTTAACTTGTCCACAGTTATTAAATTCTTCTATTATAAGTGCAATCAGCAATCCCGATGTTCTAATATTGACAGGAAATCCTTTGTGACTTTTAAAAATCACAAGATATGATAGGTATGTGCTATAATACCCTGTGGACGGATTTACCATCCCTGCTGGATGGATTTAGAAGCAGCCTGGATGTACTTAGATGCCATATTAGGGACCGTTCAGAATTTATGACTGGGGGGATGGGAGTTATGGTTGAGGGTGTACTAACTTTTCACACGTGTTACAAGGGGGGGTATTAATTTTTGACAACACTTCTAAGTGGAGGGTTATAAATTTTAACAAAGAAAAAATGTTTAAAAACGTGCATGAACTCATTTTATTTGGACTTTTTTATGCGCAAAAGTCCGCAAAATGACGCGAATCTGTACACGTGGCCGTGTATAACAGTATATATGTGTGTATTGCTTTGTATGTCGAGGGGGGTGGGGTACTAAAAATCCGCATGAAACTCAAGGGGGTATCAATTTTTGTTGGGAAGTTTTAGCAAAACTCACACCCCCTCTAGTCATAAATTCTGAACGGTCCCTAACCTTTAATTTTTGTTGCCATGGTTTCAGCAAAACTTATTGGAATATTTTACTTTTTTGGCTGCTAGTGGTAGTACGGAATATTCTCCTACCAATGTGCTAATTTTCATTTTTGTATCTAGTACCATTTTCCTTAAAATACAGTTACAGCCAAAAGTGGACCCTCCTTGACTCTACTGACTGAATAAAAAGTTTCATTAGAATCGGAGAGGGTGATGGTACGGAACATTGGTTGATTTGATGTGGAATGACCCTTTAGCCTTTCTTTGCAGGACATTTAAATTGTGATACACTCTGACAAAAGCATCTCGACATTTGTGAAATTCAAGTAGTGTCTCAATGTCCTCTATTGTGTTTTGAAAAAAGTTAGTTGGTAGCGAGAAAACTTGAATGAGAGTCCAGTGAGCCCCCTTGAGGAGCTGTACGTAGAGACCACCGAGTCCAGAGGCCTTGTTTTGTTCTAAATCTTGGGGAAAGGGGACAGCTCAAATAAGTGCTCGATTAAGAAGCTGAATACGAGATTCGTAATTTTTCATTGTATTTCTGCAAAACCTAAAATGTTGTCTTATAAAAGCGCAAATGTTTGAAAAACTTCTTGTTTTAAGGTCTATCAAAACACCCGATTAATACAAACTAAATGCGCCATGATGTCAAATAATTTAATCCAATTTCATTTCAAGCCTTATCAATAATGGTACAATGTATAAATCTTTGTGAATCTTAACTCTTCGATTAATATCTAGATGATCTCAAAATTAAGTCTTTCACACTATCAAAGTTATGACCTTTTCTAGAATATGAGCAAATTTTGGAAAATTTTAAAGATTCCTAGTTTAAACATGAATTTGTTAGCTCTCATCAAGTCATGACTGTAGTTCTGGTTTTTGCAATTTGTTTCTTTTGTAAGAACTTATATTTTAGGAAGACTGATATCATGTTATTTTTGTTTTGTTAAATTTCATATTTCCTGAAACTTAAAGAAATGTCACAGGATGTAAAGCCTCATGCATTTCAAGGCCAGCTCCGTATTACAGTGGACTGCAACCTTATTTTACGAGCTGAGCAGCTCTCCAATATTCAGAAACGAATTGCTATTCCTGCTGCCTGATTAATAACTCATATTTTTAATAAATCAGGGCAAAAACATACCAACATCACAATAATGTAACGATTCACATGACAAATCACATTTAATTAATACATTGGAATATTTGTAACACAACCATAATACTACTCAGCCAAAAAATTGGATTTAAACACAGAGAGAGTCATAATTTAGATCTATATAATAATAATCATCATGCTTTGATAAATCTACATACATCTTGTGAGGCAATGACATATGGGTTGACGGTTATTACGTGTCATTTTATCAAATTTCAGACAATTTTCCAAGCTGATCAATTCAGGATACCTTAAAAATTTACCATAATCAAGGTTTCTCATCAGAAAGCACAAATCCCAAGTAATACTCTGATATCCATGGTTGGAATAAAATCACATTTAAAAAATAGAGAAAAAAAAAAAAACATCATTTCAATCAGAGGAACACACACAATTTTGTCTGGAAGGCACCGGGGCTGTTTCTGAGTGTGCTGATGGCCTTGTGTACTTCCTTAGAGAATGTGATTGCTAAATCTGACTCTGGTATACAACAAAGTTGAATCGAAATTTTGTGAATGTGCAACGAAATTGGAACTATTTGATATTTTCATATAGGTACCTTGTAAAATCTGGTCAGAAGTTTTTTTTTAATTTTCAGTTTTTCAGACCATACATCAGTAAGAATATTTTTGTGGTTAGCTTGAAACTGTCCACATGTGTAGAAATCATGGCAAAGACTGAGACATTTGGGAGAAAAATGAGAATAAACTGACATTTTCAGATTTTTTCAACAACCTGTGAACCGGAGACATAAGCAGTGAGCTGGTTAAAAAAATTTATATAACACTTGGGCTATAGTACGAGTACAAATGAGATGCCTAATCGCAAATCTCCAGGTTTTACAATGATTGAGTTGCATGCCTTGAATTTCTGGAAAAAAATTTGACAAAACTCTCAACTTTTTCATGAATTTTTTTTTTGAGAAGCTATTTGGGATATCACTGTATTACTATTTATTTGTGTTGGTGAGAAATCTTGATTCAGATACATTTTCAAGGAATTCTGAATTGGCTGAGTGGGACCTATTTGCTGAATTTAGACAGAATTATTGATGCAAAAAAGCACTAAGAAATATTAGAAAAATTTGCTGGACATCTTCATGAGCAGCTAGACTTCACTTTAATGCAGGTACCTAGTTCGACTCAGAAACAAGTAAGGTAACCTGGACTACAGGTTACAAAGAAAACATGCAGTTGTGATATGGTCAGACATAGAACTGTTACTGTTGATGCGACAATAAGAACAGTGACAGGATTACAGCTTCTGAACTTTTGCATTCATTAGAGTGAAGTAGCTGGGCTATTTTAAATGTGTTTTACAAACCCTTTTGCATGTAAAACATGTATGAGACTAAAACACTTTGTCCCTCCCCCTCCCTGAAACATGGGGGGGACTTTTCCCCTGTCCCCCCTTAAACAGGGCCCATTACAGAGTCAAGGCAAGCAATCATCACTCTAAGCCATCACTGCCTATTGATAGTCAAGTCGCAACCAGCTAGAATTTTATTGAACTGAAATTAGAATAATACTAAACGAATATATATCCTCACTTAAATCATGGCCTAAATGGGTAACATTTGCTTCTCTGAGAAATCTTAAATTATTAACAAATGTTCCAGGATCAGGAGGTTCACTCTTTTTATATAATGACCTCACTCTTTTTACCACTGAACAATAATATAATAATATTAATTTGTATAGCGCCAGTTCCAAGAAAATTTGCTCACCGACACTGTTGTTGAGTACCTCAGCTGTAGGATTTAAGGAATAAATGTGTCTTAAGACGCTTTTTGAACTTTCCAAGCGTGTCAGTGTTCTTGATGTCATCTGGTATGTCATTCCATAGTGATGGAGCAGAAAAAGAAAAAGCTTGATTCTCCATCATGTTACCATTGCTTCTGAGTACCTCAAGAAGATTGTGGCTGTTGCTTCTCAGATGGCAACCATGCATGGTCTTCTTTCGGATCAGCTGTTTAATGTAGTTTGGGGCTTGGTTGTTCAGTGCATTCCATGTTGCTGTGAGAAGTTTGAATTGAATTCTAGCAGGAATTGGAAGCCAATGCAAGTTTTTAGGATAAAGTGATATGTGGTCGTGTTTTTTGAGTCCCTCAGTTAGTCTCACTGCAGCATTTTGAGCTACTTGAAGCTTGTTCTCGAGTCGTTTTGATGTTCCATACAACAAACCATTTCCATAGTCATATTGACATAGAACATAACACCAAGATTGCGGACATTGTCAGCCATTTGAATATCAGTATTGTCGACCTTGATGGAGGAAAGTTAAAGTTTATTGATTTGAGGCCGGGAGCCAATAATGAGAAATTCTGTTTTGTCCCCATTGTTGCATAACATGTTTTGGTGGAGCAAGTCACGAATGTCAGAGATGCATTGTTCCATTTTCTCCGTGGCCTCTACCTGGTTTTGTAGAGTAGGTTTAAATGACAGTATGAGTTGTTGGTCATCAGCGTATTTCTCAATCTTAACTTGGTTCAAAGATGTGACCTTGCTGACCGGTGCGATGTAAGTATTGAAAAGGATCGGACCCACATTAGAGCCCTGAGGTACGCCATAGCTAAGAGCCAGCTTATCGGAGATGATGTCTTTGATCACCACTGATTATGATCTTTGTGAGAGGTATGATTTGAACCATTTAAGAGCATCACCGTCAATGCCATGTCTATCCTTCAATCTCTGAAGAAGGATACTATGATCAATAGTGTGAAAGGCTGCAGAAAGGTCGAGAAGGACAAGCATTGTTACCTCACCCTTACGCATACTGTTCAGACTCAGTACTACGTCATGGATTTTTGTAAGCAAAGTCTCGGTACTGTGGAATTTCTTATAAGCTGACTCTGTGTCATCCTCTAGCTTGTTGTCTGAGATTTTTTGAAGAAACTGTTCAATTACTGCTCTTTCTATGAGTTTCCCTAGAAATGAAAGATTGGAGACGGGTCTGTAATTTTTCATTTTCAATTCGAGTCCTGGTTTTTTAAGGAGTGGATTAACCAGGGCATGTTCAGGTTGGCAAGCATTACTCCCAGGCTTAAAGATAGATTGATGATGTTGGCCATGATGGGAAGGAATTCATCAACACATTGGACAAGTAACCAAGTGGGAATGGGATCAAGGTTACAGTGTTTGACAGGCATTGCTTTTATGAGGCTTCTTACTTGTACGTCATATATAGGTAAAATTTTTTCACATTTTCTCCCAGTATATGCAGAACCCTAGTCAATCATGAAGGCAATCAGAAAATTGCTCTCTACTCTTTCCTACTTTGGAGTCGAAGAAGTGATTAAAGTCTTTTTTGCTCAGCATTCTCATATTTTGGAAGGGGTGTAGCAGGTTTCCTGTAAAGACTAGCATTTACGATTTTGTACATAGCTTTGGAATTGCCTTTTGTCGTCTTGATTTTGGCTGGGAGATCAGCAGTTTTTAGGTTGTTGAGTTTATCATTGAGTTCATTCCTTTTATTTTTGAATATATCCCAGTCAGTCTGCAATTTTGTTTTTCTCCAATCCGTTTAAACCCTACTTTTTTTGGATGCATTTATGGCCTTTATATCATTGTTTGACCAAGGAGTTGGTTGACATGATCTTACTGTAATTGTCTTTTCCGGCGCATGCCTATCGGGGATGTTTTTCGTTGCATGAAAATAATCAATGAAATTGGAGAGATGTTCAGCAGAGTTGTTAGAGCTTTCAATCTTGCAAAAGTGACTTTTTAGATCAGTCTTGAAGCTGGTGAGACAAAGGGTTTTGGTTCTCCTAACTTTAACTGTTCGGGTTGAGGTAGAGTGATGGTTCAACTTAATGTTGAAGAAAATACAATTGTGGAGGTTGAAATCACCAGTGATAATGACTTCGTTGCGATATGTTTGATAGAATGCTAGCAGCTTGGTAAATTCTTCAAAGAAATCATTCATTCTATAGCTGTTCTTTGAGGATGGTTCAGGACGGTAAACCACTATGATTGATAGCTTTTTGCCATGGGATTCGACTTCAACTTCCATAAACTCTAAGGTATGGAATGACAGATTGTTCATCTTGTTTACTTTCATCACAGACTTAACAAGACATGCAACACCACCTCCGAGTCCACCAACTCGAGGGGCGTGTATAAACTTGCATTCGCCCAACTCGAGCTCACCAATTTTAACAGTGTCATCGAATTTCAACCATCTTTCAGCAAATAAAAAAATGTCAAGGTCATGCTCGTCTCGGATCTCTTTTACAAGCTGAGTTTTTTGTCTCAGACTTTGAGCATTCCATAATCCGATTTTAAGCAGATTATTGGGCCTAGACCTCTTTTTACCTTCTATGCTATTGGAATCAGCAGATAGGGATGAATGAATTTGTAATGGAGAAAATCGGTTATTCAATGGAAAACAGGAGCTTTTTTCCACTTCCGAAGAATTATGAGCTTTGACTACATCAGCATAACTTGGACCATTGCGATAGTTTCTCAGCACAGAGGCCGGTGATAATCTAGCTGCTACTACAGAGTGATCACATGACACATTGTTAATGCTTGAAACAGTTTTATTTATGGCAATACAATCATAGACGGAAGTATAATCATGGATGGCATCGTTAATGGGACAAGGCCTCTGAGGTACATAATGTCAATTATTGCTGCTATCTGTTGGAAAATGGGTGAGGAGGGCTTTTGTTTATATTAAAACTTTTGGCATAATTTCCATAAATCTTAATGCATTGACACTAGGTGCCACTAACTTGATATCGTCTGCGTAACCAATTCACCAGCATATACATCACCCTTATGAAAGAGAGCTTTCCCATCTAACGCACAACGTTTGATTTACATACATGTTCAAAAGGAACCTGCAATAAACAGGACAAACACCTCTATCTGTTAACAACCAGAAAAGCTTACAATAACTAACCCTATCGCATGCTTTATTGCATCTAGAAGTAGACCATAAACATTAAAAATAGGAGACAGTTTCAATTACCATAAATGTACAAAAAGTAGTGGAAGAACCACTTTTGTAACCAAACTGTAAATTGCTAGACAAAATTATAGTATCTAGCAATTTACCGAGTATGCTACCAAGAGTAATAGCCCTAAAATTTTCAGACATTGTTATTATACTTCCGAAAAGTATGTAGAAAGTGATTTTTTCTTGTAATTATTACAAGAGATATAGCAGAAAATAGGTTCAAAATATTCATAGCCATTTCACAACTTCACAAACTAATGACTGGGAAACTGAGTACATTTTCTCACACTTTCTAACCATGTCTAAATACCTCAGTCGGCATGTTTAGGTCTGTTTTGATTTTGTGCAGTCTTCTTTTCTTGGGTTTTCCTATGTGGGTTCTCTTCATTCAGAAAACTTTTGTACAACCTTCATTTGGTTAAGTATCACTCATGCTGTCTTCCTTGTAAGTATGATAAAGATGGTTCTTACTCTCTCTGCTAGATTTTAAAAATAAAACTAAAGAAAGATAGTGGGTATATATAATGTCATCCATATAAAAAAAAAAGTATCTTATAAAAAACTAAGTAACTGCATGGGTGACAGTAAAGTAACTGAGACATGAGAATAACCCTAATTTCCATTATTATTAATGATGTCAGAACTACCTTATTGTATTTAATGAAAAAAATTATGAATATACTTCAATTCAATAAGTCAAGAGACGGATAATGCAGGCAGGTTTTAAATTCATTTTAAGAGCACTACAAAATCTGGGTCTCATTTCATGACTTCTGGTTTCCACAGCAACAAATTAAGCATTTATTTTTATTTCTATGGTCTGATTTTTACGGAATTATTTCAGAATAACGTCAATATTGTCTTGCACAAATATGATGTTTCCACATCAAATCTTGCAAAAGTTATGACTAGTTGGACAGAACTTTTGGAAAACCTCTCATATGTTATTTGTAATGGGAATATAAAATATATAAATTATATGCAATATTAACTACATACAAAACATTAATTATATATATGCAATAAATAATTAAAATTCAAGAATGAGTAATAAACCTTTCAGATAAAAGAGCCCCAAACACATGATTAAAAGAAAATTGCCTAACAAACTAACCTGCTTGTGTTGCCAATAAGTAGTACTTGCAAACCAGCCAACTTGCCAATCAGATTAACTTGAACCAGCCAACTTGCCTAACAAACTAACCTGCTTGTGTTGCCAATAAGTAGTACTTGCAAACCAGCCAACTTGCCAAACAGACTAACTTGAACCAGCCAACTTGCCTAACAAACTAACCTGCTTTTGTTGCCAATAAGTAGCACTTGCGAACCAGCCAACTTGCCAAACAGTCTAACCTCAACCAGCCAACTTGCATAACAAACTAACCTGCTTGTGTTGCCAATAAGTAGCATTTGCAAACCAGCCAACTTGCCAAACAGTCTAACCTGAACCCGCCAACTTGCCTAACAAACTAACCTGCTTGTGTTGCCCATACGTAGCACTTGCAAACCAGCCAACTTGCCAAACAGACTAACTTGAACCAGCCAACTTGCCTAACAAACTAACCTGCTTGTGTTGACCATACATAGCCCTTGCAAACCAGCCAACTTGCCAAACAGACTAACTTGAACCAGCCAACTTGCTTGACAAACTAAGCTGCCTGTGTTGCCAATAAGTAACACTTGCAAACCAGCCAATCTGCCAAACAGACCAACTTGAACCAGCCAACTTGCCTAACAAACTAACCTGCATGTGTTGCCAATAAGTAGCACTTGCCAACCAGCCAACCTGCCAAACAGACCAACTTGAACCAACCAACTTGCATAACAAACTAACCTGCTTGTGTTGCCCATAAGTAGCACTTGCCAACCAGCCAATCTGCCAAACAGACCAACTTGAACCAGCCAACTTGCCTAACAAACTAACCTGATTGTGTTGCCAATAAGTGGCACTTGCAAACATGCCAACTTGCCAAGCAGCCTAACTTGAACCAGCCTACTTGCCTAACAAACTTGCCTGCTTGTGTTGCCAATAAGTAGCTCTTGCAAACCGGCCGACTTGCCAAACAGTCTAACCTGAACCAGCCAACTTGCGAAACAGTCTAACCTGAACCAGCCAAGTAGCACTTGCAAACCAGCCAACTTGCCCAACAGACTAACTTGAACCAGACAACTTGCCTAAGAAAATAACCTGCTTGTGTTGCCCATACGTAGCACTTGCAAACCAGCCAACTTGCCAAACAGACTAACTTGAACCAGCCAACTTGCTTGACAAACTAACCTGTCTGTGTTGCAATTAAGTAACACTTGCAAACCAGCCAATCTGCCAAACAGACCAACTTCAACAAGCCAACTTGCCTAACAAACTAACCTGCTTGTGTTGCCAATAAGTAGCACTTGCCTACCAGCCAACCTGCCAAACAGACCAACTTGAACCAGCCAACTTGCATTACAGACTTCCATCAATACTGCCGCGCACATCTGTGCATCTCATTCAATACCCATTCAATACTCAAGCAGCCTTCCTGCAATCCTGTCACAAATTGCTTGATCCTCGAACCTGACAAACCTAAGCGGCAAATTGCTCTGCTCATCTATAATTTCTTACTTTAAACAAATAGTAACAATGCAGAAATCCAGAAAGCTTTACTCCGATGTTTTGCAGACGGTCTAACTAAACATGTCAATACGCTGCCAACCTCAACTCCCTTCAGATCTTGGCGCAATAAGACTTCACTTCACAAAAAATACTAGAAATCATCCCTCCAAGTCTAATCTCAAACATAACACTCTAAGAACCTGTGTGTGGAATGCTCAAAGTTTGAGGCAAAAAACGCAAACAGTTAATGACTACATAGATGAAATAGGCTTTCAGATCTTGGTCAGGAATTACTGCCAATCTCACCACTTTCTTGCTTACACAAAATTTATTCAAATTTTAGCCTATTTTATGTAAAAATTTGTCAGGAATTCAATTTTGAAGAAAAAAAAATGTACCCACTCTCTTATTTTTGAAGTTACACCCCGATTTGTAAGGCCCCCTCAGTGGGGTGTGCCAGATACCCCCAAAATATTATAAATTTGTCCGTAGGTCTACAACTTTAGTAAGAAAGCAGCTCAAATACCACTAATAAATATGCTTGAATTCTATGATGATCCATCACAAACTATGATGACTATATGGGCATGAATTTTTTGTTGAAATGACAAACATTTTGTGGTGCTAAATCGCGGTTTCTCGTATTTCGCTGAATTTTCACTGTACAGGCATAATTTTTACACCATCATCCTCAGTGCAAAATAAGCTTCAATTTGAGTACCAACAACCTATATTTCCGATAAGTTTAACCGGAACCTAGGAAGTGTGGCTTTCAGAAATAAAATTCTAAATAACTTTTTTTTTACTCAGGCAGATATCGAAAAAACTAACACAAACTCGTTTTAAAATAACGAGTTTGGGTTTCAGACATGTATGACAAAAATTGACGAAATGCAAGTTATTTAGAAAAATAACATAATTTTTTCACGCATCAAGAAGTGAAAAGCAGCAGCTTCATAATTTGTATGTGAGATCCAAAAATGCAAAGCAAGGACATATTTATGTAATCTATAGCCTTCATCTGGTCCTTCTACACACATTGGTATGGAATTCATGTCCATAAATTTCTAAGTTGACATTAATAATAATCAAATAGGAACTTCACATCATTTTAATAAATTGTTACTTTTGTCACATGACTTTGTTTCAATATTCAATTCACAGAACAGCATATATTGGTGCAAATTATTAAAACTGGATGCCATTTTAAACTTTAGACTATGGGAAATGTCATAGTACCTTCAATTATCATGAAACCTTGATATCTATCAAGAAATAGACAGTCAAACTTCGATGTCTGAAAAATGTGTCACAAAAATTTAGCATTTTTTGCATGTTTTTCCACTTAAATGGTAAGACAGCGACTTGAGATCATTATAAAGACAGTCAGAAAGGTCACCATCAGAAAGAGGATAATTTTTTACACAAGATAGGATATATTTCAGAATCTTTGATACGTGTTTGTGTCATCAAGAATTTTTTCACACTTGTGGCAGTAACTCCTGACTAAGATCTTGAAGGCTGTCATGAGCATGATCCAGACATCTTTCTTTTCACTGAGACATGGTTTTGAAGATGATAATACAGTTGAAATTGGCAAGTTGGAGCAAAATGGTGTATATTTCTTCCTAAGGTCACCCAGGTCAGGAAGACTAGGTGGTGGAGTAGGTTGCCTTGTCAGACCTGGCATTCTAGGAATTAAAAAAGATCGCATGAATACCAAGACTTTTGAACACATGGAGATCCAAGTCCAACAAGATGGAAAAATTGTTACAATTCTTCTAGTTTACCGCACAGAGCCATCCAACAAAAATAAATACAGTCTTGCAGAATTATTTACAGAATTCACAAAATTTCCGGGACACTATTAAACTTTAAACAATGAAATCATAATTACTGGTGATTTCAACTTCCATGTGAATAAACCAAGTGACAATGAGGTCGTTCAATTTAACAACATCCTTGAAATGTTTGATCTTGTACAACATGTATCGGCGCCAACACACAAAGATGGCAATACACTTGACCTTGTCATCACAAGAGAAAAATCGATATTGAACAACTGTATGGTCAGTGACCTGCTCTCTGATCATAATTGATTTTTTGTTTGACATTCCAATAAAGAAAGCAAAAAAACCCAAGAAGAAAATAAGTTTCAGAAAAACTAGTAAAATTATTGACCAAGATTTTAAAAAAGACATTGGGAGACATCTGTCTGTAGATGGGTTGGAACAAAAAGATCTCAATGAACTCGTTCGACTCTACAATTCCACCGAAGTGGTTCTGGACAAACACGCTCCCATTAAAACTAGTAAAAGTAACCCTATGCACACCCAATCCATTCAGAAAAGCTGATATCAAGATCCTAAAATCATCAAAAAGGAAAGCGGAGAGATTGTGGAGGAGAACCAGACATGAAAATGACTGGGAGTCATTCAAAGAAAAAAAAATGCATTGAATTTGTGGCTGAATCTCTCAAATCAGAAGATTTGCGAGTGAAGATTAAAGATTCTAATGGTGATGCAAAGAAGTCATTCAAGTTACTGAACTCAAGTCTGAACAGAAAACAGGAACTACCTCTCCCACCGCATACAAATGAAATTGACCTGGAAGATGATTTTGATAAATTCTTTGACAAAAAGATTAAAACACTTAGGTCTAAGTTTGACGCCACAAAATGAGACTGTTAATGATACTGAAACTGCCCCTCACACACTGCGACACTTTCGGAGATTGTCTCAAAGGGAAATTAATAAATTGATCAGGGAAATGCCTGTTAAACACTGCCAACTAGATCCTATTCCCACTTGGCTTTTGCTTGAATGCATTTATGAATACCTCCCAATTACAACCAAGATTGTCAATGATCACTCTCACTAGGAGAAATGCCTCTTGAGTTGAAACATGCCTTAGTTAAACCTCTGCTAAAAAAAAGTGGATTGGATCTTATCTATAAGAATTATAGATCAAGTCAGCCTTTCCTGGGCAAACTGATTGAAAGTGCTATTATTAAACAATATACAGACCACCTTACTACAAACAACCTGGATGATGAGAAACAATCAGCTTGCAGAAAATTCCACAGCACTGAGACCCTCCTAACGAAGATCCATGATGATATAATGTTGAATATGAGGAAAGGTGAAGTAACAATGCTCGTACTACTGGACCTTTAGCCGCATTTGATATGATTGATCATAAGATTATACTGAATCGTTTGGAAAGCAGATATGGTATCCATGATTCTGCACTACGCTTGTTTAAGTCTTACATTTCTGAAAGGTCACAGTCAGTGATAATTAATGACAAAACATCAACCAAACTGCCACTGAAATTTGGAGTTCTGCAAGGTACCAAATTGGGACCAATCCTACTTAATTCATATATCGCTCCATTAAGCGAAGTGGCTGCAAAAAAATCAAGTTAAAGACCGAAAGTATGCCGATGATGAGCAACTTATTCTCTCTTTCAAACCAACTTTCTTAGATGAGAGAAATGCGGTATTTAAGATGGAAAAGTGCATAGCGGAAATCAGGAAGGAATTTTCTTCATGAAAACAAGCTTTGCAACAATGGAGAAGAAACTAAATTACTGCTCATAGGCAGTCCACACCAACTTAATAAACTCCAAGTATCATCAATCCATGTTGACAATGTCAAAATTAATGCAGCCAATCACGTTAGAAATCTAGGTGTAATCTTTGACAAAAATATGACCATGGAAAAACAAGTCAACAAAATGTGCAGGAATGCCTATTTCAATTTAAGAAATTTTTCAAAAAATTAGGAAGTCTCTAGACAAGGAAACTTGTAAAACAGTAGTCAATACGCTTGTCACTCCTCACCTAGACTATGGAAATGGTCTTCTACATGGAACATCCAGTCGCTTAATAAATAAACTTCAAGTAGCCCAAAACTCGGCAGTTCGACTTATTGAAAAATTGAAAATGCATGACAGTGTAAGCCAGCATAGGAAGCAACTGCATTGGCTGCCAATCCCAGCCAGAATACAATTCAAACTCATGTTAACAACTTGGAAAGCATTAAACGGACAAGCTCCCTTGTATGTTCAAAATAGGATTCAGCTAAGATCCGAAAGAAATTGTAATCTGAGAAGCAATAACAAAATACTCTTGAATGAACCAAATTCCTACAACAAAAACAAATACGAAGACAGAGCCTTTTCACAATCCGCTCCAAAACTGTGGAACCAACTCCCTGAGAATGTCAAGGCCTCCAAGACACTTGACGTTTTCAAAAGAAATCTTAAAACTCACCTGGTTAAGAGTTTCTACAAATTGATCCATCATGCACAAGTGCTAGTGAGCAGTTTACTGGAATTAGCGCTATACAAATGCCTATTATTATTGCCTATTATAATTAAGAAATACAGACTAGGTTCCAGCCATCCAAAATAAAGTAAAAATTGCAATTGATTAAGACCAGCTCAAGCAACAGACATACAAGATAACAAATATATAGATTAATTAGCAATGCATGATATTTCATATTCCAGACATTATTAAATTTTACATGACAGGCATCCAATAACATACACTGTTGCTTTAACAATGCTTGAATGAAAAGAAAAAAAATTCAAAATAGTTCATTAAATGTTAAAATTAATTCCTGTCATTAAAGTGTAAATTGTAGGCTTATTATTATTGTTTTCATAATAATCATGATTGTGTTCTATGACCATGTGGATGTAGGAGATATGTTGCTTTAAACGTCAGCCTGAAGTAAAAATTTCCCTAGTGTATTTAGTAGGTCAGGTTCCTTACTTTTCATTATTGATGTAAACTTGTCAGTATCATTCAAAGACAGAAAATTGTTGATAGTTTTAGCAGTCGTTGAGAACAGATTTTCCCGGAAAGATTCATTAGCAAGGCATACTATAAGCCAATGGATTTCATCCTCCACCATATTTAATGAACACTTTTCACATATTCTATTTTATGCAGGAATCACTGGTTTTTGAAGTCGACCTGTTTCAATTTGTAAACTATGAGAACTAGTCCGGAATCTGGCAATCTTAGTTAACATCTTGCGGTTTTGTCGCAGCCTGAGATATGGCTCTAATCTACAATCAGTCTTAAAAAGTTTATATGTCCTAAGTTTTGGTTGCTGTGTACTATCAGTTATTTATATGAATAACTGTTTCTGTTCTAATTCATATATAGTTTTGATTTCACCTTTCTACAAATACTGTCAATTGTCAAGTTTTTATTGTTACTGGTTTCATATTCAGTATTGCAGTTGCTTAAAATGTTTTTTTACTTTACTGAAGCAATTAGTTTCATTAGCTCTGTTCATAATTTTTGAGCATCTTCCTGAATTTGTAAACATCTCTTTAATAGGCTGCCATCTGGTGCATCTTCTAATCTCATCCAACAATTGATCATCCCAACTTTTTGTCTAACATGCAGTGGAAATCTACCACTTTCATGACAAACAGCCAGAGATGGTGTTTGTTTTCTTACGTTGATTATCAACTTTACTTGGGCATGAGGTCTTTCTCCTTTTAAATGACCGATCATGCCTATACATATCTTTAACTGACTTAGGCTTAGCGGCTGAACCTTACTTTGATGAGTGAAATCAACATCACAATTATTACTTTTTTGACAGACAGTACAAATCTTCATTATTCAAAAACCTATTCAGAGCATTAGTAAAATATGAATTTCGCCTAAAGTCAGTGTTGAGATCTCCACCGACAATAACATGTTGTACATCATGAGCAATATTACAAATACCTTGAATGTCATTTAGCAACGAATTGTACTTTGCAATATTACTGTTAGGTATATTGTCATCATATGGCATATAAACACAAATAAGCAGAGCTGTAAAATTATCACATTCAATGATATTGTGGCAACTTCAGGGCACTTGTCTTTGTTACTGGTGTTGACTGCACTTCAGCCTGTCATCACTTTGTGTTTAGTAATGACATTCAATTAGGCCTATTGTTTACTTACACAATTGAAAATTGAAAATGCAAAGAGAAATGACAGACAATGCATTTTAAGTGAATCAAGAAAAAAAATATATTGTTACTTATTTATTGACATGTTACATATTGCAGATGGATCCCAACTTTAAAATTAAATTTTTGTAACGGTAGTTTCACAAAAAACTGATTTTTTTGCATCCAGTGTTTCCACACATACACTTAAGTGTGGTGACCTGTGGATACATATCATACAGGTAAGGTAGACCAGGCTATCCACACTTATCCACAGATGCAGGAGGAAGGAACTTTGTTACTCATGATAAACACTGCTGACAGGCGTGTTGCTATACCGAAATTGATGTCCAGTTATAATTGGCTGGGTCTTGAATTTTGATTGGTGTTAGCGATTGAAGTATGATTTTGAAGTTCCATAGTGAAGTGCAATCAAGACCTATAGGCCTACTATAATTGCTGATAACACGTAACTCCAAATTTTCAACTTCCCTCCAGTTTCTCAATTGCCATTTAACAGCTAAGTGTTGAACTGTCAGTCTTCAATTACTTAGACAAATAATGTCATTCTATAGATTGCAAATAAAACCAACATACGGGTAGACAGAGTGTCGCTGATACGCATTTCTGCATGATACAATAATATCAGTTGCTTATTGAAGTACTGGTCATATTAACTGAGGTCAGAATAGCTCATTTGTACCACAGAAAGTGCCCATATTAGCGAGTTGGCCTATAATGACGTTCCCGTATGAGAGAGGTTTTTATTAAGCATAAAAGACAGACAAAATATTCGGTTCCAAGCCTCTGTGGTCTTAATTGCGAGGTGCCCGTATTAGAGAGGTGGTCGTAAGGTGAGGTTGAAGTGTACATGTTTAAATCACCAAGGTGCCTTTTCAGGCGGCTCTAGAGTGATTATGAATACAAGTGACATAAAAATAATGCTATAAGAGAGCGAGATAAGCATGCAAAAAATAGAAACTCTCAGAATTGGAAGATCTGGAGGAATAAAGTCAATGATCCCATCCAAAAATCCAAGTCAGACACTTACTACAAAGAGCTTATATAGGCCAATTTGAAAGATAGCAAGGAAATTTGGACTATCCTCAATGATTTATCTTCACGTGAACAGCCAATTACTCCAGTCACAATCTCAAATAAGGATGGAAAATGCACTGAAAAAAAAAAGGATTGTCTGATGGAATTCATGCCAAGGTGATTAAGGACAGCTACCCCTACTTTCTCTTCCCCTTTGCACATGTTCTGAATTTATCACTATCTCAGGGTTTCTTCCCAGATGAAATGAAAATAGCAAAGGTTGTACCAATTTTTAAATCTGGTGACAGTATGTGCATCTCTAACTATCGCCCTGTTTCAGTTCTGCCAATATTCTCAAAAGTACTAGAAAGAATAGTGTACAATCGGATACTCTCTTTCATAAATAAGCATAACATTTTGTACAAATATCAATTTGGATTCAGAAATAATCATAGTACTAATATGGCCCTACTAGTTCTTGTTGACAAAATAACATCTGCCTTGGAAAAAGGCGACACAGTTCTTGGTGTATTCTTGGACTTTCAAAAGGCCTTCGACACTGTCAACCATGGTATTTTACTCAGTAAATTAAATAGATATTGCATAAGAGGCAATGCTTATAGTTGGCTTCATGACTGTCTGAGAAATCGAAAACAGTTTGTGTCATTTTTTAATGTAGACTCAGCGCGGTCTGAAATCAATTGTGGTGTTCCCCAGGGGTCAATACTGGGTCCCTTGCTTTTTCTGATTTACATTAATAACCTGATCAACATATCAGAAACATTAATGCCTATATTGTTTACAGACAATACAAATGTATTTGTAAGTGGAAAATCCCTACCAGAAATTGTGAACATTGTGAATACTGAACTAAAGAAAGTAGTTGATTGGCTGTATGCTAATAAATTGTCCTTGAATGTGAAAAAAACTCACTATATGATTTTCAAGGCTAGAGGTCAAACAGCTAATATTGAAAGTGATTATGGAGTACTTTGGAATAATGTCAGAATTGAAAAAGTGCATTATTCTAAATTTCTAGGAGTTACAATTGACTCTAAGCTCAATTGGGAGAAACACATATCAAATGTCAAAGGCAAGGTGACAAGAGGGATGGGAGTAATTGCTAAGGCAAGGCGGAGTTTGAGCTCTTCTAGCTTAGAAACCTTGTACTACAGCATGATATATCCACACTTAAGCTATTGTATTGAAGTTTGGGGCAATGCAGCACATACATATATGAGTTCCCTTTTTAGTCTGCAGAAAAAGGCAGTTAGAATCATCAAATCTGCTCCTTTCAGAGCACATACCGACCCACTTTTCAAGGAGCTCAATTTTCTCAAAACTTTATTATATTTTTAGGCATAACATTCTCATGTTTGTTTTTAAATTTCTTAGAGGTCTTCTCCTGAAATTTTCTCGAGCTTTTACATAAGAAACAGTGATATTGCTTCCAGGGATACACGTCAGATTGACTTACTGCATTTACCTAAATGTAAGACTACTCGCTACCAAAAAACAGCTAGAATCTGGGGAGTCAAGGAATGGAATGCTAGCTGCAGATCTTTGAATAGGCAATGTAGTCAACAAACATTCAAAAAATAGTTAAAAAGCCGCATAATAAATGAAAGCCCTGAATAACCAATTCATTTATACCCCCAATGGTTGATGCATGAATTTGAAGTTTTGGAAAGTGTCTGAATGACATGTGAATCTCATGTTGGTACATTTAAGTTGTATTGGAAAAAACATTTTAAAAGGTTTTTCTAAAAGTCTTGAGAGACATGTGATTATTTTTTTTAAGCTTGAGTTACATCCATAAATTACTTACTTTACTTAATCTGAAATTGTCTCTCTGGAAAAAAAGAAATAAATACATTTCCGTAATTGCAGTTACATCACCAGATACAAGAATCGGTTATTTCTCATGCCATTCGCCAAAACAAATAGTTAATTGTTCTCCTTCGTCCAGCAATAAAATTAACCATATCGGGGATTATTAAATTTAATCAAACTTTGCTAAGTGCAAAAGCAATAACACTCTACATAAATTGTATTTACATATATTTAGGCAAACCGCATTTTGAAATCTTTGCAATTATGTTGCATTCATATTGTACGTTTAGCTATTTACCTCTATTCGAAATGTAACAAACTATTATTATTTCTGCATGGGTATATACATGTATGTTGATGATGGAAGTTTCATGTCATGTTTCATTTTAGCATTTATGAAATGTTTACAACTACCTATATAACAATTGTCATAATGTATATATATGTTCCCCTATTTACTCTTTATATCTGATGAATGACTTAATTGTTTAATATTAGAAATAGATATTGTGTAATTTATGGATAATTATTTGGTAATGGCATATACGCTTATGGCGTCAGCCAACCATAATTTCATATGTAATCAACTGTTCATTGTCTCTCAATTTTGTACGCCAGTCTCTATGGTCAATAAATCAATCAATCAATCAATCAATCAATATATACAAAGGATTATTGAATGGTGTGATTCTTTTAGATCTACGTAAAGCATTCGACTTGATTGACCATTCTCTACTACTAAAGAAGTTGAAAATGTACAAATGTGCTAAATTGGCTTTAAACTGGTTTCAGTCATTTTTGAATAACAGATCTCAGTGTACATCTTTTAAAAATCAGTGCTCTGAAAATTGACCAGTTTCTGTTGGTGTGCCACAAGGGGGGTGCAGATTTGGACTCTTGTTCTTTATTTTATTTATTAATGACCTACCCTTGTCCTTGCGTCACAGTGAAATTGACATTTATGCCGATGACAGTAGCATTACACTCACTGACCACCCCACTGCTGATATTAACACCAAACTTAATATGGATTTACAGAATGTCTCTGAATGGTGTAATGAAAACCGGATGGCCGTAAATTCTTCAAAGACTAAATCTATGCTCATTACTACTTGGCAAAAACGAAACTCGGTTGAAACTGATGCAAGAAATTTGTCTCTTTTACTCAACAATGACCAGCTTGAAAACATTTTCTGATGAAAAACTTTCGGGAGTATGCATAAATCAGAACCTGTTTTGGAAACGCCACATGTATTACATCCAAAAGATTATAAATAGGAAACTCAACTTATTACGTAAAATCAAATGCTACTTGCCAATTTAAACCCGAAAACTCTTTTATTGTGCTCGCATTCTACCACATATGGATTATTGCTCCATTGTATGGGGCAACTCTTCTTTCGTTAAAAAAACTCTCACCATTTCAAAAACGAGCAGCAAGAACAATTTTAGACATTTCAGATATAACGTATCCCAGTGTCCACATGTTTAAGGAATTAAAATGGATGCCCATACAAGATAGAATAAATTTCCGCAGAGTAACAATGATTTTTATAAGCATCAACAGCTTGGCCCCATCTTACATGCGCAACATGTTCCAATTAACAGATGAAGTAAATGTCAGAAGAACAAGAAGCTCCAATCGGAAAGACTTATACTTACATGGAGGCCGACACACAGGAATTTACATGAACAGTTTTGCATACAGTGGTGCTAAACTTTGGAACAATCTCGATACAAGAATTAATTAACGCATAACCATGCGAAATATAAACACCAGCTTAAAACTGCCATAACACTCTCTCTAGGGCTACATTTCAGAGATTACAACCCATAATCGCCTCAATAAAAAAAGCTCTAGTAGGTGTAAAAGCCGATTGCACTTTTCAACATCTGTTGAGAGTCTCCAATTATTGGTTTGAGCTATTGGCCTATAATGCTAACTGGTAAAGGGATTGTTTTATATATTTTACTGTGTATTTTTGCGGCTGACTTGCAACTTTTGTCTTATCAATATAATATTTATCAGGTATTCATTGAGAATTAGCCCATCATAGACCAATCAGCTACAAGTTAATTGTCTAGTGGTTGCAGTCGTAGAGGACTGTTTTATGAATTCTCAGTTTAAGACTCTCAAGTTTTCATTCAATTTGTTCGTAGGATTTGGTCAGCAAAGAACTTCAGTGGCTGCAGGATGTACACAAGGCTCATGGAAATATGGAGAAGAATGCTTTGGACCTTGCCAGGTCCATCAATGCAAGAGGAGTCTACATTGTGGGCAAGTCGGCATGCACATGTGATATCAACGAAAAGCTGGTACGATTTTGGGAATTTTGTTTCAAGCTGTCATTGTCTGATTCATTTGCTGTGCCGTCATTGTCATTTCATTTCATTGTCTTCCTTTCAGGGGCTGGAGGATGTTGTGTCCCTTGTCTTGTTAAACGATGAAGAAAGAGCGAAGCAAGAAAAAATCAGTTTCAGGGAGCTTAATGACCTCCAGAGTAAACTCATGCTTGTTGCTGGGAAAGCAGAAAAAGGCAAAGACGAAGTGGATCGTTTCAGCCAGGTTGGTTCATGTATTTTAGGTAAAAGATTGTGTTTGACATTGTTTAATAATATAACATGCAGGTGACCTTTTTTCATTTTATTCATTGACCTATAGATAGAACCTCTTTGAAATATGAATCGTCTCCAAACATAAAATTTTAAGAAAATACTATACTTTTATATAACATGTTCTTGAGCATTAAAACAATATAATGGTTATTGTCACACATATTTCACGGGGCGGGGGGGGGGGGGGTTATAATTGTTGTAATATGTGTAATTAGTGCGGTGGCATATTCTCAAAAGAGGCTTAAAACAGGGAGTAACCCCAACAGAAGGAATAACAAAACACAACCTATACCATCTTGTCCAGAATAATGTCTGGGATCATGAAAAGATGGTTGTGGTGATTTCTAAGGTGTCTGACATATTCAAAAGAGCATATATCTGATGTAAAGTAAGTTAGGAAAACAAAAAAAATTAAAAATCACTTTTCTGCCTGTTTGGGCTCCCCTATGAAACTTAAATGCTTCAAAATGGTCCTAACTGATTCCAATGGGTGAAGAATAGTATATTATAGGTTAGTTATTGTAATATTTTCTATATTTGACAAAGCAGGGGTGTTTTAATGTCAAAAATTAGCAAAAAAATATTTCATTTTTAGATTTCCGAGCCACTTAAATTGCATAATGCCAGAGAACTGTTCATCAAATGTGAACATATTATATATCAAAACTTTTCGTATTTAGTAGCCACAAGAAGGCAAAATGCTTCCCCTTACCCTTATTTTTCGAAAAATCGCATAAATTTTGCATCTCAATAATAAATGTGCAAAAAAGATATTTAATAAATAACAATTGACCACATTAACAACAGAAGCTCTGATGAATGCAATCCTTCTTTATTCAGTACATTTTGGGTGATTTATGGGCTTAATCACTATATATATGGTGGTTCAGGCATATATTATGGCATAATATAGGAATGGCCCCTAATCAACACAATCACGACAGCAATTCTCACCAGGCAATCAACAACTTGCCTATGCATCTGATTTCTTGCTTTCCCTATTTTGTCCTCCAGGCAGTGATATATGACACACATGAGTTTTCTAATGTATGTGACCTAATGTATATGACCAAAGGGAGTCAAACCCATACCCTTATTTTGCCAATATCAGAAATTTGTCATTATTCCAAAAGAGATATTATGATCGACAGTCTTGATGATGAAGCTGAGTTGTTAATTTCTTCTTTGTTACTAAGGAACATATTAGTGAATTATGGAAAACAGCAGACTGTTGCTTATAAGGATTTAATATATATACATTCTGGTTGTTCCCAAGTGAGGATGCACACCATTTTTACAGTTCCAAGGGTAAAATGCAATTTGATTTTTGCCACAAAACAGCAGATCTGTAGTTACTTTATAATTTAATTTAGGATTTAATTGTGAAATGTTTGAACTAAAGTTGGCTTGTCTAGAGTGTAGATTCTCGATCTTCGGATCCATATAGTAGATGAATTTACCTTCAGAAGATCTAGTAGATTTTTAGCCAGAATTTTTGGCGACGTCTCGTCGTCTTCATCAGTGGCGTTGTTGTTGGGCTGAGGTGTCACATGACTCGTGAGAGTCATGTGACGGGAGAGAGTTGTAGGCGGGGATAGTTCGAGTCCCTTGTCACGATTGAGAGTGGGTTCCAGTCTTATCAGTTCTATATCAGATAGTTTTTATTACAGGCTGTATCCCGCATCCGACCTTCCACCTCGTTTTTACGGCCTTCCAAAAATACACAAAAGCAACATCCCCTCAGACCAATAGTGTCATCGATCGGAACATCACCTACAACATCTCAAGGTTCTTACCCAAGTACTGTCACCCTTAGTGGGCAAGACCCCACATTTCATCAAGAACACTTCGGACTTAGTTAAGAAAATAGAAGATCTAGAGGTACCACCTGGGAGGAAAATGATCTCCTATGATGTAATTGCTCTCTTCACGAGCATCCGGTAGAGAAAGCTATCGATGTCATCGGAGAAAAGTTACGACAGGACAAGGACCTGAGACGCCGTTGTGAGCTAAGTGTGGACCAGCTACTATCCCTTCTGTCTTTCTGTCTCACCACCACCTATTTTGTTTATGACAGCAGGTTTTATAAACAAAAACAAGGTGCCGCCATGGGCTCATCTGTGTCACCAGTGGTAGCAAATCTTTATATGGAGGATTTTGAGACAAAAGCCCTGACAACGGCGCCTAATCCACCACACACTTGGATGCGTTATGTAGACGACACTTTTGTGGTCTTACATGAGTATGATATAGACACTTTTACAGCCCACATTAACAGCCAAGATCCACATATCAAGTTCACCATAGAACCGGAGCGAGACGGACGAATACCCTTCCTGGACACAGAGATTGTTCTTAATGAGGACGCTACAATCAACACTCGCGATTATAGGAAGCCCACACACACGGACCAGTATTTAAACTGGCGGTCCAATCACCATCTGGAACATAAACGCTCAGTTGTCCGCACCTTGATGCAGAGAGCTGAAACAATTCCATCCACAGAAGAAGAGAGAAAGAAAGAAGTCAACCATGTTAAAGAGGCTCTAGCAGCCAATGGATACCAGCCATGGATTTTCAAGCTCCCCAAGAAGAAGACGACGAAAGACGACGGCAATAAGGACAAATCCACCAAGTCTACTTCTCCCCCAATCGCACTGCCCTACATGCAAGGTCTTTCAGAGAAACTGCAGAGACAATTCAGAGCACATAACATCGCCACGTATCACAAACCATTCAACACTCTCCGGGACCTGTTAGTCAAACCTAAAGATGCCACACCAAAGGAACAACAATGTGGGTTAGTCTACCACATCAGGTGCAAGAACTGCAAGAACACCTACGTTGGGGAGACTGGCCGCAACCTGGGCACAAGATTCAAGGAGCACGTCTCTAGAAAAGGAACCAACTCGGCTATTAAGGAGCATCTAGAAGCCACTCACCACACCTGCACCCTAGATGATGTGAAGATCCTTACCAGAGAAGAGGACTGGTACAAGAGGAAAGTAAAGGAGGCCCTCCAGATCCAACGACACCAACCCACTCTCAATCGTGACAAGGGACTCGAGCTATCCCCGGCCTACAACTCTCTCCTGTCACATGACTCTCGCGAGTCATGTGACACCTCAGCCCCACAACAACGCCACTGATGAAGACGACGAGACGTCGCCAAAAATTCTGGCTAAAAATCTACTAGATCTTCTGAAGGTAAATTCATCTACTATAGAGTTGGCTTGATGGACGACTTTTGACAAGGAATCAAGAAAAGTGTTGAAACGATCTGGTGCGTTGTACTTACAATGTATGCAGCTTTCCAAATAACAATTGTTCCAGCTTCTGTGTCACACTTCATAATATAATTTCATCATTTTAAGTAAATATTTTTTGGAGAAAAATGAAATGAGTCAACTGCAACATAACATGGATGACTGCTGGCTTGCTAGAAAGGAGAAATAACCACATTTTGACAATGGTGTAACAGTAAAAATTGGTTATTATGAAACACAAAGAAAAATGTAGGTCTACTGCTTACTTTCCATCAACATTTGATACATTGTCAAAACAGTGTTGATCCAACATTTGGATTTAAAGTTTTGTTTTCAATAGTTTTGTGTGACTTATGCAAACCAAAATGACTTGCCATCCGGAAAATCATGCAAAGAATCATGTAGTCACATCAATGCACTAGCTAGTCATAACTGGAGTGCACAACAACCGACATGCCATATCATTTCCTATTGACCAGTCAGAACTCTGGCTCTGAGTATTCCTTCAATTTCTCCATAATCATTATAATCTGAACTGCTTGGCTTCAACAAGATGTAGTAGTTCGCCACTTGACATCAATAACCATATTCGTGAGTGATTTGCTGCAGTGTCGGAGGTCTAGGGCGTCTTTGAGCCGCTGTTGAAGGCCTCGGCCTACCTACCTCCACTACATCACTGGTGTGCTGACCATTGACTCTGAAATGTTTCTCTGCTGCTTCTAAAGACATTCAGGGATCACTCAACTTGTTTCCTCTGTGAAATGACACATAATATTTTGCTGAGAATGTGATTAACAAGGAAACATGAACACAGGGATTCCTGAGACGAACCCCAAGCTAATGTCCTTAGGACATTACAGGGCAAGCATACAAGTCCTCAGTGCACCCACACCTCGAGTATGTTTCATCTGGGATCTGTAGAGACAATGCAACACTATTCCATTGAGATGGCGCAATGGAGGGTTGCCGGGTTTGTTACTAGGAATTTCATGCCGCCAAGAGAGGGAACTGTAACAAAGATCCTCCTGAATCTAATTCTAAACACTTCTAAAGTGACAAGCGTAAGAAGACTAATTCCATTTTTCAAGGCGATAGGAGGAGAAGCTGCCATTAACATCCAACAATACGTGCGAAGTACATCGGCACCAGCTAGATAATATTGCAATGACAAGTTGTGCATCATGACAAGTACATACAAGTACAGCCTCATCCCCAGGACAATCCCACAACTGGGACTTGGTACCAATTGGTGCAATCCAAGTACCATCATTGGAGAGCTTCAATACAGCCCTACTGAAACTGCTCTGAATGTCAGGACCAGCTATTATCCTGATTCTACCATGATTTTTAAGAACTTTTAACACCCAGATTTTACAAGGTGCATAGGTTGATGCGGGCCACTGCCCACCAGCATCCGCTGTTCAATTAGACTTCCAATGGCAAATCACCAGCATAGAATTGGAAACACCAATAATATTTATATTATAATTATGTGATGGTTTTCACATGTTTTCACATATTGCCCAGTTTGAATTTTTTTAGGAAGTTCAGTGCAATTCAAATCACAGGGGCATCAGTTTCATTCTTAAAGTGGTGGTGCAAAATCAGGCAACAGCCTTCGTGAACTGAGGTCCTTGGATCCTCACAATTAAAAAATAAATATTTACAATCTATGCTTCTGCCAAAACGTGGTGGGACATAATATGCTCCATCAACCGCACCAACACTGGTTGGGTTGATGGAGCAACACTGCAAATCATGCAGTGTGGAAATGATGGTTCTTCGACAGCTTGTGACCGTATTCCATCTGGTAAGTATGCCTTTGTATGTTGAGAAACATACCTCCAGGTACATGTGGTCGGACAAAGGTATCTTCAACATGGCATTCTGAATTCCTAGCCAGGTCTGGACCTGGAAGCTTCCTCATCCTTCAGCTCTTTATTTCCATTTAGAAAATGTCTCTAAGTTTGCGGTTGTAACAGTTGCTATGCGTCGTTCCAGCAGTTCAGATGCCTTTTGCAGTGTTTTCTTGATTGTGACTTCACTTGACAGCACAATGTCATTTTTTGCGTCTGTGTTCAGTGACGAGAAGAAACCCTCTGAATTGTTAAGATGCTCTTTCAATTTCCACATGCAAAAGCATTTTTCTTCTCACATTTCTGGGATATTCTCTTGTAAGAATTTCGTTGGATGCAGGATGGTTCCAAGAGTATTTTTACAAGCTGTGCATTTAGATAATGTCAGCTGCACGTGGTTGTGTTTGGTTATTGTTCAGTAGAGCTAATATTGCATTCAGAAATAAACTTCTGTAGCACCTACATATAGCAGGTTTAGTTTTTCTATGCTTGTGTATAAATTATACTTCCACAAAATCTTACAAGACAGTTTATTATGTCCCCGGGATTATGTTTTCTTTGTAGGGTAGTCACTGCAGCCTATCTGCAATATCACCCTCCTAATTTTGTTACATTGAAAAAGGTTGCAATCTTTCGGATGCAAGCTTTTTTCAGCAAATTTAGTTTCTTGTTTGTTGTGGTAAAGGGCCCTTGGTGGTGATTCTCTTTGTTGGGGTGTGACTTGCTCCCAAAAAAATCTTAGGTCACTTATTGAAAAACTCTTAAAGCAAGCACGAAGACATTTTCAAAAAAGCAAACACAACACCTACTGAACAAATGAAATTATGTAAATAATTGATAATGACATTCCAACATCTGATTTAGAGTTCATGGTCATAAAAAACGAAGGCCTATATGTGAATGATATTGCACAATGTAGAAAATATGAAACATTGTAATTGAATAAGTTATAATTTGAAAGAGAAACATGAAATCAGACATAAATGCAAGTCGTAATTGCTGGTAGGAAATGCTGTCGTGATTGTTTTGATTAGGGGGCCATTCCTATACTATGCCATAATGTATGCATGAACTACCATATATATGGTAATTAAACCCATAAATCACCCAAAATGTACTGAATAAAGAAGGATTGCATTCATCAGACACAGCGAGCTTGAACAAAATTTGTGGTTTAAAAAATTGACCAAGAAAACGATTAGCGCAGTGATGTAGAGGAAGGTCAGGCGAACATTTTGATGTATCAAACGAAAAAATCTGTTGGGAATTTTTTGAGATATTTGACTTTCAGATTTTTTATTTATCACACCCTATTCTTAGCATGGAATCTCCATACAAAAATGATCAAAACAGCCCATTTTTCCCGTTAGGTAATATCTAAGATAAAATTCATTATTCAGAAGTAAAAATATGCAGTCATTGTCTCTGCAGAAAGTATGCACCACTTCATCCAGACGGACAGGGTGTGATAAACCTATAACAGTAAACATTTCTCAGAAAATTTAGAAAATATGTTTATTTTCCAGCTTGTCCTCAGTTTCAACATTCTGATGAATAATTGTAGTAGAATCTACCTCACTTTTGAACTCCATGGTGTATTATTGGTGTTTTTATGTGTTTTTTAAGAAATTTTACCACTGTGAAACAAGTACTTTTGCAACCATGTAAAGTGTAGCCAATGTTGAGTGAATCATCAGAAAACGCATAGATAGAATGTTTGGAAGCATTTCGTTAAGTATGGAGTAAAATAATTTGACATTGCAGTCTTAATGTGCAATAGTTGTACCTGTTTGTATTAACTACATTTTCACATAATTTACTGAATTTATGCTGTTTTTGTTGTTCTATACAATTAAAGATTGGTTGATTTTGGATGCCAGATAACCTACATCAACATTAAACACCCAACATCCATTTTAAGTACTCAAAATACATTAAGTATGAATATTACTGTTTATTTATAGCTTTTAATCGTATTTTTGTCTTTTTGTCCAATTGCAAAGACTTTTCATGTAAAATCAGGGGATTCAACTTCATAGTGAAGAAGATACTTCAAACATTCTATATATGCATTTTCTGATGATTTACTCAACTTTGTCTATCCTTTCACATTATTATGAAATGCTTGTTTCAAGGTGGCAAAATTTGTGATAAAATGCACAAAGAACTCAACAAAGCCTGTTACAATGAGATGATGAGACCAAATTTGCTAAAATTATTTACCAGAATTATGTAACTAACACAACCTGGTATTGCAAACATTTTTCAGGCCTTTAGCCAGAAATGTTAGCTGTTATAGGTTTATCAAACACTGTCAGTCTGGATGAATAGGTACATACTTTCTTCAGAGACAATGACTGCATATTTTTACTTCTGAATACTGAATTTTATCTTAGATATTACCTAACGGGAAAAATGGACAGTTTTGATCTTTTTTTCAAGGAGATGACATGCTAAGAATAGGGTGTGATAAATAAAAAATCTAAAACTCAAATATCTCAAAAAATTCCCAACAGATTTTTTCGTTTGATACATCAAAATGTTCGTCTGACCTTTCTCTACATCACTGCGCTAATCGTTTTCTTGGTCAATTTTTTTAACCCCAAAGTTTGTTCAAGCTCGCTGTGCAGAGCTTCTTTTGCTAATGTGGTCAATAGTTATTCATTAAATATCTTTTTTGCACATTTCTTGTTGCAGATGCAAAATTTATGCGATTTTCGAAAATAAGGGTAAGGGGAAGCATTTTGTCTTCTTGTGGCTACATTATTACTCAGACCTACATGTGTTATATACCACTGGATAGAGGACTAAATAAGGAAGATTTTGATGTATAATATGTTCACATTTGATGAATAGTTCTCTGGTATTATGCAATTTAAGTGGCTCGGAAATCTGAAAATGAAATATTTTTTTGCTAATTTTTGACTAGACCGAGGTCACAGACTTCACGTTGCTGTAGGCAACGTAGACTGAGGACAAACCATTGGTTGAGCATTCAGCAAAACAACAACACAGAGAAAAAACCCATTTTCTAACAATAAAACTCTAAATACCTTGCTATCCTGATGGCCACTGTCTTAATAACACTCCTGTTGTCTCTTTGCGGGGTTCCCACTTTGTTTCACTCCTTATATATGTCAAAGCGAGCTCATTTTCTTTTTGAAGTGGTACATTTTCCATCATGGTGGTTGAGTTGAACTGGTCACATGAGGGCAGTACTGGTCACATGACACAAAGCTAAAACAAGCTGATCACTTGATAATTCACAGCACTGTTTTCACTCACCATCAGCTAAACAAAATGGCTGAGGAGAAGAAAGAGAGTCCACCATGTACTATTTGTAAAAGGACCTTTTCCGTTCATGAAAACAAGAAGCAGTTTTTAATTGACACAGAAAGTGTATCTTGGAAAATGAGACTGTCGGAATTGTTCTTGACCAACTAAATGTGCAACTGACTCCAGAAAAAACTGTGTTATGCTTGCAATGCATACATTGTATCTAATCTTGTACTTCCCTAGAATATCTATCTGAATATTGTGTAATTTCTGTCCAGTAGGACACAAGTTGCTACTTATTAATTAATGTGCAATGTAGAACTTTGCAGGACTTTTTTCCTTCTTTATAAAAATATAGGGGGAGCCACCCAACTGGTATACATGTATGTCTTTTGTTAGAGTTTCTGAAAAATCTATTTACAGTTGATCTTGTGGATTTTGCAACTGAGACATAGGCCTATGTGATATCAATGACCTTTGACATCCTCAACTTGGAAAACCAAGTGACATAATAGAAGGAGACCTTGAAACAGTACGGTACTTGAGAATGTTGCTGAGAGTATAACCAGCGGAATCTATACATGCCCCCCTTCAGGTAGCTAAAAAAAAGGTGTACTTCCACCATAGTGACTGGTGGTATAAATAACTTTTTTTTTAAGAAGAGTATAATTGTTAGTTAGATCTCAAAGAGAATAAGACAAGAAATTGTGTAAAAATACACTTTTCTCCCAAAATCCAAGGATGTTGATTGAATTGAAGATTTAACCTGGTCCCCGGGCAGTAACAGCAAGTGCATCCAATCCAGGCATCCGAAAAATTGACATTTCAGCTATTTTCTACTCACCACAATAGGATATAGTGAACAGACTGGCTGTATCAAAATTCAAATAGACCACCCAAGTAGCTCCAAGTATAACTAAAATAGTCTGCGGCTTACCTGCTTGTGTATTGCTGGCAGCACAGCATAATCCAGTAGGCCACAAAAACATCGTTTTTGTTAAGAGCAGCTTCAAATGCTTTAAGCTGTTCAGCTTTGGGATGGACACCAAATGTCGTCCTGACAAGTTGAGTGATCGACATGTTCTGTTAATTGACCTACTTACAAGCAAGCCACCTGTTGCTAATTGAGAAAACTATAGCTGTCTGCAACATTTGGATTACGGACGAGGAAATGGTCTGACAATGTCATTTGGAGGAACCCCCAACTGTGAATCTAGCATGGGAATCTGTTTGAGGTATTTATAAACGATTGTGATCATTAATTGGGCCTGTAATATCCATGTATGGCTGCAACACGACTTGGTGTCGCAAATGCCAGGCTCAGTTAAGGTAATGTCTCCCATCCTTCACAGCTACACTGTGAAGGGGTCTTCCTATCTAATTTTTGACATTAATACACACTGTAAACCCATGCCGTAGGTGCCGTTGAAAAAGTGCCGTAAAACTGACGCTGATCTTACCGTAAATCTTTAAAAACGGTAAATTACCGTTAATTCAACAGTAAACCGTAAATGTGACAGTGACTACCGCAAAACCAACAGGAATGTGCCGTAAGATCAAGAAAACGGCAATTAGCCAATTACTGTTGATTTTACGGTAACTGTTACTTTTACGAAGTTGCCGTATAGGCCTAATTATGCACTACAGCAGCTTACCGTAGAAATTTTGTTGCAGCAGGCCAACTGTTCTGAACCACAACACAAACAATGCTGTCAAAGCAGTTTGTTTGTTTGTTTCTGCAAACATGACTCTTGGCTGTTTATGATTTATAACAATAATCTTGACAACTTAAATCTATTGTACTTAAGTCTGCCTTAATGATATTTTCTGTCAACTATATTGCTGATTGAACACTGTATGAGAGACTTGAGAAGATCTGTATTCACAAGGAAATTTTAAGTTTCAAGGTAATATCACTTTAAATATACATGTGCCTATTAACACAGGAGTATCAACCTACCCAGAGAATGTTGTATTAAGTGAAAGAGGTGGGTGGGGCTGACTGCAAAATAATTAATTCAATATTAGTGCTATATATAAACAAATTAATTTTCTTGTGAAATTATGCATTATTAATATGAATAGCTGCCTTTTACAATATTTTTATGTGCAGGAGTCTAATAGGAGGTACTGGGGTAAATTGTGCTACTCACTGGAGGTCTTTTTATGAGCAGTAGGGGAGAATGGGGTTAGTTGTACCATGGGATAAGTTGTACCACCCACTGTTGTAAATCAAATGAGTTTCAATGATTCAATAAAGCATTATCGTTGGGGTGAATTGAAGATCTGGGTGAATAAGGCAATCCCACTCATGTATTCACATTTGGTGAATGTCATTATGAGCCATGGAAAAAAAACTGCCAAATATAATGCTACGAAAAGCAACACTCATAAGTTCTAATTTGTTATTGAAAACTTGGAAGTACGGAGGACTGACATTCTTGTTCTCAGTCATCTGGTATTGGTATAAGATGATGTCCTTCTAATAGGATGGAGTTAAGGTGTATATCTAGATATATTTGTGTAGTCAGATTTTGAAATCTTGCATTGCTGGTTTACTTTTGACAACCAGTTTTCTCCATTGTTGGTTTTTTTACAACCAGTTTTCTTCAGAAAATCAATTTAGGTTAAGTACTGTAATTTGGAGTGGGTTGAGTTGTGCCAATGGCATGACATAGGATTTAATTTTTTTTAAACCTATTTTTCTCTTCATTTTACTCAAAGCCTAGACAACTTTTGAAACAACTTACACTGAGAAGAAATGTTAAAAGTGTTATATCTCCCTCTTAACAATAATTATTAAAAGTCTGGATTTTGCAGCATTTTTGAATTTTTGTGTAAAATGGCTTATAATGTTTAATAAGTTTCATGTAGCATATCAGACATATGCTGAACTCATGCTATATCGGAAGAAATAGGCAGAATGATAGGTTTTTATATCACCAATGCATTTCAACCCATACTTTCTCACCTCTGCCAATGACCAGCAATATTCATACAAACAATGTGTAAGTCATTTATATAAACATCATGTCAGAGTATAAGATATTTTAAACTTAATTTTTTCTGAAGAACACTGAATAAGAATATTTATTTATTTTTCCAGAAAGAGAATTGTAAGGTTGCTGCCTGAAACCAGGATGGACAGCTTTAAATTTGGATGCCATAGTGATGACTTGGTTCAGAGATATTGCCCAAATGTATTATACGATATGACATCATAAAAAGTAAAATGGTAAGTTGTGTCACTGTTTGCCTTGGGCTGATACTGTATGCCAAATAAAACACTTTTTTCTAGGCAATCTCAGTATGAGATATTACAGTTATCCAGTTGCAAAATCAGTGACTGATATTGAACAGGTGCTGTGCGCTGATAAATAGTATGGCTTTTGGTTGCAAATGCAAAGAAAATGGCTGGAAATCAGATGTGTGAAGTTTTTGTTTCTTTTGGCATGCTTGTTTTAAACATATCTCATCATAACTCAATAACTTTTGCACCCACAATTAAGTAACATAAGCAAAATGAATAAGGCAAATGGGAGAAAAAAAATCAAAAAACAGAATGTGGGAATGCGAAATGTCAATTCAATCTTTTACACATTGAACTTGCCATGCAAAAATCGGCCGTGCTATAGATTCAGATTCAGACAGTGGAAGCGTATTACCGCCAAAGATTTTTTATTTCGGGTTTGATACAAAGAAATTTTCAATTTTCATCGGAGTGTCGGGTGTCAGGGAAAGTTGGAAGTGGAGTTGAGAATTGGAAGGGCAGTTGGAAGGAGCATTGGAAGGAGATTCGGAATTGAAGATGGAATGAGAGTTGGAAGTGAAGTTGGAAGGAGAGTCAGGAAAGGAATTTGGGAGAAAACAGGAGTCGGAGACAGGAGTTTTGGCGAGTTCAGGTAGAGTTGGGAGGGAAGTCAGGAAAGGAATTTGGGAGAAAACAGGAGTCGGAGACAGGAGTTTTGGCGAGTTCAGGTAGAGTTGGGAGGGAAGTCAGGAATAGAGAATTGTTGAGAGTCAGAAGGAGGGAGTCATGGAAAGGTGGAAGAAGGGCGTCAAGAAGAGAGTTGAAAGGGACATTGTTAGAGGTCTCGATGTCGGCCTTGTTCTCGAGGTTAGCCTCGGGGCTATATTTTGATGGCATTGGCCTTGGCTGGGTCTTGGATGCCAAATCACAGGCTTTGCCTCAGTCTCAGGTGTCTTTGGGCCAGTGTTGGTGGCCTCGAGAAGACTCATCCTCTAGACCCGTCTCTGGGTTATGTTTTGATGGCCTCGGCCTTGGCTCGCTCTCGGATGCCGAATCCTTGGCCTGGCCTTGGTCTCGGATGTTTCAACCTTGACTGCATCGTTGGTAAGAGAGTCTGGAGAACCCAGTAGGGGTGAGAGGATTTTTGAAGTCAGGAGTTGGGGTTGAGTTGGGAGGTGCATCAGGATTAGGAAGTTATTGAGTCGCAAGAAGGAAATCAGGGAGAGTTGGGAGTTTTGAGTTTGGTGGCCCCTCCTGACTATCCCAACTACTGACTCTACCCAACTCCCGACGCTCCCCTAACCCCTGACTCTTTCAAATTCCTTCTCCAATTCCGATTCTTAACTCCATCCTCCCAACTCTCAGATCCCTCCTCCTGACTCTCCCTCTTCTCCCAACTCTCCTCACAACTCTCACTTCCTGACTCTCCTGACAACTCTGTCTGACCCCTCTTCCAAACTCTCCTTCTGACTCTCCTCTTGTTTCCCCTTTCAACCTCCTCCAAACTTTCCCTGACTCCCTCATCCCTGCATTCTCCTGACTCTGCTCGACTCTCTACTCTCCTTTAACCCCTTTTGCTGTTTTGCTGAGATGGAAAGGTTTTTGCATTAAGCCAAAATTTGATTAAACCGAAAGCTTCTTGGATTAAAGTTTTTCATTTGAACCAAAACCCCTTTTTTGTTCATTGATTTTACTTAAAAATTATTTTATATGAAAAAGGTTCCTGCTTTAGGTTTGACTGCAAAGTGCTCAACTATTTCTCCTGACTCTCCCCAATTTCCTTCTTCCAACGTTCCACAACTCACTCTTCCAGACTAACCTCCATACTAATGACTCTCCCCAGTTTCCTTCATCTGAATCCAGTGATGGAATTGGGGGGGAGTTCAAGGGAGCTCCCCCAATCAACAGAAGAAACAAATAATTATCATGTTCACTTTTTCGGTCCTCCAGGTAGGCCTAAATTTAGCCAAAAATAAACCCTGGTTTGGAATTTTTCTCCCTTTTAAAAATTTGGAATGGCGCGCCTGTGCCGCGACAGCTGATAGCTCCCCTAACAAAAATTTTCCATTTCCATCACTGTCTGACTCTCAACAACTCTCTCCTCCAGACTGCCTTCCTGACTTTCCATGAAACTCTTCCCAACTCCCTTCCTCCCAATTTTTCCTCCCTCCTCCCGATTACTCCCAACACTATCCAACTCCCTCCTCCCCCGACTTATCAACTCCCGCGACTGACTCCCCTTTTGATTCCTCCTATGTCCTGCCAACTTTCCCCAACTCCTTCTTCCTGATACCCCATCTCCTGAATCTCCCCTACTCCCTTCTAGCAACTCTTGCACTCGCTCTTCCTGACTTGCCCTTCTATCCAAACTCCTTATGACTCTCCCAGATTCTCCCCAAATCCATCCTCCAAACTTGCCTTCTGACTCCTCTCCTGATGCCCCTCCCAACTCTCCATGTGACTTCCCTCTCAACTTTCCCCCACTGCATCCTCCCGATTACCAAACCCCAGACTGCATCCTCCTGACTCTCCCCAGCTGCCTCCTCGTGACTGTTCCCAACTCATTTCTCCTGACTCTTCCTGCTTTTTTGCTAAGACTAAAAGTTATATAAAAAATTTAATCTTGAATAAAACCTAAAGGGTTTCGGATTTTACTTAAAAAGTTTTTATAGATTACATAAAAATGATTTTTGGTTCAAAAGAAAAAACTCTGGGATTAAACAAAAAGATATTTCGATAAAAATCAAAATGTTTTTTGGTTCAAATGAAAAACTCTTTAAATTAGACGAAGGTTTTTGGATTACACCAAATCTTTTATTTGACTAAATGAAAAAGGCTTTTGAATTTCAACCAAAAAGCTATTGGAATAAACCGAGCAATTTTGGATTAAACCAAAAGGTTTTTCATAAATTAAAAAGTTTTTGGTTTAAAGAAGAAGTTTTTGGAATAAACCAAAAATAAAAAATATCATTGGCAGTAATACGCCTCCGTACTGCACATTGAGTCATCTGTTCTTGTTGTTTGTTTTTTGTTTTTTCAGATAAATCAAACATTGTCAATCCTATGCATATAAGTAATAAAGCTACGGTCTTCAGCTATCTTGGTCTCAAATGTCAGTGGTCCTGAATCTCTCTTGAGCATTTTTCCTTGATGGAAACAAGCGTAACTTTAAAATTTCCAAATTACCCAATACTTTACAACTGCATAATGCATATCAAAACTATTACCCAGTGAAGAATTCATTATTATATATTTAGAATAATTAAATTTTTTGAGCACCCCTCGCATACTAAATTTTTATATGGTTTAACATGCACACTCTCTCCTGCTAATTATATAATCAATTATGAACCCTTCTTATAAAATTGACCTAAGAGCAATGTGTCACTTTTCTGAGAATGACAAACAACATGCATATAAATTGTACATTTACTTATCATTATGTTTGCACATTTCAGGAACCAGGCGACAAAAAAGAGAGATCCGTTGCTTCGAAGTTTGGAGGCAAACCAAAAGAAGAAAAAAATCCATTTTGACCCAGGAAAGATCCAATGCACAAAATTTCAATTTCAACTTAGATAAATATTCTTTTAGACTTTTGGATGAATGAGAAATAAAATCAAAATTAAAAATTTATTTTAATAATTGTTTTTTTTGTTTATATCCGCTAATAAATGTGTTCTTATGACAAGCTTTCTTTTGTGTTTGATTCTTTCTCAAATGATAATGTTGCAATAAAGTATGAGGCTAAAAATGATCAATGCATAAAGTAGAAATTAACTAATTCCCTGAAAGAGCGAAGGTGACATCTGGTGAACTGCAATCACAGGCGAACAATAGCATTAGTGAGGATAGCCGGCCAATTAATTTGAGTTATCTTGCAATGAATATACATATTGATAATCCATAAGGGGTATTCACTGAAATTAAAATCTGTAGTATGCTTAAATTTTTTATATGAAGGTACTGATCACACATACCATTAAATTTACGGCATCTTGCTGTCATCCCTACAGTAGCTTTGAAAATGTGTAGTTAAATTAAGGCAATATGGCCGTAACATGACATAGCGGCGTAATTTGTAATTTACGGCAGCTTACTGTTAAGGCAAAGTGTACGGCAATTTGCCGTTAGCATAAAATTACAGCTACGGCAATTTGCCGTCTGTATCAAATTACGGCATGAGAGTGTTAAATTTACAGCAACTTGTCGTAAATTGAGTAACGGCATTACCGCTGATTTTACGGCAAGTTACCGGCTAATTTGCTGCCGGTAATGCCGTTAAACCAACGGTTTCGGTTTTACAGTGCACCCCTGCTTTGAAAATATAGAAAATATAACAATAAATAACCAATAATATACTTTTCTACACCCATTGGCGTCAGTTAGGACCATTTTGAAGCATTTAAGTTTCATATGGGCAGAAAAGTGTTTTTAATTTTTTTCGTTTTCGTAACTTACTTTACATCAGATATATGCTCTTTTGAACATGTCACACACCTTTGAAATCACCACAACCATATTTTTCAGATCCCAGACAATATTCTGTACAAGATGGTATATGTTGTGCTTTGTTATACCTTCTGTTGGGGTCATCTCCCAAATGTGCTCTATTGCCACAGCACTAAATGGGGTATGAAAAATGAACAAAAAAAAACTCAAAACATGCGCAGATACACACAAAAGTGCACGAATGTATGTGCATATATTATATAGATAGTGGATGGCAAGGAGACCAATATTGAGTTTTATTGGCTGAAGCAGTAATATTGGTCGAGGCCGGACTCAACATCCACTATTTGTTACATTTTGCCTCAACATTTCTTGTACCTGTAAATACAAGGGTTAGCTGTTTCATTTGAGATTTTTAAAACGTCTCTTATAAAAACCTGTTTAGCAAATTTTGAATAACATTTGATTTTGATACACATTTTTGTATCTGAAAAACTTGGCCTACCAACACTGCCATTTTCAATGCATAATCTGTGCAAAAGGAAAAAAGAAAGAAATGGATTTTAATGGATTTTTTTAAAAACAAGCGGACTGAAAATTGTCTATTTATCTATTTATCTATCTATCTATCTATCTCTCTATCTATCTATCTATCTATCTATCTATCTATCTATCTATCTATCTATCTATCTATCAGACTTTATGATAATTCCTATCATGTTTTTTATCCTTTAACTCTATTAAGCACTTTTATTATTTATGGTAAAAAAAAATTAATTGAGTGTTTGTAACTACTTTGATATAAATGCTTAAATTATTTTTTGATGTATCAATTGGAATTATCTTTGATAGCAATTAGCACCTTGATAATAGAAGAAATTTAGACCTATGCTGTGATAATTGAGAATTAGATTGGAAAGAAGTCCACTGATTCAGGGCAGAGTACAGCAGTGACTTAAGTGCTTGTGCACTTACTACCATATAAAACTCCATATTTCTGGCACTGTAGAAATTGGCAGCTGGTAGTAAATGTCTTCCTATCTGTTACTACATGTTTCCTTTTGAATGTATCAAACAGCAATGATAGTCACAAAGCCTAACTGAAGCAGTAAAATTCTAATTCTATATTGCATTACGTATAACATTCACTGTAAATATTAATTTGCAACATTACTTTTTTACAGTGTATCAATTGATTTTCATTGTTCAATTTCAGATATTTGATGGTGTCATGAATCTGGGGAACACCTTTGTTAAGTTGTGTGCAGCTGGCAACATTCTTTTCAAAGATTGGACAGCAAAGTTTTTCTGCCAAGAAAACAAAAAATATTGTGTGCAGATGACTTTTGAGTTGGTGAACAAGGAACTTGTTGGTCGTCCTCAGGATGGAAGGGATGTTTTGAAGCATCTAGATGAGATGTGCAGTTTCATGACAGATTGTCTGAGCAGCTGGGAGGATTACATTGGGAGGCAACGTGATGAATATGCAGAGCTCAACTACTTCACAATGAATCAGTTGGTTAAGCTTCGGAGTGAAATGGCTAAGTTGAAGGATAAGGGCACAGTTGATGAAGAGGTTTTCCACCTTCTTCAGGTTTTGACTCAGAGTTGCCAGATGGAGCATCTGCGTCAGGCCATCAATATCGCTTGGGAGGAACTAAATGTTCCATCTGCAGAGTCTGAACCACAGGAGGAGCCTGATGATGTTGTTGATGGTGAAACCAAATTCATCAGAGACCTCATGGACGATGATATATCTGAAAGACTGGCAAGAAAAGCTTTCAAAATATTTGGAGTTGATGATATTGAGGAGGGTAAGGACATTATGTTCTTAAAGTTACTACAGAGGGCCATCGCTGTTTAGACCAAAGTTCAATACAGTTGTATTTACTTTTTTTTAAACCAAATCTGCTCACTGCTCACTACCAATCAACCTGTTACAATAGACGAATCTCAAGTGCTTACAAGAAATGCTATGCTCTTGCAGGCTGTCAGTGATGTCAGTCCTCATACTTTACATGTTAAATGTCTTTATTTTGTATTACTCATAAAGGTGTGACTGGCTCATAGTCCATACATACCGGCCAATTGCTAATGACCTCACAGGCTTCTCTATGAGTAATAAGCCTGCAAGTGCATGGTGGCTAACACAGTCCCAAACATTTCACAGTTTTACAAGACTGTTATAATCAGTAAAACATGCATAATTCGAATTATTGTTTCTGATTTGAAACAAAAGAAACACAGGTCTGCACAATGAAGTGGACAGTTACAAAACTACTAACATCAAAAAAATCATTTGAAGAGGTGTTGAGATATTTTGCAACACAAAAGCTTGTCCACAAGAATTCTGGGATGAGTACAGATCTTGCAGTAAATAAAAAAAGTGTTGGGCATTTATTTTTATATGAGTTTGGGGGGGGGACGAGGGGTGACTTTTTTTTTTATTGGAGGACTTTTTTTTTCTGGGAGCAAGTGTGTACATTTATTAATTTGGGGGGGGGGGGTGTGCTTTTTTTCAATTTGGGGAGGGGGGAGTTTAGTTAAAATTAGTGTATTTATTTTTGAACACTAAAAACCAGTGGTTCTTTTACTCATGGAACGCCATGTATTTACTTAGTGATGTGTATCACGACCATGCTTTATATATCACATTTATGTAAGAATGAGTCAACCTGTTCTGGCCATGTCTGGAGGTTATTACTATAATTATTGGTATGGTACCTTTTGATGCACCCTACTGTGTGGTGATTACCAATGGGCAGATTTATCTGAAACAGTCACTATATCAAATCATATTATGTCATAATTATTATTTTTATTTATTTCATTAGATTGTCCTGTTTCATATGTCATTTCTATGGTTTCAATCACGGGCGCCAACTGGATTCATTTTAAAGTAATGGGGCAAATCAGTTCAAAGCCTTCACGGAAGATGTCTGGGGGAAACTCATATATTTTTTACCCTGCATAAACATATATGTAATCTTCGGCCACCAATACTGACGCCACTGGTTTCAATGGTATTAATTTTTTGGAGATACAGTTCATGAATTCCATGGTAATGAATGATCGCATGGCCATGAAAATTGTACTTAAATATCGCATTACTGAAGATATAATGGAAAAGATGAAGACTTTTCGATTTATTATGACTTATGTTAATATGACTTATGTTACGAGTGATTTCATTACCATGTGTTCTGGTCATCCAGTCCTGACTGTGTGAATGCAATGCATACAGCTGCTTGTTGCCTCCAATCTATCAAGTGTGTGACTTCCTTAGTGATCATAAACCAATCAGATTAGGCAAAAATGTGATGTAGCAAGGTTAATAGAGACTGAAGAATCTCGCACTAATGAAATCGCCTGTAATATGAACACAACTTTCTGACATGAAGAATGTCTGTCTGTCATCTTTTTTTTATGGCATGTTAAACTTAGGGTATTGGAATCACAAGCATAAACACACTATTTTGCGACTTTTTTATCTCATCACATCAACCAAGGAAAATATTATAGCTATTAAAGACAGAAACAGACAGTACTCATCCCAGGAATATATTCTAAAATGTAGTTCCATTTTCAAGAACTTGAGTTCTCCCATATGGAAATTTTGAAGTTCCCGTTACGATGAGTTTTAAAGGGAGTTGTGTGATACCGTTACAAAATCAAATGTGATTCCATCACCTTTAATGGAATTTGGCCAATGGAGTGACAAAATAAAAAATGGTAAAATTTATTTAAAAATTATAAAATTTAGAATATATTAACATCGAGTGATGTCAACGGCAAACATCAAGGACCAAGTTATCCATTTGTACTGAGGCCTCAAAATTGCACCCAGAGAATCTACCCTAGACAAATCCTCCATTGTCGCATATTATCATTTGATTTTACGTCAGACCATCACAGCCAATCAGTGAGCAGCATTTCACTCCTGTTCAAATATTTACCGGTGATTTTCTTGAAGACTATTCAATCCTCAGAGACCTACGACCTATCATTTTAAAGATCTGAGAGATGTCTATCATATCTGTATGACTGACGGAAATGTGTGAATAGACGTAATTGTCCTCATTTGCATAACATGCTTGAATCATTGGTCACCCTTGGGGGGTGTGTCTGACTTATTCACTGAAGGCTTTGATGAAGTGCAAAATTGGCATTTTTATTGATTTTTTTAGTGAAATAAACTGTAGTATAAAAAACATCACAATTTCTAATGAATACTGAAAGAAAACTATTTAACCAGCATCAATATTTCAAAATATATGTAAGTAACAAGTGACCTGATAAACTTGGATTACAAATAATTTTGTTTACAGTAAATATATTGAAAATTGTCAATTCAAGGTCACTTTACACGTATGTGAGAAAAGGTCATGTTTCCAAGACATGCAATATTTGCGCGGAATTCATGAGTTGTTTATATTGACAGGTTCAGTTCTATTGACAATTACGTTTGTAAGTATTATTGAACATTACTATCCAGACAGGCTATGTAAAGACAACGATCAGTATCTCCGATATTTCAAACGGTGAACTTTGTTACATAACAATGCCATAATTTAGGATATCATTAATTGTTCTGAGCACTTATAAGGAAGCAAACAAACCACAAACAAGACTTACAGAGCCTATTGACCAAAAAAATACATAAACAACACAAAATATGGAAAAGAAAATATTTGTTTTTCGCAAATAATTCACAAGCAATGCATCTTAGATGCATAGTAACTATTGAAGTGATGAAGTTGAATAGACAATTGTGGACTGCGTTCAGTTTTGCACCATTCCCATGAATGTAACTTCAATAGTTTTTGAGATATGGCACATTTTTGCAATTTTTTTACCGCAAAACTGATAAAAATCTCTGGGCCTGTGCCGGACCTCTAAATTACCTTTGAAAAATCAAAAGACATCATTCTATCATGGGAACAATTTTACCATTGTTGCACATCTCAATTTTGACTATCAATTTATGATGCCCCACAGTTATGATGGCAGACTAAGAATCTGTAAAGCATTAGTTGCCTTAAACTTTCTATATTGTTCTATATTGTTCAATGGCATACAACATCCTCTTCTAGCAATAACACAAACACTCTAGAGAAAATTGGTTATGTGTGATTCACAGGCATGTGATCAATCAAATGCATGGAGGGGCATGACATTGTCATATGACAACATTGACACCCTGCAAAGGCATAGCATAAAATCTGTATTAATCATTCGACTGTTGCAAAAGTTGTGTAGCCATTTCACTGGGTTTCTTTTTCAATATATTATGATAATTTGGCTTGTCACTTATGCAATTCTGATTCATAATATAATATGTAAAGATGTGTTTCCAGCACTGCTGTGGTGTGACAGACAAATAAATGAGGGTGAGGATGAGGAGGAGGAAAACAATTGCAATCAGGGAAGGAAATTGACAAGACTGGGCCTGGTTGCAGAAAAACTTGTTTGGGGATGATTGGGATTCCGAAACTAAAAGGTCAGTATTATTTTTAGCTTTGCTTTATAAGATACATTTCTGAAGTTGACATTGCTTCTTCTTGTCTTGTTGTCTAATGAGAACACTATGACCTAGATATTGCAAAGGGTATGGAGAGATGTCAGCTCAGATCTCATTCATGGATGGTAGCAAGTGGGATTAGAGTTCCTCTTGGTTGGTTTAACACAGGAGTGACAGGACCATGGTAGCATCCCTAAACAAAAACAGGAAAATGTTGATTTTACATTATTTAATGCAACTCAAGTGTGGTAGAGTGCACATGTTTTTGGGCAGACGAAGTGAGTGGAGATCAGGGCCGTATCAGCACATTTTAGGCCCGGGGCAAACTGTTCCTGATGGGCCCCCATTGGTTCTGTTATCGCAATAGCGTCATCTTCAATATAGCATTCAGAATTAATTTGTACCTCTATATACCTGCATCAAAAACCACATTGACAAATTGTTTGATCTGCATAACATTATATGAAATCATAAATAATAGAATATAGAATAAGACAAAAAAATGGACAAAAATAAGGACGGGGGCCCTTGGACTACTGTTCCATACAGTTAATTGAGGGTGTAGATATTGGCGGATTCAAGAGGGGTGTAGGGGCCTCTGGGGCCCATGCCTTTTTATGTCCCTGAATGAAAAAGTGACATTCTGAAGCAAAATATAAGTGGTATGAGGATTGAGGGGGGCCCACAAATTTCAAAACACATCTGGGCCCCTCCCAGTCTACCGTATATAGAGATTAAACAGGGCAAGGGGCCCCTTACTTCTTCTTTTATTAGCCTGTCAAGCTCTAATTGATATTTTTTATAAGGTCTGAAAACCAATTTTGACTTCTAAGTACTTTACATAATTTTTCATAATTCTGTTTTTTTTAAAGGTTGCTTGTGGCTCCCCTCCCCCCAGATATAGACTGGCCCTATGGACAGAATTACAATGGTACTGTCATGCAATGGAAAAGGGGGCTAAAGCAGGAGTATAATAAGACAGTTTTTACTATATCCTACTGTCTATATATACTCCTACATTAGCCCTTTTCAGTGGTTAGGTCAATGGGAAAGGGGGCTTAAGTGGGAGTATATATAAGACAGCATTTTGCAATATATCACACTTCAGTTTAAGAAACATATAACTGTGAGTATTCTTGGTAATGATCTCCCTTCACACTTTTACAGTATTTATTCTGTGATACACAGACTGGAAACATATTTGAGTTATTTTTCAGTTTCAGTTTTTGTTGATCAATATCTATGGAAATACCTATAAAATGTTTAAAGCCTCAAGGGGACTAAATTAGGATAATGCCAAATTAAAAAAGCTGGGGATATAGTTTAGATGTAGCAGAACAAGAGTGTGAAATAACTAGAGGCCTAGGTGCAATAATAAGACGAGAAATTGACCGCAAAGTGCCGTGTTTTTAATTTGCGAGGTTTTGACGATTTGGACCAAAAAAGGTGAAATAGGAAACAGGGGACATTTGAGTTTAAATTAAAGTATTGGGAAAATTTAAAACGCTAAGTATATAGTTTAGATGAAGTAGAAGAAGATGGTGAAATAATAAGAGGCCTGGGTGCAATATTAAGATGAGTAATTGGCCTAAAATTGCTGTATTTTTAATTTGCAAGATTTTGATCATCAATTATTTATATTTTTTATTTCTGCGCCATTGTTGTTGCCTTTTTTATTTAATTGAAATTCAAATTAGAAGTTAGAAGATAGCATTTCGTCAGCCTAAAGCAAAATTGGCCTAAGTCATTTTTGACAATTGTTGGCAAACAGCAAAAAACTGATTTTACTAATTTGGTTTTGACATAATTGTTTTGTCGTCTAACTGTGTTATTAAATATATTTCCATAAGATTATTGAATGAAATGCCAGGAATCATCTTTTATAAAATTAATGCTCACAATTATGACCAAACCATACAGGATATATCCGCTAAAATCAGTGATAGAAAAATTAGCCTAAGTCCAAATTGCCTAAGTCAAAAGGATTTAGGCCATCATCACGAAATTAATAGGGGTTTTGAGGTGCTTGTTTTTCATTTAGCATGTATTATCACAAAGGCCTTCCTGTGGTACCAAATAGGAAAAATGGCCTAAGTCTGACTTAGGCCAATTTTGCTTTAGGCTGACGATTTCTAGTAGGGCCTACATCAATTTAAAGTGGGCATCTGAAAGGTATGAATCGATTGCTCCTAGGTTCTACCCAAAAAGTTTTACCTTGAATTTTTGTAGCTAATATAAATTGAAATATTAAATGAGAAGAATACTTTAAATGTTGAAAATACTTCCTATATTCAAACATTGCTGGACATTAAAATGCAATTAGTTAACTGTATTAAATGAAAGAGATTCAATTGACTGCATTATTTTACACCATATATTTGATTTTTAAAATTTTATGGCAGGCAATTAATCATTGTTTAAATTTAAATATAAATTATGGGAGTTCCATAGTCTACTTATAAAATACAGGGTGATTGTCTGTCTGTAATTAGTACAATGGTGGTAGAACAAAGAAACTTACATGACCTACATTCCACACATGATTGAACCCATCTGAGACAGGGGTGAAGGGAAAACCCCCAGTCAATTCAGCATTCATGGAAAAAACATTCAACAAGTTAAATGTCAGCAGAAGAAGAAAAGTCATTCTTTTATCCACACAATGTATAATGTTACTGGCATTAAATATTTTCATAAGTAGCAACATTATATTTCCCTGATGATATCCACATTACACTAGACATTTGAGTAACATTAATTTTTTACACAATATATGCTTTTCAGCATATTGATTTAGAATGATGACATTACTATGAATTATGGCTTGAGTGAATGTTGTGCTCAATTGCAATTTTTAAAAAAGGACACAGGCAAAATAGGGGCAATCCCTGCCACACCTGTATTTTTTCTCTGCCATTGCAAGTACAAGTGATGGAATGAAACCAGTGAAGTGTGAAGTCAATTTTCTCAGCTTAGGCAATAATAAGCACACCTGTATTTCTACCCCAACTGCATGGTAATTTGATCGTAAAAAAAAGTATGAATATCAAACAAATTACATGTGTGCAATAATGTTTTTAAAGCCATATTTCATTGAAGACAAGTTGGAAAGAAGTTTAAGATAACACTTAATATTTTTAATATATATTTTTTATCAAATATGATAGTGTCTAATTCAAGGTTTAAAGGCCAAAATTAAGGCACTCTCTTTATTGCACGGTAAATCAATTAAATACATGTATGTTGATTTCTGGTAAGTCTAAAATAATGCCATGAATCTGGCAATTGCCAAGATTGAATTGTTTCAACTTGGGTTATTACAAGAACACCTGTATTTCACACCTCAATGATCACATTGCAACCCCTTCTCTTATGCTGGTACAATAGCAGCACTCCAATTGTTTAGAAACACTTGAATGAAATGAAATTAATATTGTTAGATATTTTACCGAATAGAAGAAAGAAAAAAATGATCAGATATATATCTATACAGACACATTTCTTAAAGTAAAAAAAAGGCTGCTTCTAACTTATCAGATATTATGGCAATCTGGAACGAAATAGGTAAAAGGGAATAAAATGACCTCCAAATGATAAACAATTTCATTAAATCTGTAGCTGAAATAAATGTTTCATCAAATCAAGATTTCCTGTCAATTAAGTAATTATAACGAATAATGATAATTTTGGTCAATTAAAGATTTCAAATTCAGTCTATTCATTTTGCAATTCCCGCAAGCTGATCGTTGTCAGATTGAAATATCATATTATCAGTTTGATGCAATTTACAGTTCTTGTCATACTTACGTGGAATCTCAAGTTTTTTTTTCTATGCTGTTGAACGGTGATGTCAGAGATGACTCTATTCTAGCATTGCAATATATGTAAATTAACTATAAGCTGTGATGTCATTTCAAACTGGGTCAGATTCCCCAGCTTCTGGCCAATATTTATCCTCCTGAACTGAGCGTCACAGTTTCAGCACAGTGTCAGAGTAAAAGTTTTATCAGGGATAGCCCCTACAACTACGTCATCACAGCTTGATAGCCAATGGGCTGAAAGTAAACTACGCATCACAGTTCAAACATAGATATATTGAAGGAAGCATTACATTTATGATCCCTATGATTTATCACAGCAATCACTAGTCTAATCCTACCAAATGGCAGCTTGGTGAGCATTCACAGTAGACAACTGTTATAATCCCCACAGAGTTGTTTGATTAATCTACAAACTTGCTAACTTACAACTTTAAACTTTGATGTAAGTTGGTATAAACAGAAGGCTTTGACAATTTGTTTGTAAACACATGGCTTATGTTATGTATATTTGTTCTGGCAGCCCATTGGCTATCAAGCTGTGATGTCAAACTTGTATGGGTTTTGCCAGACCCAATTTTCACTGTGACACTGAGTTGAAACTGTGATGCTCAGTTTGGTCGATTCGCATTGGCTAGAAGCTGGGGAATCTGACCCAGTTTGAAATGACATCATAGCTTGTTGTTAATTTACATATATTGCAATGCTAGAATAGAGTCATCTCTGACATCGCACTTCAACAGCTTGGAAAAGAACTAGATTCCACGTAATTATGACAAGGAATGCAAGCACTATTGTTGTCAAAATGCATAATGGGTTACAGAGTTAAGTCTTAACACAACACTGAGAAAACAAGCCATGCATGGAGTGTTAGTTGAGTGTTTATTGGTAGAGGGGGCTCTTGCGTGGTGATTGGGGTATGGATAGTAATCTATAGCTCCGGCTAGCTCCGGCTAGCTACGGCTAGCTACAGCTAGCTACGGCTAGCAACGGCTGAGGATAGTAATTACTAGCTACAGATAGCTTAGACTTACTTTATCATTTTCCTCCTTTACTGTTATTGTTAACTGCCTCGGATATAAAAGAGCAATCACTGGTAATGTTTGTCGCTGTAAACTCCGAGATTAAATAAAATTTTGTATATTGTACCGTAATATGGGGTCGCTTGGGACGAATTGGCTGTTTTTCTGTCGTAGCATGGACAAAAATCAATATAGAAATCAAAATTTAGTGCCAAATTTTGTCTGGGCACAAGGTCTAAGTACCCGTAGAAGCTTGAAATGATATCTTAAATCCCCATTGCTCCAGGCCAAGAAAACCACTGTCCCGATTCACCCCATACTGTGGGGTGAATCGGGACACTCCATTATTTCCACTATTAATACTCCCTACCTTACTTTCAGTGATTGTTCCTTGTGAATAAATATAGGAAAACATGTTCAACATGCCAGAAAAAAATGTTGAGGAAAATCCGAAATCAATTTTGTTAATAATATGCAGACTTTAAAAAATGCGATAAATGACAAAAAACTATCAAAAACTGTAGTTATCTGCTAATTTTGCAGGTGATTACAAATTCTGGACTAAGTCTATAATAAATGATGCCAAGTTCGATAATAGTTTTCAAAAAGCCATCCCATTACATTCAATGAAAACTGGTAGATTTTATTTTTATTATTCCCGAATCTTTGCCATTGACCTGGATCTTAACCCATGACCAAACATACATAATCCCACATCTAGTCTACTATTCTGGTGCCCTGATACCATTTCAAATTTTAAAAAAGTTTCCAGCTTGTTTGATGGCTCTGGTGTTTATATTTTTTAGGAATGAACAAAGTTTTGACCAGTATGTTAAAATTCGAATTTTGCAGGGCCAAGTTTAAGGTGCTGCAGTTCCTCACTGCCTGCAGTTAGAAGTATGAAATTCTATTACAATATGCGCTGATATGTGTACTATACATGTACCAAAAATGAATTCCCTAGGTTGAGTAGAAGTGGTTGATCTTTGAAGAAATAATAGACATCCTTGTCTTGTCCCGATTCACCTCTGTGTCCCTATTCACCACATATTACGGTATCTTGTATCTTGTTGAGCCCTAAGTGGAACACATCATGAACTTCTACCATATCAATCCTGCAGCCTATTCATGAATATTCAAGCAGTCAAAATCATATATGGAACCCTACTGGGGCTTGAAAAGGTATATTTACAAAATTTCTGAGGAAAGGAGACTTTCAAACTGGCGATACTAATAAGCAAAGGGACAGCCATCTGGGACTGACACAAAAAAATTTCTTAGACTATTTCCCATTCTTTAATATATGAGGGTTTAGGGCATTTTAACAGGGGTTTGACAGACAGAATATCCCAGTTTTTCTAATTGAGGCAGCAAATTTACAGATTCATGAAACCAGTGATTCAAAGCCATGTTGTTTTCAATGAAATCCTTCATTGAATTCCACCTTGAAAATCTAACCTCATACATAGACAGTCAGTTGCATACCTATTCCTTTTCATAGGGGCTAAGAGAAGCAGTTATGAGTTTTGCTGACACATTCCTGAAGTTATATATATATATATAATCTTTATTCACTGTAGAAAAACAGTACATACATACAGAAAAAACTGTTGAGTGAACAAGGGTAAATAGGTTAAAAAAAATAAAATATTAGCAGGCACTAATAAAACCAATGACATCTAGAATGTCTTTGTGGCTAAAACCTTCTAAGATTTTAAACCCATTTCCAATACTGAGCAGGTCTATTAAAATTTTAACGCCATCACTGACACAGGTGTTAAACCTCAAGTTAACAATATTTAAGCACTGCCTAGCACCATTAATATGTAATTGTATATTGTATTTGAAATATAAAAATTTCAAATTTCTTTTCATATATCTCCTACTACTGTTATGCATACAATTCTTCATCATAGAATTCACAAACTAATTTTTACTCTGCACAAGGCGTACATAAAATCGAGCAAATCTGCAGACCATTTGTTCAGAGATATGGGGCTCCCCACTAATGGGACCCAGTACACTAGTGTGTGAAGTATAAGGTAGACACCAAATCGTTCTGATTGCCTTATTCCAGGCTACAAATAATTCATTGGTACTTTGACTATCTAAATTCCATAGTGTACAACCATAAACACTTGTGCTGATCTCTGAAATAATTTGAACAGAGTATGAGACTTTACGAGTCTAAAATTTGCAAACGTCTTATTAACACTGCCAATAAAATAACCTACTTTAGATCTAATGTCATCAGCATCAGATAAGCAAAAATTTAAAATATTACCCAAATGAGAGACTTTGTCCACCCGTTGTAAAATATTTCCATATAAAAACAATCCTTTATATTTCTTGTACCCGCTAGGATGTCAAAAAAGTATGCACTGAGTTTTCTTAGCACTAAAATTGACATTATACTCAAGACTAAACTCTTCACATATTTTCAACATGCTCTGCATGCCATTATGGCTAGGACATAATAATGTGACATTGTCTGCATATGCTACAGCCCCTGCATAGTACTTACCAATCTTACCGCTTATTCTAAGTTTATCAATCAATTCTTCAAAATAGATGTTGAAAAGGAATGGAGATAAGACTCCGCTCTGCCTGACACCATTAATACAATTAAACTCATGATAGGTAGCATTATTCCAAGAAGTTTTAATACGCTGTCTAGCATAATTGTCAAATAACAGCCTAATTACAACAGCTAGTAATTTGCTCCTGATAAGCAACCTAAAAAGTTTACCGAAGTGCACACGGTCAAATGCCTTACTGGCATCTAAGAGGCATCCTACGACATTAGATTGTTTTCTGAGATAGTGTGAAACTATTTCTTTGACCATAGAAGAACACATTACAGTGTCATGACCTTCGTCAAATGCAAATTGTAAATTACAACTTTTAGATTTACTCCTGAAACTAATGATAAACACATAATCAATAACCTTGCACAGAGATGAGCAGAGAGCTTTACCACTGTAATTATCACTGGAATTCATACTTGATCTTAAACACTTAGCAATTGGGACAATCTCAGATGTTAACAAGTCACCTGGGTTATACCCATGAATAAGCATACAATTCAACAGCATTGCAAATGAGCATTTAAACTTATCAGTTGACATGATTACATGATCTAAACAAGGTGTAAACTACCATCATCTTTGCCTTTTTATCGCCATATGGATATCACCAGCCTGAATTTTACAATCAGAAGATGAAGGATCACATAACATCGAGTTGTTAATATCATCTAATAAAGTCTACATTTCTTAAGGACATTTGTTGGAACACTATGAAACAGAGATTTATACTTATTTTCGAACACCTCAGCAATATCTCTGGCCTCAGTTTTATCATCAACAACAATAGTAATCACTCTTATTGAAGTTTTTCAGGATAAGGGAACTTAGCTGGCTAGTAGAGCTTTTTTTTCTGAGGTGATTATGTGTTGTAATCTCTCATAATTGCGACTATGGATACTAAGGGCATTACTTGCCACTTAAGAAAAACAGTGTTCAACAAGCAAACACTCCAAACAGTTTCATTTCTGACAACTGTGAAGATTTTCAATAGAATGAACTGCTTTTTCCATGATTCCCCTCCATCCAACAAATCTTGTGAAAAACAATCAAATAAAGTATTCACTCTTTAGCAAATTGTAGCATGCATTTCTTCTGGTATAATAGCTAAGTTGTTGTATAAAAACAAAGAATATTAAACCAAGCAGCCCTCCACATGTTATACATACGCCCAATGTGTGGACTATTTTACTAGTTCAGCATAGTCTATTTATCTATCTATTGATCGATCTATTAATCTGTCTATTAATCTATCCATTTATAATTTATTTATCTACCTATCTATTTATCAATCTCAGCATTATCGAATCACAAATCGCAATAATGTATATACTGTGTTTGCAAAGCTTCAAATGTGTTTGTCTGCCGAAAATGTATTTTCTTTTATTTGAATTAACTGGACAGATTCCTCCTTACGTAAATCTCAGTCACTTGTGTAATCCCAGTCTCTGTGTTGCCTCAGTGCTGTGATTATAAATTTCTTGCGTAAGTGTGTGGGACTGGCAAAAACATACTTTTAAGTCGCCAATTCATGTTTAAATCACTAAGGTGCCTAGGTGACTACAGAGTGATTATGTATACAGGTGACATAAACATAATTGCTCCATCGTCACCTCTGAGACACTCAAGTGATTAACACCAAAGTCAACTAATGTTCAGTCACTTTTTTAATCTCAGTCTCAGTACCATAGTCGACCAAAGCTGTTGAGATATTGAACCCTCCTCTCTCCGTTGTGCTCTGTTACAGTACCTATTTATAATCGCTCCACAGTTGCTCAGAAGTAATTCTGTTTCAATTTGACTGACACCAAGTGATTTACACTTTTGTATATAATCACTTACAATCACACCTCAGTCGACTTGCAGGAGGCATTGTCTTTGCAGTCCAGTACACTTATGTGGCTTCCACTGCTGAAGTCATAAGTAGCTAAACATAATCACCAATGAAAGATAGATCTGTGAAATACTTCATGTATATGTCCTTTGTCAATTTCTATCAGTGAAGCTCTACTGACAGACGTAATGTTGTTAAATGTGAAATAGATTCGTTGAATGACAAAAAACCTCAGTAAATTAATGAGTAAACTTTGCTCTCTCGATATAAGGAACTTGAAATTATTTTTATTATATTTTTTTAACTGTTTATGTAAAAGAATATATGTAAAAACCTTGACAGTGAACATAATGCCGTATTTTTTTTATTTAGCCAAGTGTTTAATCGTACCATAGTATCCTGACAGCTCCTGACAGTCAGTCGCTTAATCTCAGTCTTAGTCCCATAGTCGTCAACAGGTATTATTTTCTGTAATCACCTTAATTTTCGATTATGGACACTTAGGGGATCAATTGCTCAGCACAAAAGACCTGCTAACTCAACAGGACTCTAGAGATTAATTAGAAAAAGCGATTGAGCAATGCATGGCTATATTGCATGATGTCAGCATGAGGAGGGCGACCTCAGATTACAAAAGTTGCGTAGATATCAAGTAATTTTTCTCTGAGTCGTTGTCGTTATACAATGTCATGGGATTGTTTTTTTATAGTTAATTTCTGCTGGATCGTGCATTGTTGGTACTGGTTTGAATTGTGAGCATAATGTCTATGTCACTTATGTGCATGTCACTCTGTAGTCGCCTCTAAGTCACCAGGTGATTTACTCGTGTATAGACACTTGTATGACCACCCATAGTCGACCAACAGTCACTGCTTGATCTCAGTCTCACTTCCATAGTCGCCTTGCAGGTATTGAGAAAATGAAGGCCTCCTCTCCTGTGTGTTTGTCATTGTTTCACATTGTTTTGCTTTCGAACCAGGCTTTATCAATACAAAATAATCCAGGTGTAACTGTATGCACCAAAACTAGCAGCTTAAAAACTGTCATCAACTATTTTTATTGGCGACTTAAGTCATTGTGTAGAATACAGAGATTACAGTTTATAATCACCTCAGAAAAAAAGCTCTACTAAGACACTAAGGCCCTGATGCTTGGTGGAGGTTCCTTAGAGGGATTACAGAACTATTTTTCTCAGCTTTTATATAATTTCATTGCAAAGTTTCTGTGTTTGTCATAATATTGAGATTAAATATAAATATCCTAATGTGTGAAATAAACAAAGACCAGATTGTGTGCAAGCATAGACTGCGCTTGAGCAAATCCACAATGCAATATGACAAGGTTTACATGCATTACAGCAAATATGAGCATTTATACCATTCGACACCTCTGTCAGCCAATCACATTACAGTATTTCAGGGAATAATTTCCATATTCTTTGTTGTCCAGTTATCCTCTCATGTTTGACTGTTTGAGTGTTTGTCTCTTTGGTATAGGCCGGTTATTCACCATGGGATCAGGAATATGTGTTTATCACACCTTGGCCTAAAGGCCTCGGGTGATTAATCACATATTCCCTCTCCCGTGGTGAATAACCTTTACTTAAACTGTTGATTACTTGGTTGGAATGACTTGACAGAATCGATGTTGACTTAATGCACTTTTATTCAACGCAGTTGAACACTGGTAAACCTGTGACCAAAGAAAGGTAAATGTATAAATATACAGGAATAAAGTCATAAATTAATATCTGACTATGATACAAATGGCTGACTTTATACTCAGCAAGGTAGCTAATGATTATAAATAGATCAATGAAACAGACAAGGCAATGTAGAAGAAATAATAAATAAGTTTAACTTACAACAATGTGCATTATCCAAGTAATCAAGGTTGACTGTTGGCATAAAATGGCTGATACATTTGGTGACTGTTCTCACTGGTGACTGATTCAGAAGTGATGCATTCAATTATACATTTCACATTATTGACTTGATGACATGTAATTTGACCCAATTGTAAAACAATAGAACTCCTAAAATCATTGGAGCATGTATCCATGTGATGGGAAACTACAGAGCAAACAGTGTTACACATTGGAAGAGGTGTCATGACACCTTACACAGAGACCAACAAAATCAGCTGTTCAGCACTGATGAAACTGTGAAATATACAATCATCATCTAGATTGATTAGTTTGTCTATACAAATCTAACACTCCCCTCCTTGGATCTTGTAAAAGATTCTAAAAAATGTACATTCAATATAACCGTTTAAATAGAAATTTCATTTAAATATAACAACGGTGATCAAGATGTTTAACCAATGTCTGTAAACATGACGAGATCCGAACAAGAACCATAGTCAAGTGATGGAATACGTTTAAATACATGTTGAGACTGATTGTCAATATTGCAAATTGGTGCACCAGATCCTCGTTGTCTCATCATGAAGTGATGCGAATCCTGCTCCTCAGTAGTTTTTGAAGAAATGTCATCATGAGTTCTGAGGTAAGTTGGCATGGAATTATCAACTTGACTAAGTATTGTCACATAACCACTGAAGATATCAGCAGCAACGAAATGAGAAGTCACATTTTGTGTCGTTTTTTCAAGTTCAATTGAACCGTTTCAGGCCCAGCCAAACATGGTACGGATGGCAAAGGGTTCTCCCTTGAGACCTCTGCGAACTTCAAATGGGACCAATCCTTCAGCGTGGTCTTGACCAATCAGGATATCAACTTTACATTCTTCACTTACAATGGGAAGATCACGAAGATGGCCAAAATGACCAAGATTAACAGATGGATTAGTTGCAGGAATTTCATTTACAACATACACATTGAATAAATCTAACTGATTTGCGCCATCTAAAGAGCTGAGCTTGAAATTGACAACTTTAGACTTCTTACAATGATTTGAAGAATTGAGTGTATTGAGAGAATAATTTACATTAACTCCCTTCAGACCAAGGGCATCGACGAGACGCTGAGTACAAAAGCTACTGGTTGAACCATTGTCTAAAAGGGCAGTGGCAGCTAAACCTTCATTGACACTGACATTTACTAAAGGCAAAAATACTTGATTTGCATCTACAGACACACTGGCAGTATAGCTGGAATTTGGACAATAATAATCAAAGTCATCAACAACATGTACAAATTTGGTATGCTTGTTACCACAATTAGGAACACTGCAAACTGAAGGCTTTCTACAGTCCATCGCACTGTGATTATTGAGAAGGCAATTTTCACAAAGCTGGTTGGATCTCACAAGTTCAAGCCTTTGACGTGGTTTCATGGATTTGAAGATTTCGCAAGCAAATAATCTGTGCTCCTTTCGACAGGCTACACAGGCAGATGATTTCCAATCACGGATGACATTAGTAGAGAACGTGGATGAAGACTCACATGACTCATCTTGCAACACTGAAGACATTGAACCATAAACTGGGTCTGTAGCATTATCGGTTTCCTGCACAACAAATTGAACAAATTGCTTAAAATCTGGGTAGTTATTGTTCTCTCGTTTATAAGCTGTTGCTTTGCGCTTCCATCTGTCCTGGAGGAATAGTGGGAGTCTTTTCATGACATCAACAATAGAAGCTTGCGTGTCAACTTCATAAAGCTTTTTCATACTCGTAAGCACAGCCTGACAGTTGGAAAGCTCATCAGAAAACTCTTGAAGTTCTTCAGAAGACTTAACCTCAGGACCAGACTTCACTTTCTTAATCACAGAGTTAGTAATGAGGAAGACATTTCCAAACCTCCTCTCAAGAATGGCACGCACACACGAGCTTCACTGTATCCTTTCCCCCTCCTAGGAGAGAACATGGTCGAATGGCATGCTTAGCTTTACCACTGGTGTACTGAAGTAATCTTATCAGCTTTGAAGAAGGATCAGCCCTCGTACGATGTACATGTTCATTGAATACGGCCATGAAGCTTGGATATTGGAGAGGATCACCTGAGAATTTCTCTAATTCAATTTTAGGCAAGTTGAGCAGGTTAAGAAATTCATTGCGGTCTTCATTCCCATTAAACTTCTTAGTGTCTTCAATATGAGACTTAACCCAAGACTTGGCAATATTAAGAGCAGTTATGTACTTTCGTTGCACATCAGCATAATCCTTGTCACTCTCTTCAACATCACCCTCTTCTCGCAAAGTGGCATGATACTTTACATGATGCGCCTCAAAAGTACCAAATTTCTCTATGACAGTTTTAAGTCTATTAGTCACCTGGTCTAGTTTATCTTCTGCCATATATCGTTCAATGGCATCCAGTTCCTTCGTAAGCTGTGACTTGGAATTTTTCAAAGTCTTCTTGTCCTCCTCAGACATCTTGACATCAGACTGCAAACTACCGTAGTTGTCTTGTAGCGATTGTTGTTTACTGTTGATTACTTGGTTGGAATGACTTGACAGAATCGATGTTGACTTAATGCACTTTTATTCAACGCAGTTGAACACTGGTAAACCTGTGACCAAAGAAAGGTAAATGTATAAATATACAGGAATAAAGTCATAAATTAATATCTGACTATGATACAAATGGCTGACTTTATACTCAGCAAGGTAGCTAATGATTATAAATAGATCAATGAAACAGACAAGGCAATGTAGAAGAAATAATAAATAAGTTTAACTTACAACAATGTGCATTATCCAAGTAATCAAGGTTGACTGTTGGCATAAAATGGCTGATACATTTGGTGACTGTTCTCACTGGTGACTGATTCAGAAGTGATGCATTCAATTATACATTTCACATTATTGACTTGATGACATGTAATTTGACCCAATTGTAAAACAATAGAACTCCTAAAATCATTGGAGCATGTATCCATGTGATGGGAAACTACAGAGCAAACAGTGTTACACATTGGAAGAGGTGTCATGACACCTTACACAGAGACCAACAAAATCAGCTGTTCAGCACTGATGAAACTGTGAAATATACAATCATCATCTAGATTGATTAGTTTGTCTATACAAATCTAACATAAACCTTCGGCAAAACTTCACATTATGTACACAAAAATCAAACTTATTTGATCCATATAAGACCATACAATATGCATTGTTAAACTGAGGCCTTCTGTTAACACCACGAATTTGGTGTATGCATTAGGGTGTGGCTGGTCCCCCAACAAATCTTAATTTTCAGGGCATCCCTCCTGACATTTTTTTGGGTATGAGGTTCATTACAAAGAGTATTTCTGCCAAGTTTCATCAAATTTGAAAATTGCCCTAGGGTGGCTCGTTTGCGTTGAAAATTGAAGAAAAACGCAAATTGCGCCAAATCGAAGGCATGCTAAACGGTTTTTCCATGTTCAACCATCATCAATAAACATACAATGTAACAACTAATCATGATTAATATAATTTTTATGTAATTTATGACCACAATAACACTTACACTACAGTCCTATACCATCTATAAGTATCTTGTTTATTTTCTCAAAATGCCTAACGTTTTGTGCTCAATTTCTCACATGTGGCACACTTACTGGTACTGCTGCTAGTTCTTGTCTTTACAGATTTAATAACATCAGAGACAAGTTACTCTCTGAACTATTATTACAGGCTTATAAAGTCTCAATAACTTTCTTGTCATTGCCATATATATAATATTTAATGGTGATGATGTTAACAATGTAAATAATTCTATCAATGAAATTCTAGTTAATGTTAGTGAATGGTATAATGCCAATAATTTGGTATTGAACACTGATAAGTCAAACGCTGTGCTAGTTGGCAGATCGGTTGATGATGAATTAAGAAATGCATTTTCTGTTTCTCTTTATAATTCACAACTAGAAACGTAAAATCTACTAAATATTTAGGAGTTTATATTGATGAAAATGTTAAATTCGATATTCATATAAATGAACTTACTAAAAAGTTGTCGTCAAAATTAGCATGGTTTTCTAGATTGAGGCGTATTGTTCCTAAGTCTGTACTTACTTTAACCTATCAGACATATATTCAACCCTTTTTTGACTATGCGTGTACAGTTTGGGGTTGTACTAGTGCAAATATTAATGCAATTCAAAGACTACAAAATAGGGCTGCGTATTATCTGCTCAAATTTTGATTTTATAAATACTAGAGGTATAGATCTTGTAAAAAGTATGAAATGGCAAACAGTATCAGAACGTATCAATTATTTTATTTCTATTCAAATGTACAATTGTATTCATGGAAATGCTCCTGATTATTTAGTTAACTCTATTGTTATGGCCTGTGACACCAATGATGTGAATACTCGTAGCGGTAATACAATAAATGTTGAGGTTCCTTTTTGTCGAACTGATGTTATGAAAAAAACGTTTATGTATAGAGGTGCTATCACATGGAATGCTATGCCTAGTCAAGCTAAATATTGTTTAAATGTAGACATTTTCAAATCACAGGCAAGGACCCTTTTTAAGTAATAGGCATCTTTTGTTAATAGGTAATATTGTTAATATCTGTTTTTAATTTGTTTTTACCTGTTTCCTATTATTGTTTTATTCTGGGCCAGGTGAAAAACCCGAAATATGGGATCCTGTTACCCAGGCTAAATATTTTTGAAAAAAAAAAATATATATATATATATATATAAGAATTGAGGGTGTCTCATGAGATAACCGGTTCATCTACCCGGTACAGATCAAGATAATGCCTACAATCTTCGGATTTTAACATTCCCTATATACAACTACTCCAGATTGTGAAATGACGCTTTGAAAAAAGCATTTCCTATCTCCAAGGATTATTACAGATTTCGTATAAGTGTGCCATGTTCCATGTGAATATATGCCCAGATGATGTCAGTATTGCAATACTGACATCACTATTGGCACTCCAAGCTTGAGTGTTGATTCCAACTGCTACCAACAAGTCAGGCTTATGGGCTGTCTAAGTGTGAATGACAATTGATTAATCTGCATTCATTGGTATGGTTGTTTGATTCAGTTGCAGCAGGTGAAACTGATATGTTTGAGCCACTTGCTTGATCCATCATGGACATTCATGGTGTCCTGTTGTGAAATTTCTCATTGAGGGCAGCACCCAGTGGCTTTTCAGCCTTTTAGGTGAGATCTGCGCCAAAGAAACTATTCAGAATTGAGATTTGGGAGATTTTTTGGAAGTGAACGTGGCTCTGTTGCATGGGCATACCAGAGGACGAGAAATGGGGGGGGGGGGGTAGTTACTCCCCAAAAATTTGGGAAAAGGCCAGACAAGGAGGCTAAGAATTCGATCATGAAATAAACAGTATTGGAAATCAGTGATAAGGAAGCCCCAAAGCAAAACCCCCTTAGCTCTTAAATTCTGAATGGATCCTGAGTATATTATTTTTGCCAAGACGGAGCAGCACATGATAACCTCTCAGACGAACAAATGAATGTGAGAGTGAATGAATTTGTTTTGTTGTAAAAGTGCTAAAACTGATAGCAGTTATACACAAAGTCCATGCATCATATATAGCTGGATATTGTAACTTTTGGATTTATTCAAAACATCAAACTGAATAATCAATGTTGAGCAACAATCTAACAGCTTATGTGTGAATTTGTAATGGTGTGATCAGTATGGGTTCCAAGTGACACAGCTGAAACTGCGAATATACCAACTGTGAAATCATTATGCTGATACTGACATCACAAGAGCACTGTGGCAGTTGAAAAGAACATGGCACACTAATACGAAATCTGTAATAAAGCATCAGCTGCCTTTCTCTACTGCTTGTTTGGTAAATTTACATAAAAAAGAATGTTGGGCGTGATATTGGATGAGATGTTTCACACAATTATTATTCAATTTAAAAATGTGTTTTGAGCAACAACCTCATCAATTTCTTAATATTTGGGTAAATGGCTGGTGAGCAACAAATCATTCAAAGGGGGAATAGCATTCATGCTGCCAATGAAACACAAAAAAATTAGATGTGAACAATGAGGTTATTGTATGACTTTTCTCACTGACTTTTTCAGGAATAACTATTTTCAAAGCATATCCTGTTTCCCCATCCACCTGGCTTTGTGAGTGGCCCTTGGCTTATTTACAGCATTCAATACTTGCCATGTACAGTTCAAGAAATTAGGTCAGAAGTCAGAACAAGTTCCAACAACTCTATGTCTGTAATCTTCTAAAATTTGTTAATCTCTTCCTTGAAATGGTTCTGTAAAGTAAAACTTTACTGCCTTTGCCCAGTGAGAGAAGGATAATCTGATGGAGGTACAAAACTAAAGCATGATATGTCTTTATAAAGGATAAAAAGACTCCACAATTTTCCAAAATAGAAATTGTCTCTTTAATTTCCAGCCAACGTCATATTTTCGAAAGCATGAATCCTCCAACATGTTTCCTATAGTGCACAAGAGGCCATTCCTAACTGGTTTTGGATGCACACACAGACAACGTCTAAGATGACCTGCCAAAAAATCATGTGATTCTTTTTCTCCCTTACAATGTAGTATTTTGTCATTGCTAAATTAGTTCTGATTGCTGTCTGGACAGATTAGATTAAGGTAAATGATAGTATGATAGGAAAGAAGGCAATGCAAGCTGAATTTGAAACTCCTACTTGTGACTTTCTGGGTTTGTCTCTTTTATCCTATGGGAGTTTCAAGATAATTTTAAAGAGCAGTCTGACAAGTTTGGGTGCTTCTCTGGTGGCTTGTATGAATTTCATACAAGCCACCAGAGAAGCACCCAAACTTGTCAGACTGCTCTTTATATTCATAGAATGAATGGTCAGAATGCTCTTTAAATTCATAGAATGAATGGGGCTCAAGAGGCTCCATATTTTTTCTTGATTGACAGAGCCTTCTATAGAAATAACTTGTTTGTTGTGCTATGAAAGAAATTTTTAGCACCTGTTATCTATAGTTTAGTCATTCGGTCTAAGCAGTCACTGAGGCCCTGTGTGTCAGGGCTTCGCTCTGTCTATAATATTGCATATATTATAAACTACAGTACAACTCAAAATAAAGTAAGAAAAATTTCTGTCAGAAGTCCTCTGTTAACTTATTTTGCCCTCCTTTTTCCTCTCCACCCCAAATCTCCTTATAACTACTTTTGACTCCTCATATTAAACATAGGCTGCGCAGCAGCAAACCTTCAGCTAATAACACCTTTAGAAGATTACAATAATATCATAAAATTGGTGCGTTTACGAAATTGCCTATAGGTAAGCAATAGCGGTGGAGTAGTGGCCTTCAATTATCTCTATTTGCCCGCTGCCCTGCCAACTTCCCATCTGCTTGCCATGATTTGTAAAATCAGGGAAAGGCCTTATTAGACTAATTTCCGCATATTATGGTATAGTTTCCTGCATGTACAAAGTACAGGTTATGAGGTGTCGGTTGAAAACCAAAAAATATAACACTGTTATAATTTTCTGAAGTTTTTCCAATGATTCATAAAGTGTTATATGCATCAAAAAGCACTGCGACATTGCATAGGTGATTTGTTTAGAAAATTGCATTACTGTATATGCAATAGTGGGCAAGTTTTGGCTCCGATATAAAAAAAATTCTTTTAAATATTTTTTCTCAATATTACAAAAACTATAGAATAGCCATCTGGCAGACCATGAAAAGACACAACTAGACCATATAAGCCATATGTGTACCAAACTTCATCCATGTATATGGAATAGTGACCGGATGTTGGGAAACAAAAAATTAATTTTTGATTTTTTTTCAATATTTCAAAAAGTATATAATATTTTCCATCAGACCTTTCAAAAGGCACAACTAGACCATATTGACCATATGTGTACCAAACTTTATCCATGTACATTGCAATAGTGACGGAGTCCTAGCCCAAATAACAAAAAAAATACGTTTTGATATTTTTTCAGAAAGTATAGAATACAATGTCAATGAGACCATCAAAAGGCACAACTAGACCATACACGCCACAAGTGTACCAAATTTAATCCATGCACATGCAATAATGACTGAGCCTTGGCCCGGAAACGAAAAAAAAATAGTTTTTGTATTTTGTTAATTATTTCAAAAACTATTTAAGATCTATTCATCAGACCATCAAAAGGCACAACTAGACCATACAGGCTAGATGTGTACCAAATTTCATCTGCTTACATTCAATAGAGGCCGAGTGCTGGGCCGGAAACGATCTCTCCGCCCGACCGCCCGCCCACTTGCCCGCCCGCCCGGCGGACGGACAGCATTTTTACCCAAGTGATTACAATACTACGTTCGCTGAAGGTAAAAACCCTATTAAGACAGCTATCAATGCAATAGCAATTAGCAAAGGGGCACAATATCAAAGAAATCAAACATATGGGAGTGATGGAGTTTGAATTGGTGTTGTTTAAATGTGAAGGTAGTTTCAAGTAGGTAAAGGTAGGAAGTGATTTGGAAGTAGCCAAAACAGACAGACAGACACACAGAATGTATTTATTTTTGATCCAAAAGGCGTGAAAGGGTAAGTAGTGGCTGATTGTTCATTCCTGCTAGGGTAGTCATACTTTATTTTGGGTTGTACTGTACACATGCACTCAACAAGCAGGGTGACATTGGTCTGAAGATTAACCTGATTGTCAACTGCACAGATCATCAGGTTGGCAAGAACAGATCTCAGCCCAGCCAATTAAGCTTCAATTGTAGCTGATGACATGTATATAGGGTTCCTATAGATCAGTGCTTTAGAATCCAGGTGCTTAGTAGACAGACATAGACAATGGGTGGCAAACTTTGGCATCTTGTCACCCTGTATATTCTACATTAACTTTTAAAATGTGGTGAAAGGCAGCGACTGAATTATTAAGATAATGTCTGTTAAACTCATTGCTCAGTGATCAACATAAACTCTCATACTGACATAATTTCACCATGGTAACACCATTTTACAATTGGAAGACTTCATAAGCTCCATTTTAAATTAATTATACATGGATAGGTAACGGGTATACACACACTGAAAAATATGAAATAATCGCAAAAAAGCGAAAATAAGCAAATTTCAACTGAAATGTGCCACCCTAGAGACTTTATAGAGTTTCTTGAAATTTTAAAGTTTTAGTGTACACATCATACCTCACCCCCAAAAAAAAGTAATCAGGGATCAGACAATGTTGGGGGATCAGCCACACCCTAGTATGCATCCTCCTTCTTCAAACTTGTACATTAACAGAAATATTGTGGAATGGATATTTCTAACATTTGTCAGTGGGGCCTGGTACATGTGCAATTGTGTAATATTCAAATTTTTACTAAAAAAAAGTAGGGGAGCCTTAGGTAAGTTGTGTCGTTTTTGCCCTGGGGGTGATTTTCTATCTAAAAAAACGTACTTTGTGAAGCAATTAAAACAATGGGACACAGCAATTAGGGAGATAATGGCAGACCTTCACAAAGAATTCTAGGTTGCACATCTGAACCCTGTGTTGCTGTAAGGTTTATCACTGGATTAGTCAGGTTGGTTGATCCCCTTTTTTTTAAACTTACATTGTATTTTACCTTTTTTTTTCACATATTTTAATCATTCATATAATATTTGCAGCATATAACTGGTTTGTTATAGTATCTTATATTGACACAATTTATTGGTTGTCTTAATGTATCATATCATACCAGTCACTCCAAAATTGGTTTGGGGACAATGTCACTCAAATTACAGCTTAAGTGTTACTCACAATTCTGACAACATGTCAGTTAAACATGTTGAATAATAAGTTACATGGGCAGGAGACATTCATGTTGCTAATTCAGCACTGGCCAATTGTAAGTTCTATTAATAAATTTTGAGTACAGAATTTTCACAATCAAAAATGACATTTTTGTCTGGTGCAGCTGAGACTGAGCCAAGGTCCACACCATTAGAATATGACCATCAATGGAGGCAGGTCTCGAACCTCCAACACTAGCTTCATGTATCAAATTAGGGAATCATCTGCCTGATTTAGTTTCAAATTAACGATGGTTTATAAAAGTTACAACTTGTCCCAGTCTGCCCTAGTGAGAATTAGAGTAAATTCTGTAATGCATGCAGCATTTACAGTAGTATTCAATATTTTTGATTTTGGAAGCACATAAGTTCCCGTAAGTACCTATGTTTGCCTGTTAGTGGATTCTTAGGTGCCTTGCAGTTGTCATAAGTAGCCAAATGAGCTGTAAGGACCCATTTAAGGGGCCATGGCTACTAGTGTTAGTACCTAAGTAGCTCATAAGTGGGTGTTTCATGTCTTAGTAACCACCTTAGTTCCCTTATCCTGAAAAACTTCATTAATTTCATCCCATAAATTTCTATTACTCTTATTTAGGGGAAACGGGGACAAGGTTAATCGCTTGCCACAGTGAATCAGTGGATTTCACAGGATGCTGATAAGCGATATTTCTGATATGTCAGCAAAACAGCTGTGAATTATTTTTGTGAATGTACTTATGTTGTCAGTGGAGCCAACTTCGTCTGGATGACTATGAATGTTTATGTGATTGTTCCATCTGTTCCATCTAGTAAGTGTCATACTGTTCTGTTTGACAACAATAATGAATGAAAGAAATCTCATGTGTGTGAATATTGAAGATCCAAGACATTATCGTAAGGTGGCAGCACCAGTATGTCAGCAAATTGAATCAGCTGAGAGCTATGAAAGGAGTTATCTGCTTGCTTTAAGACAACGAGTCCATCATTCAAAACATTTGAACTGTCTCTGAGATAACATCCTTCAGACCCTGCAAGATCTTGGGATCAGAAAAAAGCGTAAGAGGGGACAGAGAGGCTGGAGTGACAGATATGCCACCTCACCTGAAGTAACAAGAACATCTGATATCAGAAATCTGACCATCGTAAAGCCAACAGTAAATTGTGAGATTAGAAGACCTACAGAAAATATGTCTCTGCTTGTCATTAAAGGCCAATCCTTGAAAAGTAAAGACTGTGAGATTAGAATCCACATCGAAGATCAAAGAGGAGTATATAGACCACCATACTCACAAGAAAACAGAGTGACTATCTCCATGTTTAACAAAGATTTCTGTCAGTTTTTGGCAGATATCCAAGTTAAGTACAAGAACATCATAGCAGCTGGAGATTTTAACATCCACATTAATGACATCACAAATAACGATGCTCAAGCTTTTGTCGAACTCATGGAATCTGCAGGGTTCAATCAACATGTTACATCACCAACGCACAAGGCAGGCAACACCTTGGATCATGTGTACACTGAACGAGGCAGTGAGGTTGTGGTTCAGTCTTGTGATACAAGAGACTTTATCTCAGATCACTGTATGATCAATTGTGTATTGAATGTGTCGAAGGAAAATATTACAAAAAGGACAATTACATACAGAAAGTTTAAACAAATTGACTTGGATGCTTTTTCTTTAGAACTTCAGTTTATTTATGACAACAATTTCACCCTTCAAGATATTGTAGACGTTTTTGAAAGTAAAGTGAAGAATGTCATCGATGCGCATGCTCTATTAAAAATGAGGACATGCACCATAAGACATCAAAATATATGGTATACAGAAGAAGTCAGACAACAGAAGAGGAAAGTGCAGAAATGTGAAAGGTTATGGAGACGCTCAAGATGGTCAACATAGGAAATTCTGGCGTAATGAACTGAAAAATTACCAGCAACTCATCAAACAAACAAAGGTGCAGAAATTGAACAAGTAGAAGACTGCAAGAGGACGGTCTATTCTTGCATCTCACTTTTTGTCACCATATAAAGGGTCGCAGAGGACCTCCTTGCTTCATTTGCTGTTTGTTCTTCAGAGACAACGCAACGACTGCCTACTATACAACTGCATGATGAATGAACAAGAAATTGTTGTTGCTGCTGGTGCTGCTGCTGTTGCTTTGACACAAACATGAGGAAGGCTTTGGAACCTGGTCTGAAGTTGGCTATCACCCTGCGGTACATGGCGACAGGAGACACCTACAAGTCCCTAGCATATACTTTCCGTGTGACACCCAACACCATTTGCAACTTCATCCCTGAGGTCTGCCTTGCCATCGTTCGTGCCTTTGAAGGACAGCTGGCACTACCCACACAGCCTGAAAGATGGAAGGAGATAGCCAAGGCCTTTGAGAGGAGATGGAACTTGCCTCACTGAATTGGAGTTCTTGATGGCAAGAACATCGCAATCCGATGTCCCAGGAAAGGAGGCTCCTTGTTCTATAACTACAAGGGATTTCATTCCATTGTCCTGACGGCCCTCGTTGATGCCGACTACATGTTCATCTATGTACAGGCTGGCTGTCAAGGAAGTGTAACTGATGGCGGCGTATTCAAGGACACAACACTTCGACAACTCCTGGACGACGGAGAACTAGGCCTTCCACCACCAGAACCTCTACCTGACACACAAGGCAATCCTTTCCCATATTACATCGTGGGTGACGACACTGACGAGGCATTTCCCCTGAAGGCAAGGCTGCTGAAACCTGTGCCAAGAAGGATCCTGGATTCCAGAATCTACAACTACAGGATTTCAAGAGCCAGGAGAGTGGTGGAGAATGCCTTCGGCCTGCTGTCACACAGATTCAGATGCTTCCTGACCACCATGCCCCAACGACCTACCAGAGTGACATACATTACCGTGGCTGCTTGTGTTCTACACAACATTCTGCGAGACAGAGTAGGCCTCCACACACACATGACGTCACTGAAGAACTTTGGAGAGGAGAACCTTTGCAAGACCTAGGAAGAGCACTTCAACACGGAAATGCCTCCAGAGATGCCAAGGCAGCTGGAGACTACCTAAGTGACTATGTTAGCAGTCCAGCAGGAAGTGCCCCTTGGCAGATGGACAAAAACTGAAGAAGATGCAGACTATCTATTCAAAACAACCAACGTCAGGCCCTTTTCAGGGCCACCAAATCCTCCAAATAGAGCTGGCCATGTACACATCGTATGTTGACAAAACAAGCCCAAAAATCTATCTATCTATCCATCTATCTATCTATCTGTCTATCTATCTCTCTAACTATCCAAGTGCAATTCCTGCAAAGTGACAATCACTGCTTTTCTTTTCTTCTGTGTATATATGTGATGAGCATTGTGTTTCTTCTATCTATCTATCTATCTATCTATATATATATCTATCTATATATCTATCTGATATAAAAACAAAGATGAAGGGACAAGACGCATTTGATGTTATCAAGATGTTGGCGTCAACCCACGTCTCTACTCATTTTGTAGCCATAAATCTGCCTCCATCCAATCATGCGGGAGCCACTGGCCGTCTGTCAGTTTTCAATTATAAGGTGTCCAGATTTGAGAATGAAAATTTTCAATATATTGAAGCTGTGCCAAAGAATAAGCTGAAAGAGGAAATTGTAAGTGAGGAGGACATCCTGGTACCTGATGCAGCAAATGAGATTGCTATGGCTATTAACAGAAACTTGATTCTGCCGAGAGATGTCAAAAGCCTGCAACCCAGTACGGAAATGAACGAACCGATACGTGAGATAACTGAACTGGTGCGAGTTCCGAATGTGGCGATTGGCAAGATCATTGGCAGGGGTGGCTCCAAGATCATGAAACTGACGAAGGAATTCCAGGTGATGCTAAAAGTGGGCAAGTGGTCTGAACCCAGGAAAGAGAATCGAGACAAGTATGATGAGATTATGGATGGTGTACTGATATCCGGCAGATCGGATCGTGTTCGTGGAGCAACTCGTGCAATAAAAGATCTGGCAGAGACTGTTGACCCAACACCTCCCAGCCAGAAGAAAAGGAGAACCTGAAGGTCAGCGCCACAGAGATGGAAACTAGATGACAACTCGGAAGCAATTAAATGTTATAGGCGTACTCAAAAGATGTGTTTCAATAAATTTTTGTTCAGCAGTACTGGTAACAAATGTTGTTCTGGTATTTATGAAAAAGATAAGTCTCCCTCTGGTTGTTCTGTCTCTGTGGCAAATACTCCAAGGAAGGCCAATGGTAAGGCCAACCTAAAAATTTGTTTTTGGAACGCTCAAAGTCTCAGGAATAAGGTTTCCCTAGAACAAGACTATATGGCTGAACATGACTTAGACATGTATCTGTTTGCTGAAAGCTGGCTGAAAAGTGATGATGTCAGTGAGATTGGTCAATTGCAAGATAAAAATCGGTACAAATACTTGTCAGTGCCAAGACAAAATAGACCAGGAGGAGGTGTTGCCTGTCTGCACAAGTCTCAACTTGAGGTCTCCATTGCTGATAATCTTAATACGAAGTCCTTTGAGTCAATGGAACTCCATTTGAAAGTAAATGGATCAAACTTTACTTTTCTTGTGGTATATAGACCAGAGCCTTCCAAGTCTAATCCATATAAACTAGATGACTTCTATGAGGAATTTACAAGCCTACTGTCGAAATATCACAACTATAACAATGAAGTATTGATTGTAGGCGACTTCAACTTTCATGTGAACAAACCGTCTAATACCAAGGCTGCAAGGCTTCTTGAAATCTTGCAGGTATTTGACTTACGGCAACACATTACTCAGCCCACACATAAGGGGGGCAATACTCTGGACCTGCTTATCACCACAACCAAGACATCATTACTAGATTGGAAAATTGATGAACAGAACTCAGACCATCATAATATACTATTCGACCTCAATACAGCTAAACCAAAGCCCAAAAAAGAACAAATTACCTTTCGAAAATTACGTGATATCAACCTGGCTAAATTTAGACAAGATATCAAAAATAGGATAGATGAAACATTAGACAAGATTGAGGAGGTTCCACTTACATCCCAACTGGAGATGCTCATGAGTGCCTATAAAGCAACACAAACTATCCTGAATAAACACGCTCCAAAAATTGAGAGGACCATTACCTTGAGAAATCCGACACCATGGACAAACTCAACAATACGCTCTATGAAGGTTGAAAAAAGAAGAGCAGAAAGGAAATGGCGCAGATCGAGGAACGTTACGGACTATGAGAATTATAGAGCAAAGAGAAATGCCCTGAATGATGCACTGAACAAGATGAGGGAAGAAGATCTGTCTAAAAGGATCAATGATAACAGAGGAAATCCAAGAAATATGTTCAAAGCAATAAATGTAGCAATGAACAGGAAGAGTAAGTCACCACTCCCACCGCATACAAGCAGTGGTACACTGGCAAACGAATTTGGAAACTTCTTTGAGGAAAAGATTAAAAAACTTCGTGACCAACTGGGCCACAGTATACCAAACCATACCCAACAAAATTCAAATGAGAACAAATATGAGGGTCAAACCTTGAACGATCTCCAAGAGGTAAGTGAGGCTGAGGTAAAAAGGATTATACAGAATATGCCAAACAAACAGTTTGAATTAGACCCACTACAATGCTGGCTGATGAAAGAATGTTTGGAGGAATTGTTACCAGTCATTACAAGAATCATAAATGTCTCATTGAAAACTGGTGAAATGCCGAACGAGCTGAAGCATGCCCTGGTCAGACCTCTACTTAAGCAGCCCAATCTGGAAGCAGTTTTGAAAAATTATAGGCCAGTATCGAATCTGCAATATTTGGGTAAAATTATAGAAAGTGTTGTAATCCGGCAGTACTCTGAGCATCTTGCCAAAAACAACCTTGAGGATGAAAGACAGCTTACAAAAAGTGTCATAGCACAGAAACACTCCTCACGAAGGTACATAATGACGTGATGGTAAGCATGGACAAAGGGGAGGTTGTGATGCTGGTTCTGTTAGATTTATCTGCAGCTTTTGATACTATTGACCATGCAGTCCTCATCAACAGGCTAGCAAGGACTTATGGAGTAGAGGGCACTGCCCTAAACTGGTTTAAGTCATATATTACACAACGAACTCAATCTGTCATTGTAAACGATGCTGAATCAGAACCAAGACCACTTAAATCAGGTGTGCCTCAGGGATCGAAACTTGGACCAATTCTTTTTAATTCCTATGTTGCACCCGTCAGTCATATTGCGAAGAAGAATGGCATTTGGGATGAGAAATATGCTGATGACCAACAACTGATTATGGCCTTTAAACCAGAACAGACTCTAACCCAAACAAATGCAAAATACAGAATGGGAAAATGCATAGAGGAAGTACGTTTGTTCTTAAAGCAAAATAAGCTGTTCAATAATGCAGATAAGACAGAAGTCATTATCCTTGGCTCGAAAAAACAAATGCAAAAGGTTAAAATGGACTCAATTGATATTGATAATGTAGAAGTCGGAATTGCTGGACATGTTAAAAATCTTGGAGTAATACTGGACAAAAGCATGGAAATGGAAAAACAAGTAAATGCAATGTGCAAAAAAGTATACTTCAATATTAAGAACATATCAAAAATACGCCGAAGCTTGAAGCTTGAAGATGCAAAAACAGTGGTAAACTCACTGGTTACGCCACACCTTGACTATGGCAACAGCCTTCTTGCAGGTGTAAAGAAAAAGCTTATAAATAAGTTGCAGATAGCTCAAAACTCAGCTGCCAGATTGATATGCAAAATTCCAAAAATTGAACACATAACACAACACAGGAAAGACCTTCACTGGCTCCCGGTCAATGCAAGGATAGAATTTAAAGTGTTATGTCTAACTTGGAAAGCATTGCATGGCCAAGCCCCAAGTCACATCAAGGAGCTAATTAAAACTCGGAACCCAACACCAAATCTTAGGAATAAACATCTCCTAAATGTGCCGATGAGCATCAGCAAATTTGGTGACCGAGCCTTCATAAGATATGCACCAATACTATGGAACAAGATTCCTATTGAAGTTAAGGGTGCAGATACACTTCCAACCTTTAAGAAGAGACTGAAAACATATCTCTTCAAAAAGTCATTTGACTGAGCATGCTAAAGCGCTAATGAGCAATATTATTGGAATTAGCGCTATATAAATGACTTATTATTATTATTATTATTATTATTATTATTATCTATATATCTATCAATTGATGCACTTGTACTAGTGCAAGTAAAACAAGTTTATAAACAAAGCACTTGTACTAGTGTAGTACATTTTATGTAAGAAATGTATGCACTTGTACTAGTGCAAGAAAAATATGTTTATACCAAAGAATGTAGCACTTTTACTAGTGGAGCACTTGGTAAGGTTTGCAAAAAAGGGGAACTAGCACCTTGCTTTTATGAAGGTGATCACTTTTAATGAAGACCAGGACCGGACAGTTTTTTCTGGGATTGTTTACGTTTTTTTGGCTCTTTTCGGTCAACACAGGCTCTTTTTTTTTTGTCAACATAGGATGTGTACGTTTTAGGAGGATTTGGTGGCCCTTAAAAGGGCCGAAGTTTTTTTTTTCTAGTCTTTGCTGCAACTTCTACTTCTGTGGAGAAAGGACAGACTCACTCCAATTCTGTGAATGGGAAGGCTGGTGCTGCTGAGCAATCGGTTGACCATAGCTGGGTCCAGGGTAGCCATACTTCTGGGGGTTCTCAGACAGCATCTGTGTGAATGGTCCTGGGCTGGGCTGCAAGAAGGAGAAGGTCGGAGTCTGGTTTCCTGCTGATGGCTACTGGTGTTGGAAGTGATGGCTGCTGGAAGCGTGAAGCTGCTGCATGCTTCCAGCTATGACGTTCATGGCTGATGTCATTCCTTCATCTGTGGCCTTTCTCTTCTTTGACAGGCAGGCTGCAGGCTTTGGCACACCAGGGAAGACTTGGGACCGCTGGCTTTCAGGTCTGGACTGTGGCGGGTCTTCTGCGAGGTCCTGGTCATAAGATGGTGGCAGGAAGGCATCATCAGGGTTGTAGCTGTTCCCGGTGTCTGATATGGGTCTGTTGGTGGACAACTGTGAAATGCTGGACAGCTCCTTTCCTGGCTTGTGGACGATGGAGGTCTTCAGGACAGTTGGCTAGGATGAACTGGTCCCTTTCTGTTGGGCTCTTCCTGCTGGTTCCTGAAGCTTCAGTCCTGATCAGTCTGGAGTAGTGGGTCCTCGCTGTCTTCCTCCAGTTGGCGACATCCTGGGCTGTGTTCAAAAACTTGAATTACGACTCACATGGACGCGCTTGGTAGAAGTATAAAATAATTATGATGTATAGGTGGCCCTCTAGTAGCGGCACATAGTGCTTTAGGAGGGTCTCCTCTCTCTTTATACATTTGTTTGTTTTTTAATCTAATGTTGTATAATGTTGAAATAAATTACGTCTGAGTCTGAGTCTGTGAAGGTTGGTCCCAGCTCCTGGACTTTGGCCTGGTCAAGAAGTAACTTTTCATTGCCCTTGTAGCTTTTAGAGCCCTTCATGTACACCACAGGATGGTCCCTGAACCAAATCAGCAGGTCGTCTTCTTGCTCCGCTGTGATGCCCATGATGTCTTTTATCGTCTTCTTCTTGCTCTTGCCCTTCCCCTTCTTGCCCTTGGACCTGGCTTCTGCAGCTCCATGGCCCTCATCAGCAGACGACTGCTCTTCCTCCTCGAAGGTGTCCTCCAACATGACATCTTTAAGACCTGCTGGCTCTCTTGTTTCTTTGCAGCAGCAGTCTTCTTCAGAGTCTTTTTTGGAATGGACTTGGCAGAAGGCTGTCCAAGAGGCTTTCCAGGAGACTTGGCAGGAGGCTGTCAGCAGGCTTGTCAGCAGGCTGGACATGTGCTTCCCCTTCTGCTCCTGAGGATTCTTCTTCAGTGCTGTCATCTTGGTGGCCCTCGTAGATGGTCTCGCTGACAACAGTGGCTGTGGTTGAAGTTGTCTTCGTCTGGATGACATCTCTGGCTGAAGTGGTTGTGAACAGTCCAGGTAGAGAAATTTCTGACAGGGCTGTGGTGAGGAAGGCTTCTACTGTAGCATCTGAAGGGTCATGTACAGGAGTTGCAGCAGGAGTTGTCACTGAAGTTGCAGCAGGAGTACTGCCAGGAGTGTGGAGTGTAGCCCTCATGCGGAGTTTGGTTGGTGCCCTAGTGAAGGTCCCTCTTCTCCTCTTTCAACAGGTTGAAACTTTTTTGACTTCATCGTCAAATTTCTAGGAAATGCGAAGCAAGACTTTTTAACACGGCGCATACTGTTTTTGTCCCGCCGTAAAGCCAAAATAGATGGAGTATTATGCTGAGATCTTTGCCCTTTCGTGGAAAATCGCTCTACACCGTCGCTAAAACACTCTGATACGTCTCCATGAGAACTAGGCATAAGACTTGGCATTTTGTTTTTAAAAAAAAGTTATTCGAAGGGGTTGATTTTGAACATTGTTTTATGGTAGAGAACTTTTATAGTGATATCTCCAATCATCTCTGAGAAACTCAAGGTTCTATTCAAGTGATAAGAACCTGAAATTTAAACGACTGTAACTTAAAAACCTGCCATTGGCCCATTTATTAGTGTCAGAACTAAAAAACTAACTAATTTCTGATACATGGACAACGGCAAAATTTATACACTGGTTTAAGGTCAATTATAAGTTATTGATGTATTGAAAAACAATTGATTTTAAATGAATGTAAAAAGTAGAATATTCTTCAATTATAATTCTTGTAGCCAGAAAATAATTAAGTTTTTTCGCACTTGAACCAAAATCTTTTGTTAAAATGCAACTGAATGATATTGAAAAATGTTTTTTTTCTTCATTATAGGAGAAACTTGAAAATTTACACAAAATTTCAGTAAAGTGCTAGACTGAAAATACCTGAAATTAAGTAAAAGTATGTGAAACCATGGCTTCCAACCATTCATTCGAAAGCTATTTTTCTGCTGATTTCAGAAATGTATATATATTATTTATGTGGATTAAGAATTGACCGAAATATTGCAAACCGCGTATTCTAACAGTAATTGGTAATTAGAAAGTTTAGAGTTTTTGAGAGCCACATACATCTCATTAGATCAAGCTAATATTCATCAAAATACTTTCTTAACTTATTAATTATGAGTCTTTCAAAAGTTCTAATGTATGTCCCACACAACCATGTCGTTTATATTTCCCAGACCAAGAGAATATGTAGGTATGCCTGGCAGTGAAAAGTAATTAATTTTGAAAAATCGGCTTTTCGTTTAAGAAACAGTTGAATGTATCATGTTTACAAAAGATTTCAACAGCATAACTAAAAAAATATTGTTTTGTGATATGAAAAAGGTCACCACCTCTCCAGTGCAAAATTTCACTATCTTCAGAGACAACCTGTTTTCACAGCCTTTGACTGGATGATACCTATTTAAAATGCCCAATATAAGTACATGTATTGTACTTGATCTGCACATTTAGTATTGTGTATTCAACAAGTTACCAGACCTTTTAAAGCCTCATCAAAGTTGTAGTGATAGCCATTTGGGTGAGCCGTTACTGGAACGAAACCGTTATGGTTGGGACGCTTCTCTCTTTACAGTGATGTGTGACATGTTTTCAGAGTATCTAAAAAAGCTTAAATGCAATGAATTGTGTGTCGGTCTAGGAAACTCAGATGAGGACATTTATCGGCGGATTAGGGGCTGAAAATTCACCTTATAGTTTCTACCGTTATGGTTTGCATAAAGATATTAAGTTAGTTAGAGATGGTTAACAAGTATTATTTTATCAAAAGTAATAGCTAAGCAGTGTCATTTCTTCCTGACTTACAAGCCAACCATGACAGTCTTTGTTTCCATGCTTATTTCGGAGTATAAAATGACCAAAATACCTCTGCCTCCAAATAGATGTACTGATTGAATGATATAAAATACAATATTGATGAAAAATAAGGGTATTATTGTTATTTTCTTCATTATAAAAAGTTGTTTTTGAGTCTGTCACACTAAACTAGTGCATTCTGAGCACATTTTCCTGAACGTTTTGTGCAATATCTTGAGTCCAAATCATCCGATTTGGCTTAAATTTGAAAAGAAAATTGATAACAATGTGACAAATCGATATCCATACTTAAATGCTCTCAAAATGATAATGGGAAAGAGTGGAAACCTACGATTTTTGGCTTTAAAAAAAGTCACAAGGTGCTCCAGGCCATCTGGTAATATGGGGTGATATCTTGTGATATATAATAATGTGATTATATATCACCAGAAGACACATGATTTTACCTTTCATTTCACCCCAGTTTATCCCGGGGCTTCACCCCAGTTTATCACATGATTCTACCCCACTTTCACACCAGTTTTGCCTGCTGGGTGAAGACTCCTGCACAGACTACACTCATCACACTTGGCATCACAAACACAGCATAATACTATCATACATACAAATTGAGAAGTGAAAGTATTGATCACAGACTGGACTGTGGGGTGTATAAGTGAAGATTGCACAAACTTGCATCACCAGTATGAAGGCTACATGATTTTAAATAAAAAATATGACACTCGTGTGTAGATTAGAAACTGCCCTTGCAACAAGCAAATGCCTTGTACAACAGACAGGACCAGTGCTGGAAACGCATTTATATGGAGTATAGATTTTTTATGGAAACATATCATGTATTCCTTTGATAGCATACTAGATATTCTAAAAGGCATCAACAACTTAGAATGCTCCTGTCTAAGCCCAGTGGCGTAACTAGGAGGTCTCGAGCGGGGGGGGGGGGGGGGGTGTACCTTGGGGGCATGCAATTCTCTTGGGGGGCACCCATAATTCTAGTTGTATATTTTTGCCAAGGTTGAAAAGTTCATATGGGGGGCACCTGGGGGGGCACAGGTCCAATATGGGGGGCATGTGCCCCCCCCATAGGGACGCCACTGTCCAAGCCCCTATGTATTTCCCTATATATGATCCGGACACCTAAAATATTTAAGAATGGAGTGTAGTGTTGTCAAGTTGGAGGTGTATCACAGTTCCACCAAGAACAACTGCATTAATTTTGGTCACTGGTTTTGAATTATTATCTGAATTTTCTCTCCTTTGCCCAAAAAACTTTAAAATGTGCCATATATCTTGACCTTTACATTTATACATGAATGGGGTACAGAATTGGTATGATAGAGGTTCATGATGTGTTTCACTGAAAACAACTTGATTTTTAATCACTACCTTTAAAATATGTAACGTCTGTCTATTTTCATCCGAAAAACGAGGAAAATTTGCCTTTCCGAATCTCTAAATAGGCCTTATAACACTGGACACAGGTGCCCCTGACCATAAATATGGGTGTATATCATATGGCTAGTGGAAATACTCGCTTCTCATTGGCTGACAGCCGTGCAATATTCTACGATATTGCACGCATTATATTGCACGATTATTTTAACATGTGAAAGATTGGACGGACCTGAGAGGAAGCACCACGTTTCAGTGCTGCTGCAGCCACAGACTGACAAACAATTTGTGTTTTCTTATTTTAGTAAAAAGTGCACTGTACAACAACGGAGGCAGTTAGAAAGCTGGCTTTAGCGGCAAAAGATGCGTCTATTAACGGGCTATTGGGATATATACTTTTCGTATTGATTATTTTATTTGCTTGATCAGAATAAAGCAATAAGTGACCGAAAAACAGCGTTTTTGCCGATTTTTCCGTGATTTTTTAGTGTTTAGAGGTCTAAAGTCTGCTATAAAGTTTCAGAAAAAAATCTAAAATAAAATCCATCATCAAGTAAATCATTTTTCCATTCGGAAAGCGTGAAAATATTTTTTGTTAGTGAAATATTTATTGCCTTTTGACGAGATACATTTTAAAAAAGGCGGATCAAAAGAAACACAAAAGAGTTTGGACAAGGAATAACAGCCCTTTTCTTTGCATTTGACACAAAAAACCATATGATATAACAGTTATTGCACATCACCTCGAGCAATATCAGTTTTTATTGCGCCCTCGTGCAATATTAGTCACCTCGGTGCCATAAAAACTGATATTGCACTCGGTGCTGTGCGATAACTGTATAATATTAGAGTTATTAGACTGCCTTTAGCTATCACTGATATCTCCAATTAAATTGTTTTAATTTGGGTGAAATTGGCCTACTTTTCATTTCAAGAGGTGGGGGGTTATATTGAATGTAGAGCATTGGATTTGGTGTCAAATTGTAAGTTTTGATGGTGCGAATCATGACCCTAGTGGACGCATTTATCACCCCCTTCTAATTGTATCCTGATCCAGCATTACAGATGATTTCATATTTGTAGACTTTGATCAAATCAAAAAATATTTTGCAAAATTTCTGGTCTGACATCAGAAAATACTACCAAGTGATTGGTCAAGTTGCCCATTGCATGACACTTTTTTTCATCTTGCTTCAAGGAAGTGATGCTTACTGGAAAAATGATGTCATAATTTTGACCAATAATATACTGCAAAGGCCAACTTGGTATTGTGGCAGTTGTTCACACACATCAAACCGCAATCCATGGATATGAACTCTTTCATTTCTTCATGAACTGTTGTATTTCACACTCTTGTGTATGACTGTTGATTGTTTCAGTTGATATCAAATCAGTTTCAATCTGACTATTCAGAATTTATGACTGGGTTGAGGGGGTTTGGGAGTTTTATCCGAGTGGGTGATAAATGCTTCAAGGGTGGCAATACTAATTTTTACCTTTTGTCCTGAATCTGTGTGCCTTGCAGGCTCAATAGAATTTATGGAATGGGAGTTTTGTCTGATGGAGCACCAGTTTTTCACACATGTTGCAAAGTCATTATGAAGGATTACTCTCACCCCTTAAGAGTTTCATACTGTCTGTTGCCATCAGGTAAAAGATATCGCTCCGTTAAATGCAGAACAGCAAGATATTCTAGAAGTTTCATCCCATCGAGTATAAGGCAGTTAAATGAGATAGGCCTAGGCATGATCCAAATCTAAGAATGTATGTGTGTGATACATGAATGTGTATGTTTGAGTATGTCTGTTGTATATGTATTTATCTATGTGTGTATCCTATGTATGTCTGCAAATACATGTGCCTGTATGAATGTGTCTTCCCTGTCTTGTATGATTGCGCACACCAAGTTTCATGGTGACATGACCAAATAAAGTATTTATTATTATAAATTCCCCCGTTAGGGGAATTTATATTGTTTTTGTTCGTTTTTTTATTTTCATCATCTTTTTTCCTCCTCTTCTTATTTTTCAGCTCCATTTTGAACAGCTATATTTCTGAAACTGCTCACAGCAATTTTCTGAAAATGCAACAGAACATTGCTTTTGGCTAATAATTTTATGTACAGGAATTACAGAGCGTAATTACCAGTAGTCGGGAAATTACGTGCAAAATTCCTAAAAATTTTGTGTCAACGGTTCTGGAATAACCACTACACAGAATTACACCAAATTTTAACATAATTATCTTTAGAGATATATGCAGTGCGGAAAGGAGTATAATTGCAATATCTTGAAAAGTTTTTTTAATAAGAATTTTCAAAAGAAGGGAATTTCCAAAAACTTCATTAAAATTTTTCAAAAACAGGGAAGAAATGCTTCATTGAAACTGAAAATGCGTGCATTTGCAGTTAAGTCATTGTACAGCAATCCACTAAAATTTCAACTTTCTAGCTTCAACGGTTCCGGCGCTATAGCGGCCCAAAAACGCAATTTTCAATTCCCAATATCTCGGTCCCTATTAAAGCTACAGAAAAATGAAAACTACCATCAGAAAGCTCTGTTTCTCAGCTTTCAGATGGTATATAGCATTACACTGTAGCGATGTTTGTAAAAAATCGCGGTGGACCCTGAAACTTTTATCTCACTTTTCAGCTCCCAAAATGCTTCTTTTGCCTGGAAACATATTTTCCTGGCCATATATGCTCATTTCATCGCTTCTGATGCTTCACTGGCTGCACATTTTCACTGTTGAAAGAAATGCTGATCCAATTACATTTTTGTGTCCATCAGGGGATGGGGAGGGTAGAAGGGAAGGGGGAAGGGGGGTAGAAGGGGGTCAGGGGGTAGAAGGGGGCCAGGGGGATGGAAGGGGGCAGGGGGAATTTATCTTTGTAATTGTGCACAATTACAAGTATCCTAGTTATAAATTCCCCCGTTAGGGGAATTTATATTGTTTTTGTTGGTTTTTTTTTTTCATCATCTTTTTTCCTCCTCCTCCTCCTCCTCTTCTTATTTTTCATCACCACTTTTGAGAGCTCGTATTTCTGGAACTATTTATGATATCTTCATAAAAATACATACCTATAATCCACTTGCAAAGTACTATAACATCCTGGAATTACAGAGCGTAATTACTAGTACTCTGGAAATTACGTCCAAAATTCATAAAAAATTTGTGTCAACGGTTCTGGAATAACCGCAAAACGAAATTGCACCAAATTTTAACACAATAATCTCTAAAGATATACGCAGTGCGGAAAGGCAGCTTTTGGCAATATCTCTAAAAGTTTTTTTATATGAATTTTTCAAATAAGGGAATTCCCAAAATTGCTACTAAAATTTTCCAAAAACTAGGAAGAAATGCTCCAATCAAGCTGACGTTGTATGCAGTTACAGTCATACTATAGTGTAACAATCCACTAGAATTTCAACTTTCTAGCGTTAACGGTATCGGCGCTATAGCACCACAAAAACGCTATTTTCAAGCGCCGATAACTCGGCTCCTATTAAAGCTACAGAAAAATAAAAAACACCACCAGAAAGCTCTGTTTCTTAGCTTTCACATGGTATATAGTATTTTGTAGCGCCGTCCGTTAAAAATCGCGGTGGACCCTGAAAATTTTATCTCACTTTTTTCCTCCCCAAATGCTTCTTATGGCTGGAAACACTTTTTCCTGGCCATATGCCAATTTCATCGCTTCTCATACTTCACTGCCTGCACATTTTCTTTTTTTAAATAAATGCTGACCCAATTACATTTTTGTGTGAATCATCGGATGGGGAAGGTAGAAGGAAAGGGGCAGCGGGATGTAAGGGGGCAGGGGGATGTAAGGGGCAGGGGAGAGGAAGGGAAGGGGGAATTTATCTTTGTAATTGTGCACAATTACAAGTTTACTAGTTATAATCCCCCGCTCGCGCAGCGGCGGGGGATTATATTGATATTCTTCGATTACCTTTTATTATTATAATCCCCCGCTCGCGAAGCGGCGGGGGATTATATTGATATTCTTCTTTTACCTTTTATTATTATTATTCAGCTCAGGAAAACTGTGATTACTACAAAACTATTAGAGATAATGTCCCAAAACCTCAAGGACTATATGCGACTCCGTTGCGCGCTACTTCAAGCGAAATTTCTTGATCAAATTTCATGATACTAACGCGTTATTGAGAAAATAAAAAATAAATTTCTGGCAACGTTTCCAGGAGAACAAAAGCAAATTGGGCTTTGCTGATTTTTTGTAATATACCTTGACAAAGTTTCCAGTGCGGAAAGGCGTCTAATGGAAATTTCATGAATATCTTCAGAGATATGAATTTTCTAAAATTGGATGTCATGAAAATTTTCTAACATTTTTCTGGAAAACAGGGAAGGAATGCTCGTAGAAAGCTGAAAATGGGTAAGCTTACAGATGTACTCTAGTGTACCAACTTCACAAAGTTACGGACCGCTCGCACAAACGGTCTCGGCGTTACGGACGTCCAAAAACCCACTTTTCAAGTGCTCATATCTCGGTCCGTATTTAAGCTACAGCAAAGTATCACATATCACAAGAAAGGTCTGTTTCTCAGCTTTCCAATGGTGTATAGCATGATGGTGTATGATGGACGGTGTAGAATCGCGTGTAGCATTGAAAATTTCATGTCACTTTTTTGCGTCATCGAAGCGTCTTATGTTAAAACATAAGAAAGTCTTTACGGATCATTATGAAATTTGGTTGCCTAAACATCATTTGGAAGGGGAGAGTAAGCAGGGCCGGGGAGCTATGGGGGCCGCGGGGGATTATCCGATATTGCCGTACGGCAATATCAGTTATACTAGTTATTATTATTATTATTATTATTCTCACAGCAAAACTGCGATTACTTCAAAACTATTAAAGAAACCGCTTCATAAGTCAAGGGTAATATGCATCTCAGTTGCGCGCTGCTTTGAACGAAATTTCATGATCAAATTTCATGACACTTCTGAGTTATGAGGAAAATATATAAAAAATTTCTGGCGCAGGTTTCTGAGAACCTAAGCATAACTGAGAGCTGTTGATTTTTTCTAAGATACCTTGACAAAGTCTCCAGTGCAGAAAGGCGTCTCGTGGAGATTTCATGAACACATTTCAAGATATGATTTTTTGAAAAATAGACATCCCGAAAACTGGCCAAAATGTTTTTGAAAAACAGGGAAGGAATGCTCGTAGAAAGCTGAAAATGGGCGTGCTTACAGACCTAGCCTAGTGTACCAACTTCACAAAGTTACGGACCGCTCGGACAAACGGTCTGTGCGCTACGGACGCACAAAAACTCAAACTTCAAGTGACCATAGCTCAGTCCCTATCGCAGCTACAGACTAGTTTCACATATCACAAGAAAGGTCTGTTTCTCAGCTTTCCAATGGTGTATAGCATAATAGTGTCAGGCGCACGGTGTAGAATCGCGTCGGACATTGAAAATTTCATGTCACTTTTTAGGCCCAAAAAACCTTTTCGGCTCAGAAAGTCAATGTAATTCTTCATGCATGTCCATCGCGCAGCGGCGGGGGATTATATTGATATTGTTCGTTTTACTATTATTATTATTATAATCCCCCGCCGCTTGCGGGGGATTATATTGATATTGTTCGTTTTATTATAAATTCCCCGTTAGGGGAATTTATATTGTTTTTGTTCGGTTTTTTTTTTCATCTTTCTTCTTCTTATTTTTCATCACCACTTTTGAGAGCTTGTATTTCTGGAACTATCTATGATATCTTCATAAAAGTACATACCTATAATGTACTTGCAAAGTACTTTAATATCCTGGAATTACAGAGCGTAATTACCAGTACTCTGGAAATTACGTCCAAAATTCATAAAAAAATTGTGTCAACGGTTCTGGAATAACCGCAATACGAAATTACACCAAATTTTAACAGAATAATCTCTAAAGATATACGCAGTGCGGAAAGGCGGCTTTTGGCAATATCTCTAAAAGTTTTTTTTATATGAATTTTTCAAATAAGGGAATTCCTGAAATTGCTACTAAAATTTTTCAAAAACTAGGAAGAAATGCTTCAATCAAGCTGCAGTTGCATGCAGTTACAGTCATACTATAGTGTAACAATCCACTAGAATTTCAACTTTCTAGCATTAACGGTATCGGCGCTATAGCATCACAAAAACGCTATTTTCAAGCGCCGATAACTCGGCCCCTATTAAAGCTACAGAAAAATAAAAAACACCACCAGAAAGCTCTGTTTCTTAGCTTTCACATGGTATATAGCATTTTACTGTAACGCCGTCCGTTCAAAATCGCGGTGGACCCTGAAAATTTGATCTCACTTTTCACCTCCCCAAATGCTTCTTATGGCTGGAAACACTTTTTCCTGGCCATATGCCAATTTCATCGCTTCTCATACTTCACTGCCTGCACATTTTCTTTTTTTACATAAATGCTGACCCAATTACATTTCTGTGTGAATCATCGGATGGGGAAGGTAGAAGGAAAGGGGCAGGGGGATGTAAGGGGGCAGGGGGAATTTATCTTTGTAATTGTGCACAATTACAAGTTTACTAGTTATTATTATAATCCCCCGCTCGCGCAGCGGCGGGGGATTATATTGATATTCTTCTTTTACCTTTTATTATTATTATTCAGCTCAGGAAAACTGTGATTACTACAAAACTATTAGAGATAATGTCCCAAAACCTGAAGGACTATATGCGACTCCGTTGCGCGCTACTTCAAGCGAAATTTCTTGATCAAATTTCATGATACTAACACGTTATTGAGAAAATAAAAAATAAATTTCTGGCAACGTTTCCAAGAGAACAAAAGCGAATTGGCCTTTGCTGATTTTTTGTAATATACCTTGACAAAGTCTCCAGTGCGGAAAGGCGTCTAATGGAAATTTCATGAATATCTGCAGAGATATGAATTTTCTAAAATTGGATGTCATGAAAATTTTCTAACATTTTTCTGGAAAACAGGGAAGGAATGCTTGTAGAAAGCTGAAAATAAGTGAACATGCAGATGTACCCTAGTGTACCAACTTCACAAAGTTACGGACCGCTCGGACAAACGGTCTGTGCGCTACGGACGCACAAAAACTCAAACTTCAAGTGGCCATAGCTCAGTCCCTATTGCAGCTACAGACTAGTTTCACATATCACAAGAAAGGTCTGTTTCTCAGCTTTCCAATGGTGTATAGCATGATGGTGTACAATGAACGGTGTAGAATCGCGTGTAGCATTGAAAATTTCATGTCACTTTTTTGCATCTTCGAAGCGTCTTATGTTAAAACATAAGAAAGTCTTTACGGATCATTATGAAATTTCGTGCCTAAACATCATTTGGAAGGGAGAGTAAGCAGGGCCGGGGAGGTATGGGCGCCGCGGGGGATTATCCGATATTGCCGTACGGCAATATCAGTTATACTAGTTATAATCCCCCGCCGCGAGCGGGGGATTATATTGATATTGTTCGTTTTATTATTAAGAACTTCCCGTAGGGAAGTTCTTCTTGATATTGTACGTATTCTTATTCTTTATTCTTATTCTTCCAACTTTTTGACTTTTTTAAAAGTTGAATAACTTCTTTACTAGAAGATATATGTCAATTAGCACCTATACAGCATTAAGACACTATAAAATTCCTTCTATGCTGGGAATTACGCATCGGAATTCCGTTTGAAATAGGAATTACAGGCAATCTTCACAAAAAATTTCCGATTCCAGTTTTGAGAAAACTGTCGGTCAAAATGTCATGAATTTTTTTCCTGTTAATGTCTGATGGAATATGCAGTGCAGAAAGGAGCCTAGTGGCAATAGGTTGAATAGCTTTGGAGAGAAAAAAGTTCAAAATTTGAGAAAACCGAAATTTCGAGGGGTGATGTCATGAAAAACCATGATTGAAATGTCAGATTTTTATGTCCTTACAGGAATTGTTAGTACTACCAGGGTATAGTGTCTATGCAAAAGTATGGCATCCTAGGTCCAATACTTTTTGTGCCACAGGGCCTCAAAAGTCGAACATTTGATGGACTGTATCTCCCTTAATATTGGTCCTAGAAAGAAACCAGGGACATTTTTGGAAAGCTCGGAACGTCAGCTTTCCAGTGGTATATAGCAATATCCTCTAGGATGTCTGGTTTAGAATCGCGGTGGACATTGAAAATTTTATGTCATTTTTTGCCCTGTCAAAACCTATTTTGCCCAAAAAAAACTATGAAGTTCTTCATGGATGTTCATGTATATTTTACGGGAAGTTCTTCTTGATATTGTACGTATTCTTATTCTTTATTCTTATTCTTCCAACTTTTTGACTTTTTTAAAAGTTGAATAACTTCTTTACTAGAAGATATATGTCAATTAGCACCTATACAGCATTAAGACACTATCAAATTCCTTCTATGCTGGGAATTACGCATCGGAATTCCGTTTGAAATAGGAATTACAGGCAATCTTCACAAAAAATTTCCGATTCCAGTTTTGAGAAAACTGTCGGTCAAAATGTCATGAATTTTTTTCCTGTTAATGTCTGATGGAATATGCAGTGCAGAAAGGAGCCTAGTGGCAATAGGTTGAATAGCTTTGGAGAGAAAAAAGTTCAAAATTTGAGAAAACCGAAATTTCGAGGGGTGATGTCATGAAAAACCATGATTGAAATGTCAGATTTTTATGTCCTTACAGGAATTGTTAGTACTACCAGGGTATAGTGTCTATGCAAAAGTATGGCATCCTAGGTCCAATACTTTTTGTGCCACAGGGCCTCAAAAGTCGAACATTTGATGGACTGTATCTCCCTTAATATTGGTCCTAGAAAGAAACCAGGGACATTTTTGGAAAGCTCGGAACGTCAGCTTTCCAGTGGTATATAGCAATATCCTCTAGGATGTCTGGTTTAGAATCGCGGTGGACATTGAAAATTTTATGTCATTTTTTGCCCTGTCAAAACCTATTTTGCCCAAAAAAACTATGAAGTTCTTCATGGATGTTCATGTATATTTTTTTTGGGGTACCCATTGTGGGCTTGCATATTGCCTCCAAAGGACATTGTTCTACTTCAAATACTTTTTCCTTGAAAATTTTTTTCATTTCAAAATTCAAGTGTACATTGCTCAGCTTCTACTGATTCAAATTTCATGAAATTAACACCAAAAAATGCGTAAAATTATGCCCTTTTATGACCTCCAAGGGCATATACCTCTTACTTATAGCCAATTTTACATTAGCAATTTCACATATTCAATGATAACTCATTAAGTATTCATTAAAATCAATTAAAACTAATTTTACATATTCCTAATTTTTTCCTCTATTTTTCCATGTAAGCACATCTCCCTACCATGAATTTTTTTTTCCTATTTAAACTCTTCAAATAATGTTTCAAATCACTTCAAAATGATATGATATGTTGCTAATTTGTTGCCCTATTGTTTGCAAATAACCACAACTGCCTCCCATTAAATTTATAATTAAATTATAACTTGTGAAATACTGCTGCAAATCACTTAAAACTAATTTGACATGTTGCTGACTGCTTGCCCTCTGTGTGTATGTAAGCACATCTTCCTAGCTCTTATGGTTTGTCCGTAACAAATCATTAGGGTTAGGGTTTCATCAAAGTATTGCTTTCAGGGTGGTACCATCGCCCACAAAAGGCCTGGCTCCATGCCAAGCGAGATATGAGTATGTATGCCTGTTCGTGCAGTTCCACGGACTATGCAGGGACGGTCATAGCAGCACTTTTGCTCGTGGACAACCTAAACACACTATTAAGCAATGGCAAGGAAAGGAATGCAAGGAACTAGAATAGCAGGGCAGGGAAGGGATTGGAAGGAAGGGAAGGGATAGGAATGCTCGTAGAAAGCTGAAAATGGGTACACTTACAGATGTACCCTAGTGTACAAACTTCACAAAGTTACGGACCAGTCGCACAAACGGTCTCGGCGCTACGGACGTCCAAAAACCCAATTTTCAAGTGCTCATATCTCGGTCCCTAATTCAGCTACAGCAAAGTATCACATATCACAAGAAAGGTCTGTTTCTCAGCTTTCCAATGGTGTATAGCATTATAGTGTCAGACGCCCGACGTAGAATCGCGTCAGACATTGAAAATTTCATGTCACTTTTTGCGCCTAAAAAACCTTTTCGGCTCAAAAAGTCTATGAAATTCTTCATGCACATCCATGAATATTTTATGTGGGATACCCATATCAGCCCTCTATATTGTCCCCAAAGATAAATTACCTACATCAAATAGTTTTTCCTGGAGAATTTTTTGAATTTCAAAATTGAAACGTACATTGCTCGGCTTCTGGTTATTCAAATTTCATGAAATTTATACCAAAAGATGCGTAAAATTATGCCCTTTACTGTCCTCCAAGGAAATATACCTCTTCTGAATAGCCAATTTAAAAAAAATGATTTTATATATTCAATTATAACTCATGAACTATTGTTTCAGATCATTTAAAACTGAATGTACATGTTGCTAATTTTTTGCCCTATTTTGTGGTATAAGGCCGTCCTCATATCTCCAATACTTTGCTGGTAAAATAAAGCTCAAAAAATTATTCACAGATGCATGTAAGTCATATACTGTCTCACTGCCACCTTTCCCAGCGGCTGACCTTGTGCCTGCCACGACATTTCATTGGCATATGCACCAGCAAGATTACTACGTTCATACATGGTATGAAGAATTCATCATGACGGATATGAACTGGAAGGACGGAGTAAGCAGGGCAGGGGAGATAAGGGGGGGCGCGGGGGATTATCCGATATTGCCGTACGGCAATATCAGTTATACTAGTTATTATTCTTATTCTTATTATTCTTATTATTCTTATTATTCTTATTATTCAGCTCAGGAAAACTGCGATTACTTCAAAACTATTAGAGATATTGGTTTACAAGTGAAGGGTAATATGCAACTCCATTGCGCGCTACTGCTTACGGAATTTCATGATCAAATTTCATGACACTTATGAGTTATGAGCAAAATATATAAAAAATTTCCGGCGCAGGTTTCTGAGAACCTACGCATAACTGGGACCTGTTGATTTTTTCTAAGATACCTTGACAAAGTCTCCAGTGCAGAAAGGCGTCTCGTGGAGATTTCGTGAATACATTTCAAGATATGATTTTTTGAAAATTGGACATCCCGAAAATTGACTGAAATTTTTTAGAAAAACAGGAAAGAAATGCTTGTAGAAAGCTGAAAATGGGTATACTAACAGACCTACTCTAGTATACCAACTTCACAAAGTTACGGACCGCTCGGACAAACGGTCTCGGAGCTACGGACGCACAAAAACTCAAACTTCAAGTGGCCATATCTCGGTTCCTATTGCAGCTACAGACTAGTTTCACATATCACAAGAAAGGTCTGTTTCTCAGCTTTCCAATGATGTATAGCATTATAGTGTCAGGCGCGCGGCGTAGAATCGCGTCAGACATTGAAAATTTTATGTCATTTTTTGGGCCTATCAAAACGTTTTCCCTCAAAAAGTGTATGAAGAACTTCATGGATGTTCATCAATAATTTATGCGGGCTACCCAGGTTGGGCCTCCATATTGTGCCAAAAGGAAATTTGCCTAAATCTAATACTTTTTCCTAGAGAATTTTTTTAATTTCAAAATTGAAACGTAAATTGCTCTGGTTATAATCGTTCAAATCTCATGAAATTAACACCAAAAAATGTGTTAAATTACGCCCTCTAGCAAGCTACAGGGATATCATCCTCTTACCTTTAACCAATTTTACATATAACATTTTATATATTCAATTATAACTCATTGATTATTTATCAAAATCAATTAAAACTGAGTTGACATGTTCCTAATTTTTTCCTCTATTTTTGTATGTAAGCACAGCTCCATAACTTGCATGGTTTGTCTACAATAACCCATTAGGGTTAGGGTTTCACCTACCATTCACTGGAAATATATTGCTTTGAGGGTGGTACCGCTGGGCACCAAACACAGGTCTCCATGCCAAGCGTTGTCTCATTTCAATATATCAGCCTCTTCAAGAATTCATCATGAAGGCCATGAACTGGTTGAACGGAGTAAACAGGGCAAGGGAGACAGGGGGGGCGCGGGGGATTATCCGATATTGCCGTACGGCAATATCAGTTATACTAGTTATTATTATTATTATAATCCCCCGCCGCGAGCGGGGGATTATATTGATATTGTTCGTTTTATTATTATTAAGAATTTACCTATGGTAAATTCTATTTGTTTTTGCTATTCTTTTTATTATTATTATTTATTCAAAATGGGCTTACGTCTATGAAAGTGTTTTCAGTTGATAGGCCAGTAGTTGGGCATTGCGTAATTGCTTTCTCAATGTCATTTTCACAGTTGTCATTTTCACAGAGCCGTTCAAAGTCGAAAATTAGTAAACTTTAAAGGCTTATAACTCAAAAAGTATTTAAGATAATAAGTCAAGAGTCAAAATCCTGTGATAAAAAGTTGTTGTCAACATTTTGTTCCCTGGTCATATGACAGTTGGTCTAACGGGTAAGGGGTTATTGACACATGAGCTGTTTTCAGTCTGTCACTGAGATCTCAAGTTATGTAATAGATAGGAATATGGTGGTGGTGGCAAAAGTTTGCCAGTATCTGGGGCCAGTGCTGACTGTAATATGGTTTGGATTTATGCAATAGATTTGGAAATATGGGATTTTTTCAAAATCAAGTCTGCAATATTTGGGTGTAATTGTAAAATTTCCATGAAGGAGTAGTCTGAGGTGATCAAAATGTATAAGGAACTACCCTTAACTTTTCCCAAAAAGACTATATTGACCAAAAAATTTGACCTATTGGTCATATTGAAGGTGATATGAGCCATTAAAGTTTAAAAAGTTGAAGTTTTGAAAAATTCTGAAAATTATGTTATTTTCCACCAATCCTCTTAAATCTTTGAGGTCTACTGGTCAGTAATATGGTTATCAAAAGCCCCCTATTAGAATTGCTTCATATCCTCAACTAAATTTGTAAAAAATTGTGAAAAATTTTACTTTGCGACTTACATGACATTTTGCATAAATGATTTTATTTGAGTGGGAAATATCACTCCTACAGCTTTCTGTAAATTAAATGACCCCCCTCTATCACATGCTGGCAACACATGAGCACATTAATTTTCACCTGTGACAATTTCCGCAAGGTCAAATTTGAGGTCAAAGATGAAATGAAAATTGATCATTTTTACAAATGATTTTTTTTAACTAGCAAGGAAAGTTCCAATTTTTTTCATTTTAATTGACAAGCTTGACCAAATACTTGCGGTAAGTTGTGGAAAATGGCAAGTCTGTACGTACAGTCAACTCTAAGCAATAAAGGTCAAAAGGTCAGAAAAATGAAGAAATGGTCAGCAAAAAATTCATTTTCACATGATGCAGGTGAGACGGTTTCACACTCCAACACTCAGTGGCCGCATTAATTAGCATACATTAGCCATATGTGACCTGCTCCACCAAAATGGGTTCAAAGTCGGCCTCCTTTCATATTTAGGTATGAAAATGCCTTTATTCTACTTGAATTGAGCTTTAAAATGATGTTTAGTATGTTTTGATATCTATATCCAATCCATAGATATGGCACCTCAAACATCGATGATACAAAACATCAAACTATGAGAAAATGGCATTTGAATTTCCCCCCATTACAATAAAAGAACTAAATAAATCGAGAGGGACACTCAATTTAGACAATTTAAAATCAATTTTTGGTTAAATGGTCTTAATTATTCACAGAAAATTACTTTTGCTAAAACGTGGTACCAACAGCTAAAAAACATCAAAATGTGACCTTTTGACACATTTTGCTCATTTCTGAGAAATATGTAAAGCCTACTTTGAACTCATTTTGGTGGAGCAGGTCACATATATGGAGTGCTCTTCTGGCCGGTTCAGGTGACGGGGCCAGTGACCACTCACATTAGTGTCTTATGTTTATATATACATAATGTTGTCTCAAATGACTGAGTTCGGAGTTGAGGTCAGGAGTCAGACTTAGGAGTCACGAGTTGGAGTCAGGAGATGGAGTCAGAAGTTGGTGACAGTAGTTGGAGTCTCTGCCCTAGGACTCTGCCAAAGACCTCTGCTCGAGCACTCTGAGGCAGGAATCTGAGTCAGGACTGTTAGTCAGGCCTGTGAGTCAAGCCTGTGAGTCAGGACTGAGTCGGGACACTGAGTCAGGCCTGTGAGTCAAGACTGTGAGTCGGGACTGTGAGTCGGGACTGTGAGTCGGGCCTGTGAGTCAGGACTTTGAGTCAGGACTGTGAGTCAGGACTGTGGGTCAGGACTGCGGGTCAGGACTCGGAGTCAGGACTCTGAGCCAGGACTCTGAGTCAGGACTCTGCCTCCTCAGTCCTGAGTCCTGGCTCTGAGTCAGGACTCTTGAGTCAGGACTCGGGAGTGGGGACTTGGAGTCAGGACTGGGAGTCTGGAGTCTGGACTAGGAGTCAGGACTCTGAGTCAGGACTCTGAGTCAGGACTCTGAGTCAGGACTCTGAGTGAGGACACTGAGTCCTGGCTCTGAGTCAGGACTCTTGAGTCAGGACTCTGAGTCTGGACTCTCAGTCAGGACTCCAAGTCAGGCCTCCAAGTCAGGACTCTGAGTCAGGACTGTGGGTCAGGGCTCTGGGTCAGGACTCTGAGTCAGGTCTCTGAGTCAGGACTCTGAGTCAGGACTCTGTTGAGTCTGAGGAAGGATTTGGCATCAGCAGTTGAAGTCGCAACTCTGAGCCCGGAGTCTGAGTCCGGCATCAGAGAAAAGAGTCAGCGTCTGGACTGAGAGTCAGTAGTCTGAATTGTAGATCTGATCAGGAAGCTGACCAGGATTCAGAGTAGGAGTCGGAGTCATGGTGAGGAGTCAGAGTCCGCATGTGTCTGTAAGTCCGTCTGTTTCATCCACCTGTCCATCCGTCCATTGTCTGTCCGTTTCCAGGCAAAGTTTAGTTAAAAGTAAAGGTAAAGTCCATTTGTCTGTCAATTACAGGCAAAGTTATGTAAAGGTAAATTCTTTGTAATTGTCCCTGATGACAATTACCGTGTTCTCTAGTTCTTATTCTTATTCTTATTCTTATTCAGCTCAGGAAAACTGCGATTACTTCAAAACTATTAGAGATATTGGTTTACAAGTGAAGGGTAATATGCAGCTCCATTGCGCGCTACTGCTTACGAAATTTCATGATCAAATTTCATGACACTTATGAGTTATGAGCAAAAGATAAAAAAAATTTCCGGCGCAGGTTTCTGAGAAACTACGCATAACTGGGACCTGCTGATTTTTTCTAAGATACCTTGACAAAGTCTCCAGTGCAGAAAGGCGTCTCGTGGAGATTTCATGAATACATTTCAAGATATGATTTTTTGAAAATTGGACATCCCGAAAATTGACTGAAATTTTTCTGAAAAACAGGGAAGGAATGCTTGTAGAAAGCTGAAAATGGGTATACTTACAGACCTACTCTAGTGTACCAACTTCACAAAGTTACGGACCGCTCGGACAAACGGTCTCGGAGCTACGGACGTCCAAAAATCCAATTTTCAAGTGCTCATATCTCGGTCCCTATTTAAGCTACAGCAAAGTATCACATATCACAAGAAAGGTCTGTTTCTTAGCTTTCCAATGATGTATAGCATAATAGTGTCAGACGCTCGACGTAGAATCGCGTCGGACATTGAAAATTTCATGTCACTTTTTGGGCCTAAAAAACCTTTTCGGCTCAAAAAGTCGATGAAATTCTTCATGCACGTCCATGAATATTTTATGTGGGATACCCATATCAGCCCTCCATATTATCCCCAAAGATCAATTACCTACATCAAATAGTTTTTCCTGGAGAATTTTTTGAATTTCAAAATTGAAATGTACATTGCTCCGCTTCTGGTTATTCGAATTTCATGAAATTAATACCAAAAGATGCGTAAAATTATGGCCTTTACTGTCCTCTAAGGAAAAACACCTCTTCTGAATAGCCAATTTCAAATAAATGATTTTTTATATTCAATTATAACTCATGAACTATTGTTTCAGATCACTTAAAACTGAATGTACATGTTGCTAATTTTTTGCCCTTTTTTGTGGTATAAGGGCATCCTCATATCTCCAATACTTTGCTGGTAAAATAAAGCTAAAAAAAGTATTCACAGATGCATGTAAGTCATATACTGTCTCACTGCCACCTTTCCCAGCAGCTGACCTTGTGCCTGCCACGACATTTCATAGGCATATGCACCAGCAAGATTACTACATTCATACATGGTATGAAGAATTCATCATGACGGATATGAACTGGAAGGACGGAGTAAGCAGGGCAGGGGAGATAAGGGGGGGCGCGGGGGATTATCCGATATTGCCGTACGGCAATATCAGTTATACTAGTTATTCTTATTCTTATTATTATTCAGCTCAGGAAAACTGCGATTACTTCAAAACTATTAGAGATATTGGTTTACAAGTGAAGGATGATATGCAACTCCCGTGCGTGCTATTACTCACAAAATTTCATGATCAAATTTCAAGACACTTATGAGTTATGAGGAAAATACAAAAAAAATTTCCGGCGCAGGTTTCTGAGAACCTAAGCATAACTGAGACCTGTTGATTTTTTGTGAGATACCTTGACAAAGTCGCCAGTGCAGAAAGGCGTCTTGTGAAGATTTCATGAACACATTTCAAGATATGATTTTTTGAAAATTTGACATCCCGAAAATTGACTGAAATTTTTTTGAAAAACAGGGAAGGAATGCTTGTAGAAAGCTGAAAGTAGGTAAACTTACAGACCTACCCTAGTGTACTAACTTCACAAAGTTACGGACTGCTCGGACAAACGGTCTGTGCGCTACGGACGCACAAAAACTCAAACTTCAAGTGGCCATATCTCAGTCCCTTTTTTAGCTACAGACTAGTTTTACATATCACAAGAAAGGTCTGTTTCTCAGCTTTCCAATGGTATATAGCATTATAGTCTCAGACGCACGGCGTAGAATCGCGTCGGACATTGAAAATTTTTTGTCACTTTTAGCACTCACAAAAGTGTTTTAGGCTAAAAAATCTATGAAGTACTTCATGGATGTTCATCAATAATTTATGACGGCTACCCAGGTTGGGCCTCCATATTGTGCCAAAAGGAAATTTGCCTACATCAAATACTTTTTCCTAGAGAATTTTTTTAATTTCAAAATTGAAACGTAAATTGCTTAGCTTCTACTTATTCAAATTTCATGAAATTAACACCAAAAGATGCGTAAAAATACAGGCTTTTGACTTGCGTAAGGGCATTCACGTCACGCAAACACCCTATTTTACATAGCTCATTTTACATATTCAATCATAACTCATGACTTACTGCTTCAAATCAGTTACAACTCATAAATCATGTTGCTAATTTTTTGGCCTATTTTGTGGTATAAACACATCCACCTATCTCGAAAAAAATAAATTTCGAACTTTTAACAGATGCATGTGGTCTGCAGTCGGGGCCATCCTGTCTCAGTGCCACCTTACAAGACCTAACCTTACTGTACTGTCAAAGCAGCTGAACTGGCGAATAATATACATTGTACATTGAAAGGGTATGATGCATATGAGGGTTTCACATAGGCTGTTATATTGTGTATTAGTGCAATAGACTTATTAGGGCAGGCAGGGACTATTGTAATGATGTGATGTGCCCTCGTGGAATCGAAGTTCATCCCCCAAAAACCAGGCCAGGGGACATACACAAAAATAGTGGACATGAATTTCAAAAGAAGCGTATGCAGGCCTGGGGGTAATACGGGGCCCGCGGGGGATTATCCGATATTGCCGTACGGCAATATCAGTTATACTAGTTATTATTATTATTATTATTAAGGAGGGTACTTAATTATTAATCACAACGTGCGTGAGGGGGGTATAAAATTTTAATAAAAGAAAGGGGGACGTACTAAAAACCTGCATGGAATATATGAGCGGTCAAATAAGCATGAAACCAAAGGGGGGTATAAATTTTTGACAGAAAGTTCCAACAAAACTCCTAACCCTCCTCCCCTGCCCAGAATCATAAATTCTGAATGGTCCCTCAGGACAGGATGGTGGCCCAGTGATGAGGCTAACATTCACAAGAAAATCACAGTGGGAATCAGATCAGGGACCCCAAAATTAGTAGCCCATTGTCCTGCCGTCTGAGCTGAGCCCCTCCTCTGAGAAAATGTTACATTCACAATTATACATGTTTATTTTCTGTATAAACAGTCATTACATGGATCACCTGATTAATCGTCTGAATGCACAGTATTGGACTTGCAGAATGTGTGTACTAAAAATGTATGAAACACAAAGTGAAACTCTCACTTGAAACTGCTAAAGTCAGTCCCTGTTAGGAGATCAATGGCTTAGAATTCCATGCCATTGCATGGTCACCTATGTAATTTGCTATGTCACTTATCAGGAGAGTGTGGTGTCATACCTTCTCTCGACCAATGAAAATTGCAAGAAAATTGATGTATTTTCTACCTCAAATGTCTAGAAATATGAAATCATCTGTAATGCCACTGTGTTACAAATAAAAAAGTGGACTTGCGCACAGGGAAATATGCAAAAATCAATAAAACAGAGAGCTGGGAAATGTAAGATTTAACCAATGTGGATTAAGTAGCAGTAATATAAACAAAGTAAAATTGTTAACGATCCTTAATTATTGAGTTTGAGTAAAAACAAGTTCTTCACCAAAAGGAGAAGGGTGCTCCATTAGTTAAAGGTGATAGGGCCGCTGATTTTATGCTAAATCATACTATTAGGAAAGAAAATACGTAGAATGAAAGGAAAAAAGGAAGAGTGAAAGGAGAAATGGAAGAGGAAAACAAAGGCATAAAACGAAATATAAGAAGAAACAGAATGGAAAAAAAGGAGAGATGGAAGAAAGGAAGAGCAAAGAGGAGAAGAAATTAATGAATGGATGAAGTAAGGAAAGAACAGAAGAAGGAAGAAAAGAGAGGGGAAAGAGAAGGGAAAAGAAAGGGAGAATAGATTACAAGAAATAAAGAAAGAAGAAAAGGGTTGAAGAATATCCTAAAGGAAGAAATAAAAGGAGAAACAAAGGAGGAAGGATGGGAAAAAAGAAGGAAAAAAAGAAGAAATAATAGAAGGAAGAAGAGAAGGAAGGAAAGAAGGAAGAAAGACCACGTTAGGGTGGGGGATGTGCTGGGGTACCTGGCTTTGAAGTCTTCCAGTTTGAGGTGGCTAAGGTCGATGTTGTTTGGGGTTCATATGCAGACTGGGGCGACTGAGAGATTGTAGAGTATCAAGTACAGTATGACTCGAAATAGAGTATGACTACCCCAGCAGGAAGAAAGAATCAGCCACTACTTTACCCTTTCACACCTTTTGGCTCCCTCCAAATCACTTCCTCCTTTTACCTACTTTAAACTACCTTATAAGTTATATATAGATAGATACATGGTTATAGATAGATAAATTCACAGATTTGAACCTCATCATGGTAAAGCAGCCGTGAGACAAAGTGATGGGTCTGGTTGATAAAAAAATTGCCGGACTGAAAGGTTTACTGCGCATGGGTCACATTTACTAAACAAACCTCCAATGAGTTAGAGAGACTGAAATATTTTATATCCTTGATCCAGCTGACAAGGCAGTGAATATCATATTCATTTGTAAGAGGTGATATTTACAGCAAATATTACAGCATGGCTGTAAGTGGAACAAGGCGAAGTCAGGCCATAGTTAATATCACAGGTTTATTCTCATCCATCAGGTTAACATTCTCATCAAAGTAATTCTCATGTAACCTTTATAGCATTAAAACCATAGAAACCATGTAAACTGTGACACTGCAATAGAAATAAAACACTATTACCAGATATCCTAAGCTAAGTTACTATAAACTAAATTTAAATACACACAAATGACAAATACAATGTATAAGAAATTAAATACCTTTTTTTCTGGCCTGTCTATCTCAAATCATGTCTGTTGCTCTAAATGAATCTAAAGGAAGCCAGTTCAACACTATGGGTTTTCACAGTTATTGAAACCACAAACTGATACATTAACTCAAGTGACCAACAGATCTAAACAAAGTCTATGACAGTTTTCAAACTATGAAACATTTGTACAGAGTATGCTATTCAATGGAATGTTGGCTTTCACAGCAAATGTGCACTGAACTAAACATTATTGGCAACAGAAATCCGCTGTCAGCTTATAAACATGCAAGTGCCTCTGAGGATATAATAAGACATCAGCACATACCAATAAAGGTCTTTGCAATAAATGGTCCTAAACTATGGAACGATCTTCCCCCACAATTGAGAAATATTTTACGGAATATAAAAAGGGTCTCAAAACTTTGTATTTTACTCATTGTTATATATCGTAATTTTTAGTCGCCATTTTAAATATTTTTAATGGTTTTATCCTATGTCAAGCTTTTTAACGGTTTTATATATACAGTTTCTGTGAAAATTATTGCATGATACATTTTAATTTTTACTGTCAGAGTGCATAGAGATTATGTTTTATGATGTAATGCACTCTACAAAAGAAATTTATTATTATTATTAATCCATATACATGACTTATTAATGAGTCTCACAAAATACCAAATGTGGTCAATTTTTCTGAGTTACCTGCACCTAAGGGACCGTTCAGAATTCATGACTGGGGAGAGGGATTTTTATCAGAACCCGCCAGAAATTGATACCCCTCCCCTTGGGATTCATGCGGATGTTTAGCACCCCACCCCTTAAGTATCATGCGTATTTTTAGTACCCCCCCCTCAATGTACAAAGCAATATACAAATAACACATATGGCCTGGTGCAAATTTTTGTGTATTTCAGGTGAAGCCAGCTTTGTATCTGCTACAAAACCATAAGAAATAAGTGTATTATATCCTACTATACCTTTTTATGTTGACAACTATTGTGTCGGTAAATGTTTCAAATTTCAGGGCAATCGGACCATTGGTTGCAGATTTTTGAGGTCTGGAAGGTCCAGAAAATGACCATTTTTTAGCATTTTAGCGTGACATGCATATTTTGTGCGATGTTGAACCCTTCATTTGGAAAATAATGTGTAACAATTTGTTATTGGAAAGTATGCTGAAATGTGGTCATGGGAATTCTGGTTCTGTGACTGTCAATTGCACTTAGATACTCTGTGTATTTGTCAAATTGTATCAATGACACTCCAGAGTGACAAATGAAGCCAAAAATTTTAATTTTAGCAATTGCTGTTCAATGACTCTGTGTACCTGTTGGTTTTTCGTACTGTATGTAGTAATAGCTCTCCGAGTCTAGGTTGAGGTCCCCTCTATTGAATATTGCACCTAATTTACTTATATATATGTCATAACTACTTGCTTGCATCATTTTTTTTTGCTATGTTAGAGTTGTCCCGACCCTAACACTATGTTTGCAGTGGCACCCAGTCCCACACATGCAGCCTACATAACCATTTTTGCCACAACATTTTTCTTCAGTGGTGTCTCAATCATAGTGCACCAAAAGGACTTTCCCAGCCTCTCTTAATTCTTAGACAGTGTTGAAAACTGTTGCATGTCCCCACCCTAACACCTGTGTCCAGACCCTAACACCTTCTGTTTTTGCTTTAAACCAATGATTATATTTACTGCTTGCTATTCACAACGAGCCATGACAGACTCTGGAAGTCCTCTGAATCATTAGAGATGACACAAAGTGCCAAAAGGACCTCAGAAATCGTTTGGAGCTGCAGCAGCAGGGAAAATAAAGAGTAACTTTATCATATTTTATAAGATTATACAATAACCTCCTTTAATGAATGAACTAGTCTATAAAAAATTTAAAATTAACTTCAGAACAATGCGTTAACCCAGGGAGGTGACCAGAGACTGGGAGGCCAACGGAACAACCTTAAACCATTATCAGTACCACCTCGATGTGCAATATCTTGGCAGTATAAATCAATTGCAGATCCATTAGATATTTTTAAAGGCTTCTAAAAAAGAGTGAACTGTTGAGATGACTGCTAATATCTCGGCCAATCTCAACCAAAATTAGTGTGACAAATTTCAAATAAATTTATGAAAATTCTTAATAAAATGGATGACACAGATCTGCGCAGAAATAATATCATAAAGACAGAAACAGGAGGCCTTGTTTTAATGAGCCCAAAAACTTCAAATCAAGAAAACTAAATTTGCAATTAATAAGAGTCTCTGGAAAAAGTTGGTCTCCCAGTGACACCAATTTGGCAATGACTGGGAGACCAAATCTGTCAACTGGGTCCATTTGGTCTCCAGTTACTATGTTAAAAAATGCGCCGGAGGTGACTTAAAGATTTATATTGTGGTCTTGATTGTATAAACTTTACACATTATTCGGAGCTTATTATTTGAACTCTGCACGTATATATGTATATATATATATATATATCCTTTTTCGGATTATTTTATTGTATTAAATGGTATATCTATAGCAATTCTGTTACATGCTAATGGACACCTTTCATATGACATTCTGTTTTCTGAGTGGAAGTCTTGTGCATGCAGACGGTTAAAGAGCGGCTATGCTTTATTGTTATCATGGTTTAAGTTAACCTACCCCTTCTTTGATGATGCCAGTAAACCTTGTACAATATTTTCCGAAATGTATCCTGTGTATATGAAATAATTAGCAGTTGAACTGCATGTTTATTGGTAGAGTTGCATCTTATGTCCTGACCCTGACGCCTGAAACAAAATTTTCAGTGCCATATCAGCATGTAACAGCTTCAAGACCAATAACTGTATCTATTAGAAATTTGAACTGCAGACTAAGCTATTTATGCAGAGCAACATTTTTTCATCTGTGTCAGTATTGAAACGTGTAAATCTTTGTTTGGGGAATGTTCAATTCTATCTTGTGTTAAGACTGGGCTAATATTGGAGAAAAATGGCACTCTCGATAATTTGGAACTATTTAGACAGTTTTTTGTCCCACCAAAATATGCGTGTATATCATACACAGCCATACAGGTTCAGAAAAAAATTAAATAGAACTCATATACAATGCTTACATGTATGACAAACTTAATCATACCAGATTTTTATGCAATTTTGTGGCTTCTTTCGTTGAAAAAATCACAATATCTCTTTCGGAAATCATTACTTAACCCTGATATTTTGTTTATTTGCAGCCGCATATATATACTTTAAATTGCAGCAAAATTCCACGCAAAAGGAACACCTTTATTTTTCACCTCCTTGTCACGCTCTTATTTGCACCAGGCCATATAATGTAGATGTGCCCCTTCGACAGTCACATGCACAGATTCTCGGACTTTGGCGCGTAAAAGAGCGTGAATAAATGGAGTGTATGTGTGTTTAAAATTAGTACCCCCCGGGAAACATCTGTAAAAAGTTAGTACCCCCTCGGCCAAACTCCAACCCCCCCCCTTTATAAATTGTGAACGGTCCCTAAGCTCAGATACATTGCAGCGTCATGACTGTGTTTCTACCATCAAGGGTCTTGAATAGAATAGGATAGAATAAAATAAAACTTTATTTTGAGTCGCCATGTATAAATAAAACAATAGCTTCAAGCTAATTAGCGACAATAAAAACGAATTATAACAATAAAACTACTAAAAACAAGTAAACACTAACAAAAAGGGATGAACATGTCATTATTATCGATCCAGTAACTATGTATCCTTCAATTTTTTTGCTCAGACGGACAGCATGAGGTCATGCTGGTTCAGGTTAGCTATTGGTCTGGCAGCTCTGTGTGATGTGCAGCTGAAGAGCATGACATCATGCTGATCAGCAAATCAAATTGGCAGGTATAATTAGCAACAACAAGCGGTTAAAGCAAATCCTTATTGCTTATTGCGCCTAAGCGTGCCAATCCACTATCAACTTGCGACTGATTTTGATGACTTGTGACGATGCATTTGGTCAGGGTTGGTTGATTTTGTTAGTCCCCGTGTTTATGTTTCACACCTGTTCCAGTACACAATTTCTCCAGAAGCACACATCCCTGAATTTAGGGAGCTCACTGGGATCAAATTATTACGAAATGAACGATAAATGCATATTATCCTACATAGGATCAACAAAATAATAATAATAATAATAATAATAATGAATATAACTTAGAATTATTATTTCAATGTCTGCAACTGAATCCCTGGTACAGTCAGCCAGGTAAGCAGTTATGGTCAGTAAGTTAGTTTTGAGTCTGTCAGCCAGTTAGTCAGCAAGTCAGACAGCCAGCAAGCCAAGGAATAAGGCACCCATTCCGTTAGCAAGCCAGCCAGCCAGTCAATCAGTCAATTAGTCAGCCAATAAGTAGACCAGTCAGGAAGAAAAAACGGAAATGTCCGAAGGAAGGAAGGAAGGAAGGTAGGAAGGAAGGAAGGTAGGAAGGAAGGAAGGAAGGAAGGAAGGAAGGAAGGAAGGAAGGAAGGAAGGAAGGAAGGAAGGAATACAATTATATACAAATGGAAAATTTTGATGGGACAGAGATGGAATGTGATATAGGCCCTATAATATGGGATGATTATTATGTGCAGGTCTATTGGTACATGTCCATTTCTGTGCAAGGTCAATATGTTTTTAATTAAGACCATTTCTATAATTCTATAATTCAAAAGCATTTCTTATTTTTTATCTTATTTAATTTCCTCTGGCAATTGCTTTGCTACTCCCCTGGTATTGAGAGCTGCATTTCTTAATCCCCAAGACTGGTCTGTCTTGAGTATGTTCAACCAAGCATAGAATTGTACAGCGTCACAAGGGCCACTTGGCAAGTGAGCAGTGGAAATGATCTGGCACGGTTAGGCGCAAGAAGCAATAAGAGTTTGTGTCACTCGAATTTTGTTGGTTTTTGTTATTCGTTGCACCTGAGTATCCAAACAATTGGTCCAAGTTTCAGTTATAGTTTTGGATTCCTGGTGATTGAGTATGGCGATACGCTGCATTGACCTTCAAGCTGGGATTTGACCAACTGTGATATATTTGGTGAAAGTCTTGTTTGTGTTTTACAGCTATTCACTAAACTCCTCCCCAGCTGAGTGATGTGCATTCAGTTGATGCATATTGAGGAGAGATATTGAGATCTGATATTCTCTGCTACATATTATAAAACCTTCCTCTTCTGTTTCCCATCTTCTTCCAATAAGATTCCCAATCAAGCCACCCTGACATCACATGGCATGCTTTGAGTATACATGTATGCCATTGACTAAATGATAATGACACTGGAGCCTTCACAATGTTAATTTAGTACAATTTAAGAGCAACTGCTTGATGTCAGGCAGCTGACTCTCCGACCAATCAGAATGTACATATAGCTTGACGTCACCGAAAAAGCTTTGCATTACAAATGGTTTTTCTTCTCACACCTTAACTGACCAATAGCCACCCAGTCTCAGCATGACATCTAGCTTTCAGTCTAAGAAAAAAATTGAAGGATACATAGTTATTGGATGGATAATAACTATCACAAACTGATGACAAGCTGATGACAAATGCCTGGCTGCGGTATATCAGTTTATGAAAATTAACTGCTAAGGTATACATAGTATAAGATCCTCCTATTAGTCAGGGTTCTTAGCTGAAAAATCATGCATTTTGTGATACAGCTATGAAATTCGGCACAGGGATTTAATCAACATAAGTGGTCATTTTTAGATGTTATTCTAAAAAAGTACTAGTCACTCAGAATATTACATCTGCTGTATTGTCTTATATAGTGAAAAAAAATTATAGGGACTCAAAGACTTAAAATAGTGGGGTGACCAATGAGATCAAAGGTCAAGGTCACATGATGGGGTTAAGGCCAAATATGGAAAGCGGGAAAATTATGAGAAATATTTGAAATAATCCACTATTGTGAGGCAGCTATTGCTGATACCTAGCCTTGTAATACATCATTTGAAAGGTATTTGGACACTTTTCAAAATTTTGATAACAGTAATGTTTCCATGGCAACCAGGAAAATGTAATCGTAGCTTAGTTACCAATGATTCAGCTATTTCAAGATCATGATTCTGGCAGAAAAGTTGCCCAAAGCAGCAATTAAGATGCATGATAGGTTAGGTTCTCCAACTTGAGGCCTGTTGTCCTTCTGAAAAAATATTAAACGTAAGGTCAAAGGACAAGGGCACATAATCAGATGATTCCAAACTTGATTTTCGGCCTAAATATTGAATTAAATACAAATAAACATACCATAAACAAAAATGCATTAGATATGACAAAGCAATGTGATATTAACTTGAAGCTAATCCTTCATTTTTAACAATATGTGTATTTTATTGTATCTACTTGTAAAATTTCGGGCATTAAATTGGAAAAATCTTCATTGATATGCCTGTGAAACACTACAACCTTGACCCAATACCCACAATGTCCCACATTGTTACTGCTGCGTGGAATGCATGGATGAATTCCTCCCTACCCTATCATAGCTGAAATAGTCAACAATACATTACTCAGAGAAGGGAGAATGCCTAGTGAACTGACACATTAATAGCACTTGTTCTTTTTCAGCCAAGTCTCTGTAATTTCTACAACAGAAAATCTTGTGTTCAATGTTCAATGTCAATGATGTTTCTTCATTGTTCCTCTCCTATACCCGTCCTTAGACAGGTACAATGCCAGTATCAAATAATATGTGTGTGTGTGACTCACTTTTGTTTCTTACATTTATTTTAGTTCTTTGAAGCCACTTTTGGAGAAGGTGTGGGAAAGATTTTTATCCAGCTCCACTCAAAGTGTCAGCGATTTTCTGAGCGTTGAGCATCTGGGATTAATGTTGAGGATTCTCAGGATGTTTGGTGAGTACTGGACGTTACATTAGTGTAAAAATAAAATAGTAGATGATCTGCTAGGATGGCCTTTCCGGATAGGACAGGCAAGTACACTTTTAAATGCAGGGTTTTCAAAATGACTCTAGAGTGGTTATTCCTGGTATAGTCAGGTCACATTTTCAAAAAAGTGAACACCCCAAGGCATTTTTTAGTAGAAGCAGGCAACAAGTTGATTCTTGTGTAAAATTTTCCGTAGATTTCAAATTTCACTGTTGCCAAGCTGAAATATGACTCCTTAACCCCCTAATTAGCATAAAACAAGATGGCCGCCAATTTCCTTAGTTTAGTGATAATTTGGCTTCTACTTGCACTAGGAGAACAAGTAAAAGGTGCATTTTGATGTTTTTTGACCTGCTGAGTTCAAATTTGATGACCACAGAGTTGAATTATGACTCCTTAACCCCCTAATTAGCATAAAACAAGATGGCCGCCAATTTTCCTGATTTTTCCTTGTTAGTAATATTATTACTTCTAATTGCACTGGAGCAACAAGCAGAAGGTGTATTTTGAGGTTTTGACCTGCTGAATTCAAATTTTGACTCTAAAAAGCTGAATTATGAATTATTCACTCATAATTAGCATCAAACAAAATGGCCGCCTATTTCCATTGTTTTGCAATAGTTTTGCTTTTGATTGCGCCAGCACATCAAGTGACTCACTTGATGTGAGGAGTGTATTTTTATGGCTTTGACATCTTGAATACAAATTAGGCAACTACAAAATAGAAATATGACCCTTCACCCACAATTAGCATAAACAAGACGGCCAAAAATGCCTGCTTTGCAGTAATTTGTCTCTTGACTGCAACAGGACACAAATTCAAAAAAAGCCTCTGGACTTTTTTTTCTTTGCATTTCCTGTGAATACTTGGTAGCCATGCTAGAAGTGGGCTATGGGGGGAGGGCTTTCATTTGGCACCTTGGTTTCATTTTTATTAAAACTGTCAACCCTCCGAAAGCTAAATAAGTCAGTGTCCAAAATATCCTCTGAAACACTAAATCCTCCCATATATTTTCAGTTTCTCCTATCCTAATCACTATTTAAGTCATTTGAACCAGTCAAAATGGATGTATAGCCCTTGATGTCAGCTTTCATTTGGCATCTTTGTATCCTTGTATCCTACAAGTGTCAACCCTCCAAAAGCTAAATAAATGTTCCTGTCAGTGTCAAAAATTTCATCCGAAACACAAAATCCTCCCATGTATTTTCAACTTCACCTGTCAGAATCACTAGAAAACTCATTTTAACCATTCAAAATGCATTTAAATGTATAGCCATTGATATCAGCTTTCATTTGGCACCTTTGTTTCCTTCTTACTGCAACTATCTATCCTCCAAAAGCTAAATAAATATTATCGTCAGTATCAATAATCTCCCAAGAAACACAATCCTCCCATGTATTTAAAATTTTACGTATCCTAATCACTGAAAAATTCCTTTTTATCCAGTCAAAATGGATGTCGATGGATAGCCCTTGATGTCAGCTTTCATTTGGCACCTTTGTTTCCTTGTTACTGCAACTATCAATCCTCCAAAAGCTAAATAAATATCACCGTCAGTATCGATAATCTCCCAAAAAACACAAAATCCTCCCATGTATTTTCAGTTTCACCTATCCTAATCACTGGAAAATTCCTTTTTAACCAGTCAAAATGGATGTGGATGGATAGCCCTTGATGTCAGCTTTCATTTGGCATCTTTGTATCCTTGTTACTGCAAATATAAATCCTCCAAAAGCTAAATAAATATCCACAAATGGATGTCGATGGATAGCCCTTGATGTCAGCTTTCACTTGGCACCTTGATGTCTGCAACTGTTAAGCCTCCAAGAGCAAAATAAATGTAGCTGTCAGTTTCCAAAATCTCTCCTGAAACACAAAATCCTCCTATGTATTTTCAATTTTACCTAACTTAATCACTAGATAAGTCATTTTAACCGGTCAAAATGGATGTGAATGGAAAGGCCTTGACATCAGTTTTCATTTGGCAACTTGATATATCCTTGTTACTGCAACTATCAACCGTTCAAAAGCTAAATAAACATTACCATTGTGTCGATAATCTCTTAAGAAACACAAAATCCTCCCTTTATTTTTTATTTCACCTACCTAATCACTGGAAAACTGATTCTTTACCAGTCAAAATGGATGTGGATAGATAGCCCTTGATGTCAGCTTTCATTTTGCACCTTGGTTTTGTTGTTACTGCAACTGTCAATCCTCCAAAAGCTAAATAAATGTTCCTGTCAGTGTCGAAATTATCATCCAAAACGAAAAATCATCCCACGTACTTTCAATTTCACCTATCCTAATCACTAGAAAACTCATTTTAACCAACTCAAATGGATGTCAATGGATAGCCCTCGATGTCAGCTTACGTTTGGCATCTTTATTTCTTTGTTCTCGCGATTGTCAACCCCCCCAAAAGCTAAATAAATGTTCCTGTCAGTGTCGATAATATCATCCGAAACCCTAAATCCAACCTTGTATTTTCAATTTCACCTATCTCAATCACTAAAATACCCATTTTTAACCAACCCAATATGATGTGGATGGATAGCCTTTGATATCAACTCTCATTTGGCAGCTTTATATCCTTGCTACTACAACTGTCAACCCTCCAAAAGCTAAATAAATATTACTGTCAGTGACTCAGTGTGGATAATCTCCTGAGAAACACAAAATCCTCCCCATGTATTTTCAATTTCACCTATCCATATCACTATAAAACATATTTTAACCTACCCAAATAACTTGTCTGAATTGTATATGCTAGGGGTTGAAGGAGTCATAAATCAACTATGTAGTTTTCAGATTTGTGTTCATTGGATGTAAAAACATTAAAATACACCTTCGACTTGGGGCCCTCGTGCAATTAGCAGCCAAATTATTGTGAAACAAAGGAAATCAGCGGCCATCTTGCTTCATGCTAATCAGGGAGTTAAGGAGTCATACTTCAACTTTGGAGTCATCAAATTTGAACTCAGCAGGTCAAAAAACATCAAAACACACCTTTCACTTGTTGCCCTGGTGCAATTAGCAGCCAAATTATCCCTTAACAAAGGAAATTGGCGGCCATCTTGTTTTATGCTAATTAGGGGGTTAAGGAGTCATAATTCAACTTATTAGTCATCAAATTTGAACTCAGCAGGTCAAAAAACATCAAAATACACCTTTTACTTGTTGTCCTGGTGCAAGTAGAAGCCAAATTATCAATAAACTAAGGAAATTGGCGGCCATCTTGTTTTATGCTAATTAGGGGGTGAAGGAGTCATATTTCAGCTTGGCAAGAGCAAAATTTGAAATCTACGGAAAATTTTACATAAGAATAAACTTGTTGCCTGCTTCTAATAAAAAATGCCTTGGGTACCTTAAATAAGCCATTTTTCTGGAAAAGTGACCTGACTAGTACCTCAACTGACAATTCTTTGGCCCGATTTCACCAACATGTTGGGACCAGTCCAAAATTGAAGGAGACCAGTCTCAAGTGCAAAAACATTTCACCAACATCTGAGTTGTACAAACTTTAAAGAGCTATAAGATACAACAAATAAAGGTAATTTTGTGTCAAACTGCTATGCATTGAGTACATGGGTAATTTCTACCCTCAGTCTGTCGAAATCTGTAAAAAGATAATAAAACAAAATATATAATTAAAATTTTAATTTCAGTATTTCACATTTAAATTGCTGCATGACTTCCATTGGGAAGCTACAAATACAGGAACAATAATCCTTTATTTATTTTCAACTATTTTTATGGTTAAAATGCATATAAACCTACTTGGAACAAGTCTCAATTAGACAGCTGGAAGAGACTCGAGTCAAACAGCATTTCACCAATTTTTTTCGTGTGAGATGTTAAATTGGCTGCCCCTGGTATCAGCATCTGTGGTGGGCAATAAAATATCACTCTTATAGGGTAAATGTGTAACGTGTTGAGGACTCCCCCTCTCTCTCCCATTTTCATCATTCAACACTTGTGAGCACCCAGAACTGGGTGTTATCTATCTCAACTATTTTACTATGTATGTGTGTATGTATTTATCACCTGGTTTGCTGTGAATATCACTGTTTACAGTCAAGATATCAGGGCCTATGATATTGTAAAAAAAACCACCCTTCAAGGGTGATATTTTCTAACAATGGTTATGGCATCACCAGAATTTCAGCTGCCTGATGACGTCACAAACCAAACTCTGGCCGAAACAATAGGATCGTGACGTCATGTCCATTGTTGCTCCATGGTGACATCACATTTTTGTAATGGCAGAAAAAAGTCTCTCTTTCTAAAAAGTTGAGTTAAGGTGGCTCGCTACTCATGGTGCAGCAATGGCGGCGTCACCATAGCAACAGCAGCCTACTGAGCTCTGTGGACTGCTTTTTTGGTTTTTTATAATTCCGTCCGACTGCCGCTTCGTTTGTCATTTGCGTCACTTCTATTGGGGTTTATGGTCGAATAGAAACTTTTTACACGCGATTTTCGGCAAGCAGGCCTAATTTCTAAAAATTGACGTGGAGATATAAATAAATTGTTATCTCAATTTCTATCACGGTAGCAAACCTTCTTTTATGCATTTTAGTGTTCCTAACAATATTTGGAAATTAATGACAAAAAAATGAGAAATCTTATCCCGTCAATTTTTTTTAGCACCATGGTTTATAAAAAAAATTAAAATTGTCAAAATCAAAACTTTTATTCCGAGCCTCTTGGAAAGTCCTTTAAACTAAATATATCTCTTTGAAACTGTAATCAGCAGTTCCATTGAAGTTTCTTCTTTAATTTCATGTTTCATTTCATAATATGGGATGCATGACCACTGAATGGCAGGACAAACTTCACAGAAAGAAAGATAAGAAAAAAATTGAGTTTTTCAGGTTTGCGTGGACTGACTTTCTTGTACATAACCTCAAATATTTTGAAAAAAATACTGGTTGCCACCACTTTTTTTACATATCCTTGCTATAAACTATATTTTGGATCATTCTAAACTATTTTTGAGAAATCCTATCTTAGAAAGTTCACGAGTATGGAGCCAACTTAAAACCAGGTGATAAAAACTAAACAACCACGTGTCAGGGCACTTCGTACAATATCACTCACTTTAGTGTGAATTAATATCACGCTCACCCTGCGGGTTTGAGTGATATTAATTCCCACAACAGCTTGTGATATCTATCTATCTTTATAACTATCCATCTATCTATCTATTTATCTATCTATCTCATGATGCAGGTACAATGAACGTCTTGTACATCAGTTCGAAAAGTATATTTTTAGAACTATAATCATTGTCCTGAAAAGTTTACTTTGATTTAGTATTTTCTCATGTCCATTGTTGCTCCATGGTGACATCACATTTTTCTAATGGCTGAAAAAAGTCTCTCTTTATAAAAAGTTGAGTTAAAACCAGGTGATAAAAACTAAACAACTACGTGTCAGGGCACTTCGTACAATATCACTCACTGAAGTGTGAATTAATGTCACGCTCGCCCTGCGGGTTTGAGTGATATTAATTCCCATAACAGCTTATGATATCTATCTATCTATCTATCTTATAACTATCCATCTATCTATCTATCTATCTATCTCATGATGCAGTTACAATGAACGTCTTGTACATCAGTTCGAAAAGTATATTTTTAGAACTATAATCATTGTCCTGAAAAGTTTACTTTGATTTAGTATTTTCTCTTTGGCAAAAAAATTCCCTGGTCTGACAGGATTAAAGTTAGAAAGATGGTTTTAATGTCAAAAGATACCTATATTAAAGGGCAACCCTAAGTAAAAATAATAATGATAATAATTAGTAGATGTAACCGCGAGCGGTAGCAAAACTTCACCAACTGAGATACCAGTAACTCAACAGACAAAGGTAGATGAGCAAGTAAAAGGTACATGGAAAAGTACACAGGAATCATACATTATTATGTAACATGCATACAGACAAGAATACAAGAATGTTTCCTGTACATTGAGTACATGCAAGTATGCACAGAAAAACGAGTACGTAAACGAGTACATAAACCAGTACATGAACCAGTGCGTGAACCATACATGAACCAGTACATGAACCAGTACATGAACCAGTACATGAACCTGTTCATGAAGTACATGAACCAGTACATGAACCAGTACATGAACCAGTACATCTTCTGCTATTTCTGAGAACATCGATTTTTCAGGGTCATGTGATCTCTTTGACCATCAGAAATACATGAAATTTTCAGGGTCCGGCGATCTTTTAAACCGTCATAGCTACGACAAAATGTTGAGAAGACGAAAACTAGAAGAGAATTCGGCCTTTTCAAATCTGTTTACAGATTCTCTGTATCTTAACTAGAATGGGAGTTATTGCAGATATGGTTCAATTCAGGAATATGAACTTTAGAAATACCTGAAAAATGGTTCAATGAAAACATACATAATTAGCCAGGATTATGTAAACAGATGTTACAAATAGGTCCAGGCAGGTTGATCAAAAAAGGATGATTCCTTCCTTGTCTAAATAATGATATATTGTGAAAATTCAACAAAAAAAAAACATGAAATTTTCAGGGTCCCGCGATCTTTTTAACTGTAGGAGCTATGACAAAATGTTCAGAATGAAAAGTAGAGGAGAATATGGACTTTCCAAATCTGTTTTCAGATTCTCTTTATCTTAAATGAAATGACGCTATCTTTGAGAAATGTGAAAAAAAATCATAAATTTTTCGCTCGTTTTTTGACCTTTTGACCTTTACAGTGCAAAGTAGGTCAATCCGAGGACCTTGTAAATCAAAAGAAGCCTCTAGAGTATTGTAGCAAGGATGTCTACCATTTTTGTAACAATATCTTGATTCCTTCTTTGTTAAAAAATATGAAATGTCAAAAATGTAAAATTTTTTGACATGTTTGACCTGGAGTTTGACCTTGAAAAACATCTTGTAGGTCAAAATAAATATGATTTTCATAATGGCCTTGTATGAAAAAGGGAGGGGTCAGCCATGCATTGTAACCCTGTACAATAAATATTTCCTTGTCAAAAACGCGGAAATGTGTCTTTTTTTAACCTTTGTCGGTTAGCAATCTTAAAATTTTTTTCATAAATCCGGCGAAGGAGATACACAAAATATGATATAATGAATAATCAGGCAGGCCAATGTTCATCTGTCACCAGTAAATCACGATGATATCCTGAAAAGAACATGGTGAAAAAAATTGCTGAAAATGGCACTTTTTCAAACTTTTTCGGGTCAAATGACCTTGAAAAATGAGGTAACATCGATATTTCAAGGTCAAATTCTCAAGGTCACCGATTTTGGTGACGCGGTATGACTTAAAAATTACGTGACTCAAGAACCGGTACTGCCGATGAAAAATAAAAACTCCCGCAGGTGTCCCATGAGTTAGGGCACGTAATGGCACCAATAGGGTGCATCGTCTGCCCCTTAAAAATGAAAAAATTGATATATTCATTTGCACTTTTGTCATATTGTTCCTTTGCCTTTAGAAACATATTCTGCAACATTTCAATAAGATCGGATGTGGCCTTAGGGTGGCACTTTTGTGTCAAAGTTGAGTCCAAAATTGTCAAAAAAAATTATGCTTTTAAAAGTCGCGGTTAGAAATATCTAACTTACTGTTGGTCGTATGGCTTCAATTCATACATCATTGTTCTTAAAAGAAAATTGTCTTTAATTTGAATGGTAGAAAGCTATATTTCTGAAAATTTCTCATGCTTTAGTTTTTTGGAAAGCTGAAAGTTTTGGATTATTCTGACAAAATGTTTGGAAAATCAACTTAAAAGGTCAACTTCTGCCTAACTTTATTACAGATCTCGTATAAGTGTGCCATGTTCCATGTGAATATATGCTCAGATGATGTCTACTGACATCACTATTGGTACTCCAAGCTTGAGTGTTGATTCCAACTGCTACCAACAAGTCAGGCTTATGGGCTGTCTAAGTGTGAATAACAATTGATTAATCTGCATTCATTGGTATGGTTGTTTGATTCAGTTGGAGCAGGTGAAACTGATATGTTTGAGCCACTTGCTTGATCCATCATGGACATTCATGGTGGTCCTGTTGTGAAATTTCTCCTTGAGGGCAGCACCTTGTGGCTTTTCAGCCTTTTAAGTGAGATCTGCGCCAAAGAAACTGTTCAGAATTGATGACTTGAATGGGGATGATGGGGAGATTTTTTGGAAGTGAACGTGGCGGTGTTGCATGGGCATACCAGAGGACGAGAAATGGGGGGGGGGGGGGGGTAGTTGCTCCCCAAAAATTTGGGAAAAGGCCAGACAAGGAGGCTAAGAATTCGATCATCAAATAAACATTATTGGAAATCAGTGATAAGGATGCCCCCAGGTAAAACTCCCTCCCCCTTAGGTCTTAAAAACTGAATGGTTCCTGAGAATATTATTTTTGCAAAGACAAAGCAGTACATGATAACCTCTCAGACCAACAAATGAATATGAGAGTGAATGAATTTGTTTTTTTTGTAAAAGTGCTAAAACTGATAGCAGTTATACACAAAATCCATGCATCATACATAGCTGGATATTGTAACTTTTGGATTTATTCAAAACATCAAACTGAATAATCAATGTTGAGCAACAATCTAACAGCTTATTGTGGATTTGTAATGGTGTGATGAGTACTGTGAAATCATTATGCTGATACTGACATCACAAGAGCACTGTGGCAGTTGAAAAGAACATGGCACACCTATATGAGATCTGTAATAACATAATCATTAGAATAAAACATATGTAACCTGCTCCGCCAAAATGGGTTCAAAGTCCGCCTGCTATCACATTCAGTTGTGAAAATAACTTTGTCCTAATGAATTTTGGCTTTAAAATGATGTTTAATTTGTCTTGATATCTCCACCCAATCCAAAGATATGGCACCTCAAACATTGATGATACGAAACCTTGAACTTTGAGAAAATGGCATTTGAATTTCCTGCCATTACAATAAAAGAACTAGGGAAATCAAGAATGATGCCCAATCTAGATAATTTAAAATCAGTTTTTGGCTAAAATGGTCTTAAATAACGAAAGCAAATTTCTTTTGCTAAAATACGTTACCAACAGCTAAAAATCATCAAAATATGACCTTTTGACACATTTTGCTCATTTCTGGAAAATACAGATTGCCTACTTTGAACTCATTTTGGTGGAGCAGGTCACATATGGAACACTTCGCTGAAGAAAGTAGAAAATGTTATATTTTTTCAAATTAATTATTCATCAAATTCAAACATGCAAATTTGCATAAATTACATGTAAATATGCCAGTGGGGGTCAGTACCCCCCTTCCAGAGGCGTCAGTGCCACACAAGGGATCAGAACCAGAAACAGAAGAGTGAAGACATGCTTTGCACAGCTTATCACTGATGGACTGAAATAGACCATTTGACATGTCGGAAATATGAATATTGTTGCATTTGTTGAATATGTGAAGAGGAACATACTGACCATATCAAAATATTTTTGACACGCCTGTACACCACACAAACTCAGTCTGAAAAAAGCACATCATGCACATGTGGAAGAACTCAAATACAACAAGATCATGTAACGCCACATAAAACGAGAGGCAACAAGTCCCACAACCTTATAATACATTGCAAAATGACAGGTGATGATCCTAAAGCCATTTTCAATGAAATTTTGATGAGACATTATCATAAAAAGCCTGCAATCAACTCAGCACAGTTCTTGAAGTCGAACCATGATGTCAAGAATGCAGGAAAAGCTGACATGAAAATACTCGTAACATTCAACTCAATATGGGAGGCCAGAGCAATATATAGGGAAAGAATACAAGTACTAAAAAACACAGGCATCTTCATAAGTGAAGAGCTTGACAGAAAATTCGTACGTATTCTACCAAGCTAGAAAATTAATGAAACAACTAATGATACACAGCACATGGACAGAAAATGGTGCAGTATTCATCAACGAACAAGAAGAGCTAGCCGGAAGAATAGCAAGCATTCATGATGAAATACTTAAAAAAGCAAAGTCAGAGAGACAGAAAGTAAGAAAACCCAAACACGCAATACTCAAGTTCCAGTTCAAAACGCATCAGTCCAAACTCCCCTATCCCAAGTACAAACTCCCCTATCCCAAGTACCAGTAACTTCACCAAAGATGTCACTATCGACCAGCACTCCACCTGAAAGCTCATCTCCACTATTTTTAGCTGCACCATCTGAATCTACATCACCATCTTTAACTACATCACCACAAATACCTACTTCATTACAAACTATAAGCAGCAGTATCTCTGATGAACAGCTGAAGGAACTAATCGCAAATGCAGTATCTGGTGTCATCACACGATCAAAAAAAGAGAGAAAAAAGAATGATTCTTCTCCTCAAGGAATAATTATGATCAATTCAAAAAACAAAAAACAAAATTGAACAACAAAACACTGCAGAAACAATATCATCTTCATAAATAATTCTTAATTAATATATATTTAAGATTGCACATATCATTAATACACAAAAAAAAATTATTTCAATTGAAAGTCATTCATTAATTTGTAGACAAGATAAGCAGTTCATAATGTTATTTTAAACTGTTATGTCAGTTTCTCTATTGCCTAGCAACCTAGCAAGCAAGAAGCATAACCACCAGGTGGCATAGAGTTGACGCTTACGTAATTGAAGTTTCCAATGTTATCTATTTTTATTTATATATTTCATTTTTTGTTATTATATTTTTAATTAACTATGTAAAATACAAAAGCATGAACATTATTAATATTGCTTTCATAATATTTCAAATTTTGAATATAACCAAAACATTTTGTATTTTGTAAAGGTAGTTCCCTCCAGCGACCATTGCTTGGTCTTTGGGAGCTCCCTCCACATTTTTTATTAATTTTTGTAAATATCAACAACAGTGAAAAATCAATCAATCAATCAATCAATCAAGGTCAGGGTCAATGCCCCTCTTCCACAAGTTTGAGTCAGCTCCCCCTCCTGCAGATGGGGGTCAGTGCCCCCCTTCTGCCAGTGGGGGTCAGTGCCCCCTTTCCATGGGGTTCATTGATACACAAGGTCAGGGTCAGTGCCCCTCTTTTACAAGTGGGAGTCAGCGATCCCTCCTGCAGATGGGGGTCAGTTCCCCTTCTGCCAGTGCGAGTCAGTGCCCCCCTTCCAAGGTTCAGTGCCTACTCAAGGTCAGGGTGTGGGAGTCAGTACCCACTCTTGCAGATGGGGGTCGTTGGTCCCTTTATGCCAGTGGAGGTCAATGCCCCCCTTCCAGAGGGTTTAGTGCCTACTCAAGGTCAGGGTCAGTGCCCCTCTCCTTCACATGAGAGTCAGCACCCTCTCCTGCAGATGGGCGTGAGTGTCCCTTCCACAAGTGGTGGTCAGTCGGAGGAGTGCCCTCCTTGTAAGTAGGGCCCAGTGCCCCCTCCTACAATTGGTGTCACCACACGCACTGGATGCCACGGCATCCAGTGGGTGATGTGCCCCGCTCAATTGTTACAATGTCCACTATGGGTTGTTTTTCAATCGGAGTCTTTTATTCGGGCCAAATCAACTTTGTTTCTGTTGTTATATACCATGCGTTGGATTTCTGAAAATTTTAGGGCTACAAGTATTCTGAATTTTTTTTTATTTGACATTTTGATGATTTAACCAAGTATCAACACTCTGCTCATCCCTCTATTACTGGATTTACAGAACATCCTCTTACTTGTTTAATTTTGGCCAAGAACTTTGTGCGTATCAAGCCGTTTCAAACCAATTTCCTCATTTTTTCGGAGAAGACAAGATTTGACGGAAAGCTGTTTTTGGTGTTTTCCGCGCTACTTGTATCGAGCAGTTGGTACAACTGAAGTGAAAAACTTAAAAAAACCTTGTCTAATTTATTGAATATTTCTGTAAAATAAAGATACTATTAATTTGATGTTATCACTGTTTTAGCCGACCCAATTCCGGAGAGGACAATATTTGACGGAAGTGAGCTTTAAGTATTGAATGCAGGATTCTGAAGAGACTAATCATAGTTGTTTCGTGTAATTCTTATGTTAAACTCTTGGGACCATGTAGAAAACATATTCACAATGGTTAAAACTTACTGTTTGTTAGGTTATGACTGAAACATCTGAAGCGATATCTGCCTAATTTGCAAATGAGTCAATTTTGGTCAAAATGACACAAATAAATTTTTTCGGGCAGTTATCAACTGATTTGAATAATTTTTTCGCTACTGTAGGTCCGTCTCAGTATGTTTAATCATTCTGTGCAACGTTTTTTCCACATATATGCATGGTATTTCTGGTATTTTGGATACTGTGTGTTTTTCCAGAGCGTACCCCGATTGAAAAACAACCCCTATATTCCTTTTGTCAACACCAGCCAATGCCTTTCTTTGTTTCCCATGTATTATATATTCTTCTTTTATTGCATAATTTCACATGTATAGGCCAGAAATGTACTTTGGCCAACATAGTATGACATTAAGACTCCCGTTCGTAGAACGGGTATTATGCTAGTAATAATAATAAATAATACCAAGAACAAGAAACTTCACCTATGTGTAGGTGAAGTTCAACTAGAACCCTGTAACTGACCAAGGTCAGTGACTATGAATTTACCATGCTTTTACATGCATATGATGCCAGTTTGTCGAGCAGAGGCCAAAGACTTTGAAAGACAAGGTCTATTTCATTTAAGTGTCGGTACAGTTGCACAAGGCCTACTAGTACAGTTGACCTGTCACTTTTGCAGAAATTATTAAAATGTTAAGGTTCTCATGTTTTTTGGGGGGGGAAGTAAGTTCTTACTAATACAAAAAGTCGATTTTCATCAAAATTTGATGAAAAGAACCAAGGCCCCTGGCCCATTGAAAAAATAACTTTAAAATTTTAAGGTTCTCATGTTTTTTTTGGGGGAAGTAAGTTCTTACTAATACAAAGAGTCTATTTTCTTCAAAATCTGATGAAAAAACCCAGGCCCCTGGCCCATTTTTTAAAAAATTATCTTTTTTGAAATATGCAATATCTCAGGAACCGTTTGAGATACATACATGAAATAAAGACCATATGATGCGTAATAGTCGTGTTTATATCCAACTTCCATCGATATCATAGGCCTAAATCCAATAGTTTTGGAGTTATATAGAAAAAACTGTTTTTTTTAGGGTTTCATAATGGTTACAACTGCGTTTTGCAAGCCAGATGCTTCCATTCTCAATACCGACAGCAGATAATCACCATACGATTACTTCTGCACTGATTTCTGGATTCATATTGAGTAGAACAGTTGGTTCAGCAGATAAGGACAACTTTTGCATGCTTATATATGGCACTGCTGTGACTGTGTTTCCAGGTGAAATATTGTCATATTGGAGAAAAACATAAAGCCCTAGGACTCTTTCTTGATCTAAGTAAGGCGTTTGACACGTTAAATCACCATACACTTATAGACAAGTTATATCACTATGGAATTCGTGGAATAGCCCATAAATGGTTTTCAAGTTACTTATATGGCAGAAAACAATTCACTTATTTTAAACAGATTAGATCTGATACGCTACACATTTCCACTGGAGTACCGCAGGGCTCCTTACTGGGACCGCTATTGTTTATATCATATATCAATGATATTGCTCAAACATCTTCCAATGCGCAATTTACAATATTTGTAGATGATATGAACATTGTATTTCCCTTCGAAAAATCCATAACTCCCTCCATTAACCAGAATATCAATGATAAACTTAAAGAAATAAGTGACTGGTTCTCCGCAAACAAATTATCTATCAATGTCTCGAAAACTAAATTCATGATCTTTCATACTCCAAGGAGCTCAGTAAATGAGGCTAATTTAGAATTTTACCTTAATGGATCTCAAATTGAAAGAGTTCACCAAATTAAATTTCTTGGTGTTATTCTTACTGACACGCTAAACTTGAAAAACCATATTGATGGAACAGCCAATAAAATTTCTCGGATAGCTGGCATTATGAATAAACTTAAACATGAACTTCCTTCCAATATATTATTCACTATTTACAACTCACTGGTGGTACCGTATTTAAACTACAGCTTAATAGCTTGGGGAAATTCACCTAACTCAACAATTAATAGAATCCAAGTTTTACAAAAAAAGGTCATGAGAATCATTGACAAAAAGAAATACAATTCTCACACCACTCATTCCTTTCATAAATACAAAAGCTTAAAACTAGCCGACTTATACCAGTTCCGATCTTGTCTTTTATATTACAGAGCCCAGAACAATTACTTACCATCATATTTTAAAGATACTTTGAAAGCAAACGAAACAACTCATTATCACTCCACCCGTGGAAGAGCAAACAGCCACATAAACTCAGTTCAATCCCAAATAGGTAAACAATGCCTAAACTACAAAATTGCTCAATCCTGGAACAGCATACCTGAGGACATTAAATCTCATCGTACAGCCTCTATTGATATCTTTACGTCTAAATTAAAAACCTTTTTCATCAATAAATATTCCTTGCCATGTACCATAAGGAACTGTTACATTTGCAATCGATTTATGCCATAACTAACTCTATTACCTCCATCAGCATTCTATGCAAATTGTCTACTTCTATTTTTAGATTTATGATAGATAAAATTTTAATTCTTATCTAGTGTATTAATTGTATGGTCATGTACTCAGAAAATGTAATCCTTGTCACAAGATTGTATATCCACGTAAATTGTCTTTTTCTATTTTATGGTCATGTAATCAGAGAATGTAATCAGTGTTATAAGATTGTAATTATCTAAAAGCTTAATTAGATGCAGTTTTGTAGTACTAAGCAGGAGTCACTCGCAGTTTTTGTCAAAACTATTGGCCCTGCTGTACCTTATGATTATACTATATTTATGTATTCATTCTGGTACAAATAAAGTTCAAGTTCAAGTTCAAGTTCAAGTTCAAATTGAATCTGCTGTAAGTGATGTGTCAGGGATTTTTGCCGAAAGGAATAGAAATTTAGGGAAGGTGGTACTAAGCTAAGGGAAGGCCCTAAAAAACTCCCTAAAGATTGGTGGATAACTCGTTATAACAGCTAACATTCAGATTACAACATCTTTATCCATTGAAAAACACTACAATTAAATAAATGGGCAGACCGATGAGATGATCAATACACATAGAAAAAATATGTGGACAGACAGATTGAGAGATAGATAGATAGATGGATAGATAGGTAGATAGATAGATAGAAATATAGATGGATAGATAGGTAGATAGATAGATGGAAATATAGATAGATAGATTAGTTGATTGATTAATTGGTAATTTTGCGACTCTTATTTATTCATTATTCATTTATTGAACATATCATTAGATATAGATAGATAGATAGATAGATAGATAGATGGATAGATATGGTACAAATTGATACATGCTGCCCTTACCAGTGTTGATTGATGAGACAGGGCAGGAGTCCTCAATATGTTACACATTTACCCCCTGCGAGGGATCTTTTACTTACCCAGCACAGACACTGATCCAAGGGGACACCAATTGAACGTCTCATTCAAGCATCCTTCAGTAGGGATTTGCTAATTGAAGAAAATTTCTGGTTTGCCAACCGGCAAAGATTCAGCAGAGTAGGTGGTCACCTCAACCACTCTGCCGCCCAGTTGCTAACCCTCCCACCCCCCGTCCTCCAGGGCCATAGCCTGCATTGGGTTGGGGGAGGCATCAGCCCCCCAAGAATTTGGCAGACTTGTTTTTTACATGCAAAAATATCAATTTTCTGTGGTTTTCTGAGTGTGCATGCCTCCGGATCAGACTCTGCCCCTCCCCCCTAGAATCATTCAGCCCAGGCTACGGCCCTGTCCTCTAATTTCGCTCCTACACAGGTACTTGGGTATACCTCCATCCATCTATCTAACACCTATCTATTAGGGCGGTTCATTTTTAGATGGGAAAAAATTATTTTGTGAATTTCACATCGCACACCTTTTTATTTGATGAGGGTAGGCATAAAACTGATGCAGGTGAAATTTTAAGGAAATCCAACTAGAGGAAGAATATTTTTTTAATTTTTGGCCATCGAAAATCCTGCTTTATGAGCTTGGAAGTTTTAATGCTAAATTTTGTTGGCAGTATGGTAAAAAATCAGGGAGGCGCTGTTATATTTGTCTTTTAACTTCATAAGAATTACATTTAGGGCAATATCACTGGTACCATGAGAATGCTGTGAGTACTTTCTTTCATGTGGTACTGCTCATGTTGCCCTCCAATAAATTCTGATTAAGATATGATATGAAATGCAACAGACCCAATCTCACATTTTACGAGTTTTAGACTAACTTTAATATTAAAACGTCATCACTCATAAGCCTGGCACTGCCACAGTAAAAATCAAAAAGGTTTATATTTGGTCATTCTGGAACTTATAGAATGCGAATCACTGCAACCAATCAGTGAAAAAAATTCAAAAGGCTTTTCTTAACAGGATTTAAACAGTCTGCAACATTTTCATTCTAAGAAGTGCAGGCTGAGGAGCCAATGGAAATTAAGATATCGTCCCAGACCATTAATGATGTTAAGCAAAATGAAGGTATTTTTGAGAGCTTTCCAACCATGGCAATTAAAATGTTGTATGACTAATACTGACGAAGTTATAGAGAACCGCGGATTGGTGAAAATGGACTACCCTACTATCTATCTTATCTTCTGCATCTGCCAATTTATATATTTCTGCGATTTTTCTATCTATTTCTTTATAGATCTATCAATCTGTCTATCTGTCTATGTTCCTCTCTATCTATCTTCCTTTTTATCTGTATGTCTATCTGCCTATCTTTCTAGGGTTGCAATCTTATTGGGTTTTTTGTTAAAAAAATATGTGTATGTAAAAATTGACTGAAATAAATCAGATTCAAATAAAACAAATCAATCTAAATCTAATAAAGCATGAGAAAAAAGAAGTCATGATTTCTAAAAATCAATATTTAAATCGCCTTGATTTAAATTGGGTAGACCTGCCATCTTTCTGTCTACCTATCTGCTTATCTATGTATAGATCTTGCATTGGTGATTTGATATATGAATTGCATGGCCGGTGTAAAAGCTTGCATTCAGCCATGTAGAATAAATAGCTTTGGCCTACTGACTGACCATCCATGAAATATTCTTAGCAACACAAAACATTGTAGTCGGTTGGTTCATTCTTTTTGTTTTAATCTCATTTGAGAGAGAACATTATACAGATAATCCTGTCTAGGGACTGCTTCGTGGGTCTAGGCAACCTATAGGGAGCTTTTAGGGCCTTCCTTAAGCTTAGGCACTTTTAAGGAACCAGCCCTTAATTTTTTTAGTTGATTTTCTTCACCAACCGATTGCAATGGTATGTATGTATCGATTTCCTGAGTGGTACCTATAAATTTATCTATCTGTTCATGTACCTTTCGCTATCAGCCTCTCTACCTGTATATCTATCTACTTATCTATCTACTATGGTTGCCATTCTCACCAAGTTTTATAAGAAATACAAAACATTGAACGGCAGAAACCAGATTAACATCAAATAATTCGATATAAATCCAATGAATGATATATATCAATCAATCTATCTATCTATCTGTCTGTCTATATATCTGCCTATCGCTGGCTGGTTAATCTATCTGTCTATCTGTCGGGCTCATAGGCGTATTGGAGGGGGGCGATCGCCCCCCCAAAAGTTTTGGAAACACTTAGATTCGGGCAAAAAGTCTAAAAAATTCTGGCAGATGGTTAAATAAAAACTACCCAAAATTAGTGATTTCTAGGCAATTTAATATGTTTATAAATTTAGATCGTGAAATTCGGGCAAATGTCGCTCGCCCCCCAAAAAATCGCGTGCGCCGTACGCCTATGGTCGGGCTGTGTATCTGTCTATCTGTCCATTGCTGGTTGGTATATCTATCTATCTATCTGTTTATCTATCCATCCATCCATCCATCCATCTATCTATCTATCTATCTATCTATCTATCTATCTATCTATCTATCTATCTATCTATCTATCTATCTATCTATCTATCTCTTATTCGATATCAATTGCATGGTCAGTGCTAAATTTTGCATATATGCTGCCGAATACCTAGCTGTGAACTGCTGACTGACCAACCTTGACTTTTGCTTTTAAAACACCACAAAACATCACTCTATTTAGCTCATGTCATTTGTTTTGATGATTGGTCTAGGGAACCTTTAGGCACCATTTAGGACCTTCCCTAAGCTTAGTACCTCTTAAGGCAGTTTTAAGGCAACCTCCCTAAATGCTCAGTCCCTTCGGGAAAAATCCCAAGTAGATTGTTATGGTGGTACTCATTGATTTTCTTTGCCTGAAAATTACCTGCACTGTAATTTCTACTGCAACCTCAGGATGGCTACAAAAACGTCAATATTTTGTACTTTTGAAACGCAATCAAAAATTCCCCAATTAAACGATCAACGTGAAGTTTGATGGGAATTCTGTCGAGTTAATGTGAGTAACGAGGATTTCATGCGAGATATCACTAAGCATGTAAGCCGGGCGAGCGCGCCAACCGGAACAGGAGATGATAATGCCCAACTTTTTGTGAGTAACAGGCCAATTGCTGTTAATTTATCTGCCCTGCTGGTATATCTGTAAATACATATTTGACAATAAATATCCCAATTAGGGTAGGGCAGGGAGGGCGCATGAAATCCTCGTTACTCACATTAACTCGACAGAATTCCCATCAAACTTCACGTTGATCGTTTAATTGGGGAATTCTATCTCGTTAACGTTCGTAACCGGATATCCTGCGAGATATCACCACGCATGCGCGCCGGTCTGAGCGCGCCAACCTTCACAGTTGGAAGCAAGTTGGGCATTAACCTGTGGTGATGGATCTTTTACCCTCATATAACGTCAACCTTATTATCACATTGTTAGATAATAATGACTACTCAAGTGCACCTTGTGCTCATTACATCACTGCAGTTGCAAAATAAGCTTGAACAAACTTATCAAACTTTCCGAAGATGCATTCACTCTAAAAACTAAAGTTCTAATAAGATACCAATATTGGTATTTAAGCTTGTCCCGTATTTTGAACACCTTTTGATTAGTTAAAAAACCATTAACAATTGATATTTTCAAAAACCAGTTGCATTTGTACAAGAAAAAATCAGTATTGGTTTTTTTGTTTAATTTGCAGGGAGTCAGTAGTGAATATTAATGTTTCAAATTGCAGATACTGTAGTTCCATCATAGAAATCCATTTATACTTACATGCATACAATAGAAAACGCAATGGGTTTTTTATTCCTTGAAATTTGAAATCTTTGGGATTTATCATTAATTGAAAATTAAACCATTTCCTGCACTTACGACAACCAGTATATCACTAAAAATATTAAAATTGATTCTCCAATTATGCATTGGTTGGCATTTTATAAGACCTTTAAAAATGTTGTGGTATGATAAATACCAAATTTGATCTATTATGATCCGAATGCTGGTTTACCAGTATTTCAGCGTTAGTATCAATAAATCTTTTTTTTTCACGTTTCTCTTAAAATGTTATGTAGTTAAAAAGTAAATAAAAATAAAAATGATTCCATGGATCTGATTTCAATGTTTATTATTACATATACACTTTCACATACATTCATAATAAAACATCACAGCTGTCATTGTTAATCAAAACACAGGAAAGCAGAGGTTACCTAAAGTATGAATGGGTTGAAATAAAGACACATTACATGTAGAAAATGTTATATGGTTAATGGCTTGGGTTACATTTCCAAAAGCGGCAAGCCAGGGTGGCAGTGCCAATCGAAATGTTAGTATCATTAGTTTGTATCAAAAGTCTTCAGTAGCCAATCTTGAGGATGGATGGCTGGATGGATGATTGTTGCTTTATGTCCTGTATTAGTGCACTTGGTAGCCTAACTAGGACAGTAGGGGGACAAAGAGCTGGATTCGAACCCCGGACTCAACGATTGGTAGTCCAGCACACTATCACGAGACCAACCCTCTCTGTAGCCAAGAGGATATTTTTTGTCATTATTAATGCACAGTATCGGGATGGTATGATTGGTGGTTGAAGGTTTCCTTCTCGTATCACAATTTATACGCTTTTAGGTCAATTCGGTTGGATGAAAGGTGAACGACTGTTCTTGAATCGAACCTTGCAGTGTACATCATTGGGATCCTCAAAGTGTAAAGTGGATAAGTATTGGTATCCAAATATCACTTTTATGCAAAAAAAAAACAGAAAATTACTCCGTCAAGGTTGTCATTATATGCAAATCTAATACTTTATCTGCAAAACCATCAATGGAAATTTTGATGTTAAAACTCCACATTTCATTACTGACTAACATTTACAAAAAACTCATTACTTTGTATTTCCCTACACACTGGCAAAATATGAATTCTGAATTCTTGTCTTCTCACTGTGTGCTTTACCAATAAAAGATCTCATACTGTTTGCACTCACCTCAATTTTGCAAAAAGGAAGTAGACATTTTCCTTTGGTACTCTAGGCGGCGCAAGGTAACCATTTCCTGGTGAGATCTGAAATAGCAAGTAGATGCATTCATACGGAGGATAATGCAAAAAATATATCAAATAACTTTATTCAATTAAATCAATGCCTTGGTTGTGCAATATCCCTTGTTCAGTCATCATTTGACTGAAGGTTGGTCAAAACAAGTTCATTTTAACACAAGAGAATATTAGAACTCAGAATTCAGAACTCAGAACTTGTTTATTTACTTGCCAATAAGTATTTGTCAATTGGAAAACATAAGGAAGAGCTGTTATTCAACTTACGTACCTTGAGAAGCATTGTCTATATTTTTCCCAACTTGCTTTATGATGCATTGTCTATATTTTCCCAACTTGCTTTATGATGCAAACTTCTTCCAAAGGTAGTTTTTTTGTATTAACTTCCTCGGTAGGAACATGCCATTCTTCGTCTGAAACAGAAAGTAAAAAAATATCTTTCAAAATGTCAAAGATTTTAAAAAATATCAGCAGAAGTACCGTAAAACTGGGTGAAGTTGGTAACCCAGGGTAAAGTTGGCAAGCTATTTTGACCCACTTAATGTCATCCTCACTGACATGAATGGCAACTTTGCCACAGATGCCTGTGTCAGAGAGAACAGTTGGCATTTGTACCATTAAGTGGGTAAAAATAGCTTGCAAACTTTACCCCGAATTTCCGACTTTACCCCTTTTTACGGTATGTAATTTTGTATAATTCACAGGCATATGTAACACATTTCACCACAAGAATAGTAAAGCACATCAGAAACACTACACAACAACACAATGGGGGTAAACATTTAAGGGTGACTGCACCTTTTCTCAGAAAAATGCAAATATCAGATATAAAAATAATGATAACTTTATTATCATAATTAATGTAGTATAGGTGTCAGCACAATTGGACCATTAGCAGGTAAGTTGTGCCACATAATGGGGCAAGTTGTATAGCTCAGTGACTGGTGAGACCTCAAATCTTACCTATTTTGTCAAGGATAAAATATGTGTCATGTGTAGGACATAATTATGGCTGATGCCCTGATGCTCTGATGCTCCAAAACGTAAAATGAAAGTTATCACAGAACATTGATGGCCCACATAAACAAAAACTTTAAAAGTGTATATGCTTTTTGAAACATGTTTGCAACAATAAATTCTTCTTAGCCATAATTTCTTCACCACATTTACAGGGTTATGTGTGAAAGAAGCAAAAATGTTTCAAAAGAGAATTAAAATCCCATATCATATCATGGGCACAGCTTACCAATGCACAACTTACCCAAAATACCTCTTTTTTTTGTGGAAATCTGCCACTCCATTAAATGCCAAATTACACAATTGAAGAACAATAATACTGGTCCTCAGAGTACATTCAACCAAAAATACTAAATTTTTGATAGACACTTTTCACATTATAATATTTGGCAGTTTTTTTGTTCATAATTTTGATGGTTCTTCAATTCAACCCTACAATTGGTTGCACAATACCCCGTCTCCCCTACAGCAGATGACTGGTGAAAATTATGGAACTGGGTATTCCATATGCCAAACCACAATTTCATGCCTTAAATTATCATGAATCATTTTACAAGCAGAATGCAATATCCACAGTATATCAGAACAATTATTGGCTCAACACTATCCACCTCTTTGATGTATGTATAATCACTATAATGTCATATATATATGAACCAGACATTGTGTACTTGTACACCGTACCCAAATAAACACAATTGCATTCATAATTTCTTAGGAGTTTAATTAAGGAATTAAAAAAACAAAACTTACCAAGTTCTTCTCAATCTTCTGCACACTAACATGCGCACTCTTCTATGTTCAGACTGACAAACTCTGCCTTAAACCTTCTTAAGTCTTGATTGATAAACAAACAGCTTTTCTTGTCAGGCAAGATGTTAACAGTTTTGTGTTTGTAGATGAGGTCAACCGGTGAGTGAGACCGGAGGGATTAGTAAAATACCTATTTGGATATTCCTGTAGCCATGACTGATATACAGCATAGCCAGTCCTCTCTCTTAAAACTTCTAAATAAAGTGACACGCATGCATTTTAAGAACATGATCCAAAACATTAACATTTTAAACCCCTCAAATCATTGTTCCACAAGTATATTAAAAATGGATTATAATAAAGGTGCTTTTCCAGAAGTTTGGTTTTTATAAATACCGTAATTCCCCGTGGCCAAAACCAATTTTCAAGAGAAATACCACTTGCTCTGAAGAATACCAAATATAGTTGAAAACTTCCAAACTGGTTTTTTATTGTACACACTGGTTTTGCACAATACCACTAATATCCAAAATTATTTAGAGTGTTGCTTGAATCCTTGACTTGATCTGCTCTGATTTTCTCAACGACAGCTGAACTTTGGGAGACATGTTTTTCGGTGCTGCAAACTAAAGGAACGTAGAAGCATGATTCATGCGCAGTTCAACCATTTTTCATTTTCCTTGCAAGTCTCTGCCTCAATAGGCTGTACAAGTTTCTCTGTTGTCCAGCACACCATGCAATCAGTACCAACAGTGAATTTGCATTAGAAACACAAAGGGACCGAGCCCCTTTGGCCAACACCAACATCTGTAACATTGTTTTCAGATTATGAATACCAATTGCAGGGTCGCACTAGTCCATAAACCTGCAGCAAGCTCAACCTGTATTAGCACATTGCCAGTTACAAGTTACAACAGAGTGATGAAGCCAAGCTTATCTCAAAATGGTTATCATAGTAACGTTCAAAACACAAATCAACCTCATTCCCAATTAGTTTTCAGGAACTAAGGAAATTAGTCAGAGACGGTCAATTTTGTCTCTGCTGTATGACAGAAACAGTATTACATTTTTGTGTTGTTGCAACATTTGAGCCAACCATAATAACAAAAGGGCTTGTTCTTCAATTCACAGCAACTTGGCAGCCAATATCAGCTTGCTCCAGCTGGTTCAACTTTCAACCAGGTTACTGGTCAGTCAATGGGGAACAGTTTCCTTAATAAAATTATGTTTTTTCCCTGAACCACAAAAACTTTGTCCAATCATTAAGCTCAAGAAGTTTGGCCATTTAGTCCAACCACAGAGGGAATCTGTATCTCCCATTTCTTGTTGTGACCAATTGTACATATATCATATACATGGGCCTATGACCTGGAGACATACAATGCATTCACTGGGTCTGAATCAAGACGCAGATTTAGTTAATTTTTGTATCGTGGAAATTGCTCACCAAATCAGCTAAAAATATGCCGATTTGCGGAACTAAAATGTATTTTTCTCTGAAAAAACTGTTCTAACAGCTCGTGTATACACTAGATACTAGTGCAATGGCAAGATAATTGCAACGTGTCAACTTCTAAGCTTCCCATGTGGGTTTTGAGAGCAAGTATGAGCACTTTCAGGTCTGATTAGAAATCTTATCCCTTGACAATGGAATACATTGTCCTTGCAGCCAATGTTAATTTCCTTGCTAGCAAATCAACAGCTTTGATGGCGGCTGTAATGGAAACAATTTCAATGGACCAGAAAACAACCAGGTTAGTATGAACAGCTTGCCCCTTGGTTTTTATGCTGTTATGATTAGGCCAGCGCCTGTTAAGCATGTTATCATGAGTCGTTTAGAGTGACAGCAAAGCAGAGGACTTCTCTATCCACCAATGCCCTTGGTATCATACAATCATTGACCTGAAGAATAGCATTGTTTTATGCTATTACTTTATTCATTCATTCTTTAATCTATCTTTATGTTTTCCTTGTAGCCAAGGTGTTCATTCCGGTCATTTCTAGACTGCCACAACCACTGTCATGATCGACAAGGACAGTGCATACATTCTGACTCATTTCAGTCAGCACGATTCGTGTTGCAGAATTATCCACTCCTATTAAGAGTCTGTTTAATCTGACGCTTTAACGATCATTTCTGTGCCAGAATCACACACATATATTACGTACGAATTAACACCCAAGTCAATTCCACACCTCCAGTAATTGGTTTGTGGGTATCTACTCCCATTTCGAACCATCTTATAGGTTTGGGAGTCAATGTTACTGTGATAGTGAAAACAATGATCTGTATGGCCTGTGAGCATACTTGTGCAGAATCTGCCTAGCTGGTGTCAATTTTAATGTGACATATCAGCTCAGTGAGCTCACCTCACCTGCAAAAATTTTCAGGTGAACTATTTCCCCCTTAATTTCAAGGGCTTTGAGAGGACATGTTAGGCCAATTTGGGACTTTGGAGTACCCAATAGAAAAAATGTTGGTGTCAAACTTCTGCCAGCCTATTAACCCAAATCTTTGTTGTCATAGTCAGCCTCACAGGCTAAAGCAACACAGCAATCCCAACTGCAACTTGTCTGCAAGAGTTACAAGATCTAGTCAACAATGTTGACTTTAAACATTACATTTATCATTCTAACAAATGTAAAACGATTGAAGCTTAAAAGCTTTACCTATATGAGCACCATACTTGCAGGGTCTTGTGAGTGTTGCATTTACAATCTGACCCAACTTATGTTTACAACAAATCGACAACACAATGTCACATCTGTAATCAAAAGAACACTGCCAACTTCTGTGTTTCACAGTTGTTCAGTTTTGTCCGTATGGCTTCCTCATGTCACCAATGACTTTACGCTTCAAGACAGGCACTGCTTGTAATATACACGGACATCCGTGAACCTATCGTAACTTGGGCGATGTGTCACCACCTGCGGTCAGTCACAGACAACATAACCTTAAACCGTAAATATGCAAACAAAACAGGCACAGGAGCAGGCCCTGTTGCTGTCGGGGTGGGGCCCCTTTCTGGCATGGCACTCAATGCGGCTAAGATATTAAGATATTGCTTGTAAGGACTATGTCCATACGACCGCACCATCTGCCTGCCATAGCCTTGCTCGAAATCTACATATATGCAACATTGTCACTCATTTCTGGCCCAAGGCCACTCACAGTAGTGCATTAACCAGGTGACACAGTGTCATTGACAACTGATAAGTTTCGATACCAAAACATTTTCTAAACTGCACAAGGCAATAACACCTCCAAAGCCTGTGTCACTTGAGCCACCCTTGTTTCAAGGATATTTATGTTCTTGGAGGAATTCCACTTGTCACCAGCACCTTAACAGGCTATTCAGCACTTGATCAATCACTCCTGGGCTGTTGACTGTTCATGACAGTCATGATGCACCTGTAACCAGGGAGGGTAAAATTACAAGCTCCGTGTTTACCAAACACACCAGACAGTGCACGTTTAGAGCATCATAAACAAAAAACATATTCCACCCCTGGACAGTCTCCAAGGACAGCTGCTAGTACAGAGTGGCACTGAGGTCAGATGATGTTTAAGCCAGTCTTACTCAGAACTCATTATGATACAATGTGTTCTTATTCCCATGATTCATAGTTGGCAAAAACATGGGTTCTCAGGGTTCTACAAACTGAGTCAGTGTATAGGCCTGGACCCTGTATTCCTGAAACCATATCAGTTAAACAGTTGACAGTGGCATGTCCTTACAGTTGTGCTTGAAAATTAGTGAACCCATAGAGATTTACCATTGAAGACAATGATAAAGTTGTCTCACCGTACTGGCCATAACATAAATGATATTGCACGAATCATTGAACCAATGATTGTATTATACCATTGAGGTTTCCCACAACATGTACCAGCCTAACCATTGGATTTGTATCAGGGGTTTTTGTGCTAGATAGGGGTTATAATTGTGCAAAAGTAAGTGCGTAATGTTAAAAGATAGGAGAAGAGGGTGCACTTACTTTTGCACAATTATAACCCCTATCTAGCGCAAAGGCTCCTGATACAAATCCAATGGCAAGGCTGGTACATGTAGTGGAAAACCTCAATGGTATAAAACAGTCATTGGTACAATGATTCGTGCAATATCATTTATGTTATGGCCAGTACGGTGAGACAACTTTATCATTGTCTTCAATGGTAAATCTCTATGGGTTCACTAATTTTCAAGCACAACTGTATTTGTTAAGTGGCTGGATTCCAGCACACACAGTTTTAGAAAACCATTGCAGGCCCACAAACACTATTATTAAGCCTCCTAGTGCCAGCTGAAGTGACATAAACCAGCTTCTGTGGAAGAAACTTAAATTTCATATACTGGGACTCGATGGCTCACTTCTAAAGCAAAAGAAACCACAATACTGTCAATAGAATTAAGAAGCCTGTCACATTCAAGTAGCTATCATAGCATGCCGAGTCGGCCATTTCAGTATGATGATGGCATTATTAACAATCAATTAGTGATTATTTCTATCAACACCATTCCTTGTGAAGTGAAAAAACAAACCAAAAAAGATTTGCAGAAGGTCAGGGGTTACACACAAATTGACACAACGCAATTATTTATCACTACGAAGTCAACTCCCCTTAGTTTAGAACTGAGTCAGTCCAATACACACTTCAATGTTTGCATGCACACACACAGCTGAGTCAGCTGTCAACATGCAATTTCAACAAGTCAAGGGGTCCCTGACTCCAATTACAGCTTGAGACACAACAGATGTGTCTGAACTTCATGTTGAAGTCTTTTTGTGAGACATTTACCTTATAAATGTATCGTCATAAACGATGCAATGTCTCGATTGACAGGCGATGCACTACGGGCGTCGCCATTTTGTTCTCCTTGTCAAAACATTTTCGTCCGGTTTTTCATCTTCTACGTGGGATTCCATCGTGTACAACACCGTTGTAAATGTGTACGTCGTCAAACAGGTTGAATAAGACCTCCCACGAAGTAATTCGATGGTTGTTAACTCCATTAAGAAGACGAATGGGCTGTAAAGTGTATTCAACACGTTCGCTCTGTGCGGCAGCTTAATGAAAAGTGAAGGTTGGCGCGCTCAGACCGGCGCGCATGCGTGGTGATATCTCGCAGGATATCCGGTTACGAACGTTAACGAGATAGAATTGTTAAATTCGCTCAAGAGATAGTTGATTTATCACATTTGAAATAAAATAAATATTTCTGTCCGTCTGTGTGTCCAGAGACTTAATGTTGTTCTGATTTTTTTTGTGGTGTACATTTTCAGATGACCATCAAATTAACCGAACAGTTCCAAAGCATCTAGTGAAAGGAAAGCCAAACCTAGTTGTTTGTCCGGCACGTGAGTATTGATTTCCAAAATGAAAAAAAAAACAACTTTTTAATGGAAAACTGAGTCATAAACGGGCAAGTTGTTGATTTGACAGATATATGTATATCAAAGTTACAGTTTCTGGTAAGAAGATATTTCCAGCTGTTTTGAGTAATGCATTTATGTCAAAGAAAATAGAATTTCGAGAATGAAATAGTTGCTATAGCTTCCTAGAATAAAGGATTTACTGGGTTAGTTTTAGGACTTTTTCTTTTATAACTTTCAGAATCATGATTTTACTGTTATTGTCACATTGACGTTTAATGTCATCCACATTTTTGCAGGAGAAATTGTGAATGTTGTTTTGTCAATATACCACCAAGACGACTCAAAACCTTTGCCAAAAAGAGATGAAGTTTTGTATTGCACAGAGAGTACTACTCTGGAAGAGGTTAGTTAAATATTTTTGGGTATTTTATGCTAAAAAATGGTTCCACACACCACTTCACATCAATACCTGTTTTGCATTAAAGATACTGTCTCTCTTAACTGAAACACATAGATTTAGAGGAGGCGAAAGCAATAGATTTTGAGTCTGGAGATTGCAATAAAAAGTAATATTCAAATTCCATGTAGAAATATACATAATTATTTATACATAATTATTTATGTCATGGAAATATGAATAAATTCCGTGGATATAATGCCAGGTGGATTTGCTTTGGAGACGAGCTCTATCTGACAGAACTGGTCGCATCTACTGCATCATGTTTGTGGAGCAGCTTAACTATGAGATCAGTGAAAAGGCTGTCAGTTGCTTGGAGCAGCACATGGCACACTCTGAAGGTAGGAGTGAATTTCATATTCCTTGATTAAGGGAACAACTAGATACCACAATGACAGGGCCTCAGTCGAGGGGGAGTTTAGTTAAAGATGAATGATTTAATTTCTTTGCAAGTTCAGGTAACACAAACCAATTTCGTACTCGGATTATTTAAATTAATGATATTCCCCATCATTGGATTTTTTATTTCTTTGATAATGCTTTCCTTCTGCTTTGGACTCGAAAAAAGTGATTACTTTTGGTATTTGAAGTTTATAGAGCCATGAGTTATAGTGGTGCTTGCTTACAGCACTTATGCTGTTTATGAAAATTGAAAGGCTTCGATGATGTAGCCTACTGTGCATATCTCCATCTTCTCAGAAGATTGTTGCTGCCTTCCTAAAAAAATGAAATGAAATTTATTGAAAGAGAGGAAAATTCAAGTCATGAATAGAAACTAAGTTTAGATCTATAAAAATAGATACAAATGAATGAAAAGTGATAATTATTGGATATATCTATAGACACCCTCAGGATGAGTTCACTAGTGCTCTAGAGACTAAATTAACTGAAATATACATATACAAGGTAAAATGCAATCCGAATTATTTACATCCAGCAATGATTTATTTGTGCCTTTTACTAATTTTTGCTCTGGTAACTTCAAATTCTCCCAAGTTAGGTGCAACAGTTTGTTGTGATGTCACCAGCAGCCCATTGTGACATCATGACATAAACAATCACTGAAATCATCATTAATGAAACATGTAAGGTACAACGTAGTACAGAAGATCAGTTACTGGGGATGAAAATCGATCACAAGTTGAACTTTGATGATCATGTTCGAACATTGTGCAAGAAAGCATCAATGCAACTAATGGTGCTATATTGTGTATAATTCATGTTAATGTGATTTAAGAATATTGCCTTCGTCATAGCAAAATATTGTGTTAAACCGTGAATTTTGATATGAAAAAAATTGTGGCAATTCTTAGACAACATAGAGAAATTGTCTGAAAATTCAATGAAAAAACCAAATTCTAAGGGCCTGAACCATGGAGATTTTGTCTGCTACAACACCATTATTAGGGGTTTTGATGTGCTTGTTATTAATTTAGGAGTCCGATTTTTTTAAACACATGTACACTCACCAGCAAAAGAAACGCAGCACTTGATTTTGGTTTACAATTTTGCAAAGTAATTTTTTTGGGCAAAACAAATTATATTGTGTCGATTCTTAGATCAACTAGTGTCTTAGTGCCAAAAATCATTCACCTGTGACCATTTCCTGTCTGCATTTGGACTTGTTTATCAAATTTCAGTTTTTGTATAAAAATATGACCTTGTCAACAAGTTACACCAAAAATAAAGATGCCATTTTAAATAATGCCAAAAGAGACGATAAACGTTGAAAAATTAGCACAGCAACTCTATTTTTGAATTTTACAGGACAATTGAAAATTTGGAGTTTTGCACACCTCGAAATGTAGCAGAAAAAATCTCCATGGTTCGGGCCCTTAGAAATGAGCTTTGTAAATAAACTTTTCAGACAATTTTACTATGTTGCCTAAGAATTGCCACAAGGGTGGCCTAAGTCATTTTGGTTGGCAAAACCAAATTAGCCTAAGTCAGGTATTGGCTGTTTGCCAACAATTGTCAAAAATAACTTCGGTCAATTTTGCTTTATACTGACAAATTCAGACACTTTCATTTGTTTTCTATTGTGACTTATTCTGAGATCAGGTTAGGTTTCTTGGACTGGTTGACATGAATTTTGTTGACTATACTTTTGAATAAGGTCAAAATAATTATTCATGAAATCAGCAATATGATTCAATGATAAACTGCTGCTATTCATAATTGTTATGTAGGAAGTAATAATAATGGGCTAATTTGTTTTTTTAGTCATTTATTCTTCCTGAAAGTTTCATGAAGATACACACTGCATGTCATTGCATTTTTTATTAATAAAAGTATTTTATTGGTAATGGTTATTGGTAAAAAAATATTACTAAGACAGTCTGTTCTTCAAGTATATGAGCTCAAAAGAATTATTTATTTATTTATTCAAGTCATTCTTGTAAGCGCTATATTATATTAATTATTCTATGCACTGTACAATAAGAGAAATTTTGAATTCATATTTACCAAAACTTTTTGTGAATGGCAGCTGTGGTGATTTTCAATGTTAATATACTCATGTGGAAAATATTTTGTAGATGAAGTCAAATCACTATAAATATTATTGTTTTATTTTGGACAAGCAGACTATCACTTGGTAATATTGTGTGCCAGTGAGAAAGAAACAAAATCGCAACTAGTGACTGCCTTTGAGAACTGTCGCATTGGTACTCCGAATGTGATGCCAGAGCAAATCACCAACTATCTCAAGAACAAGTTCACTATGGCAGGAAAAGAAACCCATGATGAACGGTAAAATACAATTTTTTTAACGAATCTTGAAACTTTTTTAGAAATCATTGTAACAAATGAGGTAATCATTTAAATAGATTGCACTGCTAGAGGCTTTTTCCTTCAATGCTTCAGTGCTTTTTAAATGTATTTAGTTGGTTAATAAAAAAATTGTTTCTCTATACAATTTTTCAAACTTTCTTTAAATCTAATATTGACTTGCTGTTTGCTTCAGGAGCTCTGTACAGCTGATAAGGTCTGAGAGACAAGGCATGGGAAAATCCCTGTTTGTAACAAGGCTGGCGGAAAGGATGCAGGCAAGGAAAGTGACTATTCCTATTCACCAGCGCAATGTTGACATTAACAAAGTGATGTTGAAACTCATGAATCCTGAGACTGAGCCAGGGAGTTCAATGCCCATGATATACCACTTTGACATAGCATATGAGGTAAAAATTACAATATTTCAGAATTTAGTTAAATAACCAACAATTACAGAACTGGGCATTGTGCCCATCTCGCATGTTTGCATCCACCATAAGGACATTTTGAGTTTACAACATGATGTAGTTTGTTGCATCAAAATGTTGACTCTTTTAAAGCTAAATTGAAGATTCATTGATTCAACAAATTTAACATTAACTATGTCTATATATATATTTATATATTTATTTATATATATAGGTTTTTATAGACTCAAACATAGGTCACATTTGACCAAAATGTCAGTTACAAGAGATATCAATACACAGGTTAAAAACAAGAACAGAAACAGATTCTAATACTAACACACTAAAGATATAAAAGTCTAAGGCTACTTCTACATAAATAAATGAAACATTAATCACAGTAGCAACAAATCATACTATGCCAGACAAACTGGCAATATTTAGCACTGAGGCGGCTAAAGTTATTTCTACATAGTACATACAGAGATAAACATTAATCACAGTAGCAATAATAATATATTTAAATCATACTGGCAATATTTAGCACAGAGGCGGTACAGAACCATAGTATATAGCACCAACATATATATATACAAATTTATGAGGGATGAAACCATAGAGAAATGAAGTCAATAAAAAACGTTCAGGTTGATGAATATAATATATGAAACACAGTTAGATAAAATTTAATATGCTATTTTGCAAATGGGTATGACAGCAACATAAATATGCGTACAGATATATTCACAAACAAATTATTGCAAGCAAATCACACGTGAAAACAATTTGTCAGTGCCATTAGCCACCCTGGGCTGATTTAATTAATTAAAATTTACATTAAGTGCTGTTATCAGTTTTAATGACAATGTTATATTGGTTTTAAATTTACTCTATGCATTTACTCCTCTTTAACATTATATAAATTTATAGATATAGATTTATATATCATTATTCCTATTTTTGTAAAGCACATCTCAAGATTGTTTTCTAAGCTTGCGCTATAGTAAATAAACTAATTGTATTTTGATTTGATTTTATTTTATTCACTAAAACTATTTGTCTAATCAATGCATTTATATACTTCTCTGTTGGATGACTTACAACGTTTATGGTTCTTTATATAGTCAGACTAGCCATTAGTGATTTTATGCCTATTTTCTGGTAACTCCAGTATATGGTGATTACTTTGAAAAAAGATAGAACATTTAAAGTAGATGTCCTGTCTTCTTCGGTGTTTATTTTCTTATTTTTTTAAATTTTTACCGTGTCCTTGTAGTTTCTATTTTCAAGAGTACCCAAGAATAAGTCCATGGAATGTATACATTACATGGAAGATGTGTATATATATCATACAATCTCAACACATTGTCGAATAAATTTCAACTGACAGGTTTACTTTTCCAAGAATTCACAACTCTCTCACTTTCAGATTGTAGTGATATATGAATTACTCAGGAGCACGCTGAAGTAACTTAAAACATTTGTTGTAAATATTTGGTTTCTGCTTCTTCCGAAGGTGCTTGGGGTGTTGATTACTTGCTCTTCAACCTCCTGGTTCTGGGATCAGTGAGTGATATGGATGGCAATGTCTGGGAGAGATCACCTTTTGACTTGTATGCTATTGAAACCATTCCAAGAGTGACACACACTTCCGAGGTAGGTCGATTACACGCTATATACGAATGCAATTTCTTACAAAATTGAAAATGTAGATTAATTTACTCTGGTTTCTATATTGGATATTAAAGATTAAAGCAACATATAAAATCTTGTTGAAATTTTCAGGCCAACAATGAACTGCAACATGTTATACTGCAGTACCTCCCTGCTGTAAAGTGTCATTCGCCATTGAGGTCTCAGACATTTTATTCAAATCCAGGTACCTTTTTTATCATTTTAATTGATTACTTCTCATTTTTCAAGAATCATGTTTCAAACTACAGTAAAAAATCGGTGTCGGGATAACTGATTCTATCAGAGGTGAGCAGCTGTTGCTCAGCAATTATCAGTAGCAGTAAAATAAATTACTTTGAACTGCTCTTCTGATAACATATGTGAACAAAATATAAATATATTAGTAGCAAGATGTATGTATGGATTGATGATTCCGTCCAGTATTTTTATGGTTGATGAAACAGCTGTCCAACAAAGGCCTATGCAACCATGATAGAGCTGAGCTAACCCAGAGGATTTCTATGCTGCCATGCATGTAGCCCATGATGCCACTTGGCACGACTGGGAATGGGTGCGCATGAGGAATCCACTGTACGCATATGTCACTTAAATAAACATCAACAATCATCAACAGAAGTCTTGTTGCTATCATCATGTTCACAGGGTGAACCAAAAAAAGTTCACACTTTGTAAATGTGACTTTAGCAATGTACGCTGCAGCTGAAAAGCATACAATCTTCATGAAATTCCACACAGTGATGTACCTATATATTGACAAAACAATGCTAAAGTAATTTGACCTATTTACAAAATTGACCTCACAGAGACCCTTATTACAGATTTCGTATTAGTGTGCCATGTTCTTTTCAACTGCCACAGTGCTCTTGTGATGTCAGTATCAGCATAAAGATTTCACAGTTGGTATATTCGCAGTTTCAGCTGTGTCACTTGGAACCCATACTGATCACACCATTACAAATTCACACATAAGCTGTTAGATTGTTGCTCAAAATTGATTATTCAATTTCATGTTTTGAATAAATGCAAAAGTTACAATATCCAGCTATATATAATGCATGGATTTTGTGTATAACTGCTATCAGTTCTAGCATTTTTACAAAAAACGAATTCATTCACTCTCACATTCATTCATTGGTCTGAGAGGTCATCATGTGCTGCTCTGTCTTGGCAAAAATAATATACTCAGGAACCATTCAGAATTTAAGACCTAAGGGGGGGGGGGTGGAGTTTTGCTTGGGGGCATCCTTATCACTGATTTCCAATAATGTTTATTTGATGATCGAATTCTTAGCTTCCTTGTCTGGCCTTTTCCTAAATTTTAGGGGAGCAACAACCCCCCCCCCCCATTTCTCGTCCTCTGGTATGCCCATGCAACACCGCCACGTTCACTTCCGAAATATCTCCCCATCATCCCCATTCCAGTCATAAATTCTGAACAGTTTCTTTGGCACAGATCTCACCTAAAAGGTTGAAAAGCCACAAGGTGCTGCCCTCAATGAGAAATTTCACAACAGGACACCATGAATGTCCATGATGGATCAAGCAAGTGGCTCAAACATATCAGTTTCACCTGCTCCAACTGAATCAAACAACCATACCAATGAATGCAGATTAATCAATTGTCATTCACACTTAGCCCATAAGCCTGACTTGTTGGTAGCAGTTGGAATCAACACTCAAGCTTGGAGTGCCAATAGTGATGTCAGTATTGCAATACTGACATCACCTGGGCATATATTCACATGGAACATGGCACACTTATACGAGATCTGTAATAACACAACCTTTGTCCTTGAAATTGAATATCCTTTAAAGCTGTTGCCTTTTTCTTGCTCGAACATTTTTTTAGAATTCAGTTAATATGTCTTGAAGGTAATGCCATCTATATTTGCCATTGTGATTTAGTCGTATTGTGGGTGGTCAGTGCTTCGTGGGATGAGATTCCTTCAGATTGTAATTTACCAAAACTTTTACTCACCACTTTTGAGATCCTGTACATGGTTTTAAACTGGCCAGAACGTATATTTATGTTCATAACATAGTTTGTGCACATGTAGCAATGATTTGATGTATCATTTAACCAGATTGACTATGTATTTTATCAGCTTTGTTATGTTAAATTAATTATATGGCTGCCTTTCAGCCACCAGAGTAGTCATTGCCCAAATCCCATTTATATCATATACATCATCTATCTCAAGGAAGATTCAGTCAAATTAATTTGACTGAAATTTGAAATATTTCGGAAAAATAAAGTAGAGGATCTAGCACCAAACGGCACAAGAAATAAGCCAAATGGGTCTATTTATTTCCACACACCACTCCTTCAAACTCTCGGCATTTTGGGACATTTTGACCCTGTTTTATTGCAATACTCCATGGAAAACTGACATCTTTAATGGCTCATATCACTCAACTTAATTGATTTGACCTAGTCCTCCATGATACAATGCAAGAGGACAATCAGTCATGTCAACATACAAACTGATTTAACCTTTTATGCTTATGCATCATTTAAGAAAAATAGAAAGGTTAACCTTATGTGAAACTAGGTTTCGGTGGTTTGACTGAGTCTTCCACAATTGAATCGGAGTTGCACAATGGGAACTTATGAGGTAAAAAACAGTTTCCTAGACCTGCTTTGACTGAGTCGTGGAAGACTCAGTCAAAGCTATGTTTTGGCTAAGTCGTTCTCCATTTTCTAGTGGAAGACTCAGTCATAACATAGTTTTGACTAAGTCTTCCGCTGGATTCATGGCAGATTCACAGAGTCGGCTTCAGTCAAATAACTTTGACCTAGTATAGAAATTAAAATTCTACATTTTTTAAACATCATTTATGTTTCTGCACGATCGCAACACCAAGTCCAACACAATGACATAACTTTCAATACAATCAACTACATTTTCTGCCGATATCATAACAATAGTTGGATTAAAGCATCCTCAGTGATTAGCTATACAAGAAGTGATTGGTTTCACATAATGACCCATCAATCCTCAAACGTCCATATTAAGTGCCACAATTTTAGAGTAAGACATAAAGCAATTTATTGTAAAACAACAAGGCATATATTAGGCCTCTATACTTTATTTTTAGGACACTTCCTGACTTAACTTTTCAAACATTTCCTGCTAATCAGCTAATATTAAATAATCTTCTCCTACACCAGGCGTATTATGCCTAGTGTGGCCATTTGACATTATTGTAAAGGGTTCTGATTGTTGCAGGACCGCAATTTCCTGTGTCAAACCTCTTGAAATACGGATTACAATCATTTTTTGATATCTTAGATCACTCATGCTGACATTTTCAACAGTCTTATTCAGGCAACTTCTTCAATCCGGCACTGCAAAAATCAGGGACAACTCACACTTTGTTATGGTATCAAGGCTATGCATGTATCTTTGTCGTTTTTGTCTTTCCAACACAAAGTGTTGATGATTACCATCAAAATGAGCCATAAATCAAAGAAATGTGGCAAAATTCCCCAATTAAACGATCAACGTGAAGTTTGATGGGAATTCTGTCGAGTTAATGTGAGTAACGAGGATTTCATGCGAGATATCACTAAGCATGTAAGCCAGGCGAGCGCGCCAACCGGAACAGATGTTAATGCCCAACTTTTGTGAGTAACGTGACTTTTTATCAATAAAGTTTTTGTCCTGCTTGTATTGCTATTTGCCTATACAATGAAACCCAAATTGGGTAGGGCAGGGAGGGCACATGAAATCCTCGTTACTCACATTAACTCTACAGAATTCCCATCAAACTTCACGTTGATCGTTTAATTTGGGAATTCTATCTCGTTAACGGTTGTAACGGGATATCCTGCGAGATATCATCACGCATGCGCGCCAGTTGAGCGCGCCAACCTCCACAGTTGGAAGCAAGGTGGGCATTAACCTGTGGTGGATCTTTTACCCTCATGGGCTTATAAAGCAAGCCCCATATTTTTACTTAATATACTGCCAAGGAATACAATTTTCATTGTGCTTATTATCACACCGCAGTTGCAAATTGAGTTTCAATGGCCTGTTGTAAACCGTCAAAGGTTCATTCAATAAGCTATAGAGCTGCTACGAGTATGGCCCTTTATAGGCAACTGCTCTTGCCACTGCCGCATGCTAGCGAACCTAGTAGAGTGAACTTTTTATTCCTTTGGATTATGGAACCCCTAGAGCTTCTGTAAGGCTTTTGCAAGTCAGATTTCATCCAATGAAAGCATTTCACTTGAGAGACCAGCATGCGGTCTCAAAAACTGATGAAAGATGTTGCATGCTTCATGCAAACATACAGTACAGATTCCTAAATGTGGCTCAACTCAGCTGTCTGCAGCTCTTCATTACTAGTCTTGTCCATATCTATCCATAACTATCCCTTTCTATTCTTCTGTATAAACTGGAATCTCTTTATCCCTTGTTTAAACAATGGTAATTGTGGTTAGCTATGGCTAGCTATGGATATGTGTAACTTAGTTTAGCTTGGAATGGCTATGGATAGATAGCTAAGGCTAGATTTTAAATGACAAGCCACTTTTAGAAATTTGTACTGTAGTTGTTATTCTTTCTTTATCAGTGTTTATGCAGAATGCTATGCCCAGTTCTTGCGGCACCAGTGAATTTGTAAGAAAAGTTAAACTCTGCTTTTTAGGCTAATTTCAACGTGTGTAATGTAATAATGCTTTCAGATCAATCTCAGTCAGAGTATTGCAAGAACCAAGTTGTTCCTGTAAAAAACCGTAGCAAGGTTAGAATGCATTTAGGTTTAGGCCTGGCCTTTTCCAACTGCCAATGTCTTGTCAAAACCCAGCATTATAGACGGGACAGAGCCACCGGCTCACCGAGCGAAGCGAGGTGTCTCGTCCCTTATGGCAAACATGCGAGGAGTGAACCAGCCAGATGGTTCAATCAAAAAAAGTGATTCAGACATCCCATAATATGATCCTGGCACTTTTTTCTCATCACGCGTGACTACCGTAAATGTTCGAAACATAAAAAAAATTACCAAAAATGTTCGAAAAAAAAAAAAATTTTTTTTTAAATTCTCAAAAAAAAAACAAAAAATTTTCGAAAAACATAAAATTACCGTATACGCTCGAAAAAAAAAAATTCCAAAAAAAACCAATTACCGTAAAATGTTCGAAAAATTTAAAAATTACCGTATATGTTAGAAAAAAATAAAAAAATAACCAAAAATGTTCGAAAAAAAAAAAAAAAATTTTTTCTTTAAATTTTCGAAAAAAAACAAAAAATTACCAAAAATGTTCGAAAAACATAAAATTACCGTATACGCTCGAAAAAAAAAAATTTCCAAAAAAAAAACCTATTACCGTAAAATGTTCGAAAAATGAAAAAATTACCGTATATGTTCGAAAAAAAAAATACTCCAAAAAAAATATATTTTATACCGTAAAATGTTTGAAAAATAAAAAATTAACAAAAATGTTTGAAAAAAAAAATTAGCCAAAAATGGTCGCAAAAAAAATTCCGTTTCGAAAAAAAAAAAAAATTGCCAAAAATGCTCGAAAAAATTTTGCAAAACAAAAAAATTACCTAATATATAAATGTTCGAAAAAAAAAAAAAATTACTGTTACAAAATGTTCGAAAAAAAAAAATTACCAAAAATGTTCAAAAAAAAAAAATTGCAAAAAATGTTAAAAAAAAAAAGTTTCCCAAAAAAACATGTTCGAATAAAAAAAAATTCCCCCAAAAAAAAAGTTACATATTTTAAACATTTTCTTTTATCCAAACTTTTTATGGAACAAACTTGAATACAAAAATGAATTTCGAGAAAAAATTTGGTAAATAGACCGGGGCTGGTTGTCACAGGGGCAGGTTGTCACACTTTTTATTGCACTAAACTATGGAGTCACACAGCTCAACCAATCATTGTTTTTTGCTTTTATAACCCACTGGAGTCTTTTTGAAAAATCTTGACCCCTGGAAGGGAATCTGGTAGGCACAAGGACTGTTAAAAATTTCCTGTCGCAAAAAGTAATTTTTTACCTTTAACTTGCATGCAATGCTAGTCTTTATCAAATAGTTGTTGAAAAAGATACAGTTAATACAATTACCATATAAACATTTCTTTAAATCATCATTAGAACAAATAGTGAAAATTTTGATAACAACGGCCTTGGTCACCCGTTTTTGGAATTTTCATCAATCGGGCAGGTTGTCACAAAAAGGCGGGGCAGGTTGTCACACTTTTTGGAGCTGGTTGTTACCTATTAGGACCAGGCTTTAAAACCAAAAAAACTAACACAAATATAAATTTGTGCTTTATACATGCTATTGATGACTGAAGATGTATGCAGATATTGCATTGTGTTTAAATAAATCGATTTCTAATTTATATGTAAAATTTTCCAAAAAAATCGTAAAAATCCTATCCGTATCAGAATGCTTTCCTACTGATTGGTAAGCCTTCATTTGCAGCACTCTTGTACACAATAGCATGTTTGTCAAGGTCTTCACTTGGCAAGTAAAGGATTCCTCATATGTCCAAAATAACTTTTCTTGGTCAAGATTTGCCCTACAGAGTTCCACTTCCTGCATTCGAGCTCATAACCAAAAGTGTGACAACCTGCCCCGAGAGTGTGACAACCTGCCCCGAAAGTGTGACAACCTGCCCCGAATTCTGAATTTTAAAAAATGTCCAATATCACATCAAGATTTCGATTGATATAGGTTTTATATTCACCAGATAGGTTTAAGTCACTCCCCTTTTGCCATTCATACAGAATGGCAGTGCTCCTGCATGCTTTATATAGAAATAGTAGCATGTCTAAGTTTTACACACTGTGACAACCTGCCCCTGTGACAACCAGCCCCGGTCTCCCCTACAATTTAGAGTGAATAGGTCTAAACCCCATTATTGAAACCATAACAGTTAAACTATTGATAGTGTCAGATTTATGTCTTAACTGTTGACAGTGTCAGATTTATGTTCCTCAGAGGCTGGATTCCAGCCTTGACCTTTTAACAGAACACTCAGGACCACACACTTACTTATTTAGCCTACTAGAGCCAGCTTCTGTGACATAGCCCAGCTTCTATGACACAACTGCCACTTTACACATTATGTATTCAATGGTTGATAAAACCAAAGAACTTCTAGAATTATGAACCAAGCCAAATTCAAATGTCACCAGAAACAAGCCGAGTCGGCTCCCTGGATAATCTTAGGTCAAAACATATGTGATCAAATTTTTAAAAGGAGTTGTGCCTTTATTCCTTTCAGTAAAGTGAAAAAACACATTTAGTGTTGCAGAAAAAATAGGGGTTTCACATGGTTTAATTCTTTGTCTCAAGGAAACACTCCCCTTTTTCTATATGAACCGAGTCAGTCCAATACTCACCTTATCAACTCATGTACAGTTGTACAAATACAGCTGAGTCAGCTGTCAAGTGTCAACAGATTCAGACATTGTAGGGGTGTCAAAAAACTTCATGTTGAAGTCTTAAATTGAGACATTACCAGATAAATCGTCCTGGACGAAGCGAATGTCTCGGTTGTCAACCGACGCCTGTCAGCGCCGCCATTTTGTTTCTATTTGTAGAAAAATTTTCGTCCGGTTTTTCATCTTCTAGGTGGGATTCCATCGTGTACAACATCGTGGTGGATTTGTACACCCTCAAACAAGTTGAATAAGACCTCCCACGAAGTAATTCCATTCTTGTTAACTCCATAACGAAGACGAAAGGACCTTAAAAGCGTGTACAACACGTCCGTTCCGCACAGCAGCTTAATGAAAAGTGGAGGTTGGCGCGCTCAACTGGCGCGCATGCGTGGTGATATCTCGCAGGATATCCCGTTACGAACGTTAACGAGATAGAATTGATGATCTTATGGCCACTCAAAGTAGTGTGAACTTTTTTTTGGTTCGCCCTGTAGACGCTTCTGCTCGTATCTTGACTTGTGGTTGACTGACTTTATCAAGATATGGCTTAAATGAAAGCTAGACGCCTGTGTGACATGATTTTATTGTGAAAATAAAGTTTTGTCTAAGTCAGAATATAAAAAATAATATAAACAGTAAGTCCAAAATGTGCTCAGACAAGAGTCTTGTCACATTGAAAAAGAAACGCAGACAAATTGCCTTAAATTATGGTAAAATATCAAAAATGATGCATTAATATCAGAGCATTTATTCAAGATGAAGCTGAAATAAAAAACCACTTTGCATGACTTCTTAATCCTGGGGGGAAGGGGGGAGAATATTCATGAGGACTCATTGCGAATATCGTTTGTTGTTTAACTAAAGCTGAAGTAAATGTTGGTAGAAATTTAATAGTCAATGAACCCTATGCTTCGTACTAAGGACACATTGTGCGAGAAAATCGACAGGATGATATTAGCAGTGTTTACTACAAATTTTATAAACAGTAAAAAGTTTGCAGGAGTGCCATCAATTGTTTGTTGCACACTGCTCATCACTTTATGGAATACAAATCTGTGATCTTTTCAGGGGTGCCGGAAGGAATCGCGGGCGGCAGGGGCGGTCACATAAAAAAGGGCAAATCATATTCGCGCCAATTTCGCGTGACAAAATTTAAATAGGGAGTCACTAATAATTTTGAAAATATACTTACTAATACTTACTAATTTGTGCCTAAAACTAGTAAAATAAGGCCTTGTAATGTTTTTTTTAAAGATCTGAAGGGCACCCTTGCCCCCCCTGCCCCCCTTGGACAAGGGCAGGAGGGGCAATTGCCCCCCCTGCCCCCCCTGTTCCGGCACCCCTGGATCTTTTCATATCTGACAAAATAAGGACGGCTTGGAGAAAATGTTTGCGAGATGTGTGGCAACCACCTTACAGAACTCATTCCAGATTATTGCCTGCTCTGACTGACTCGCTGTGTTCTTGTCACATGTTGGCAAAACGTTTTGTTAAGTTTGCTTGTAACGTGCTCCAGCATGAGACAGACTGTATCAGATTTTTGTTTCGCTCAAGTGCTGATCTTTCAAACTCTTGTTTTTCTCGGAACCTATCACATGTGAGATCTGAGCTACTCTTGTTGCTTAATGTGAGTGTTTCTAAAATGTGTCAAGGGTCCACACAGCCTGTGGCTCATGGTGCAAGGAGATTGGAACCTGTGCAGATGCTAATGTGATTAGAGAGATGGCAGTGATCAGAGATGGACTGAAAGACTCTATTTTAAACAAATTTGAAGTGTATGAACTGATGGTTGACATTTGTGTCAACTAATTCACTGTGTGTCCAAGTAAAACAATATAACTATTAATCTTCCTATTCAAAACTTGTACACAATTGTATGAATAAAGATAATATATATATATATCAACATATTTATTGATAAAAATCACCAAATACGGCAGATAATTCAGGCAAGTGCCCTTCAAAGCTCATAAATAATCTTGGAATAATCTGCATCCTGTATTATTTTGGTGAACATGGGTTGAGGGACATCAAATGCCACTCATATTTTCCTATCACAACCAAACATGGTCCAAAATGTTCCTTTTGACTATAAGAAAATTCATGAAAATTTTCAGAAAGTTTGAGATAGCGCTAGGGGTACCACAAAGAGGCTGAAATAGAGTAGGTCGGGGCAAGAAGCCCGGGTTAGGTGAGAGGCCCCCCCAGGCTTATATCCAAACTTACATTTTTGGTGCGTTTATCTATTGATAGGATTGAAGCTAGAGGCGTTTTAGGTGACGTCACAAATTTTCAGTGCAAACAGCACCAAACCATAGTAGAAATTAAAGAAACAAAAAAATGTGCATGGTTTTTATAACTTTGACTAATTCTTTGAAAGGGGTTGTCAGAAATAACTTTGGAAATTTTTTAAAGTATAATGGATATCTGCATTGCTTCACTTTATGACCATCGCATAAATATGATTTGGATCATGTTTTTTGCATTTTAGTTCAAAATATAGAGGTCAAATTAAAATATGTGGGTTTGGGGCGAGAGGCCCCACATGATATGGGGCATGAGGCCCCCTTCACTGGGGGTCGAAGCTGCTTCATGAACCATTTAATAATGTGTACTTTACCTTAACTATTGATAGAATAGCTAATTAAAATAGAAAAAATTTGGGCCGAAATTGAAACAGGGCAAAAAATATTTAAAAAATAAATGTATGAACAGAAAAATTCTGAAATTCAGAAAAAGTGAATAGAATATTATATACCTTAAAAATGAAAGAAGAACCCTGAGAAATAACTTTCAGGCCGAATGGCTTGCTAAAAAAAATTGCCATAGGATTATAATAGGGGGGCTTCTTGCCCGATGGGTGGGGTAAGAAGGCCATTTTAAATTTTTTACAAAAATGGCCATAACTGCTTTATTAACCCTTGTAGCCGCAATGGGGGCCTCGGAGGCCCCCCTGGGACTTTTCGCTTTAATATCTCGCAAAATATTTGGTCAATCACGTTGCAGATTTCATGTAATCCCAGTCCAACTAATCGTGAACAACATTCAGACGTTGTGAATTGATTGATATTGAACATGGTCACTGACGATAGTTTGAGCATTTTTCCGTCACAAAGCCGCAATGGGGGCCTCGTAGGCCCCTACCCTTGTGCATGTCATATGAGTTTTAGAAAAATACTGCAACTGTGCTGCCACTTATTACAGATCAGATTATGGTCAATACAGTCACTTTTGTATGTTTGGATTGCTGATATTTGTCTGTCAGTCCATTTCAAAACAATTAAAATTATATATATTAGCATTTCGAGTAAAATTCTGATTAATTTACCTAAAAAGGGACAAAATTGACCTTTGAGTGATCTTAAACTTACAAAAATGAATTCAGCATCATCAAAAACTCCTACAGTGATGACTTTGTAAATGTAGCTGGTATGATAGAAGTGCAGGACCTTCATTCTCAGAAAAAAACTGGCCCGAAATGGACACCAGAAGGGGTGGATCTTGCAGAGCAAGGGCCAAAATGGCCATTTTTAGTGCTCCTTTTCTCATCTCTTGACATTTTTAGGGCACAAAATGTTTTATAATGAAATCAAAAGACAATCCTGATACTTTACAGAATAATTTGGTCTCAAAATAACTTAAAAATACTGAATATTCCAAAAATGCATCAAAATTGCGATAATTTTATGAAATCTTGATATCGTATTTTTATCGATAAGATTTCATTTTTTTCCAATTTCACTGCCGCTATCCTCCATTTTGACTTAATTTAATATAATAATACTATTTTTGAAGTAAATTTTTTAAATCTCTGTATATTTGAGGCTTGAGAAAGGGAGGAGCCTCAGAGGCCCCCATTGCGGCTTTGCGTACTCAAAATTTGCTGCGGCTACAAGGGTTAAAATTGGTAGACATTTGCTTCACTAGCTATTAGTATAGCCAAGTGATCCCTTCCTGACAGCAAAAGCATTCAAACAATCGCCCATAAAAAGTAGGTCAAATCGCACCTCGAAGTAAAGCGGGGCCGCATGCCCCGACCTACAGAATGACATATCGCCGAATTGCGGAATTGAACATTTTAACAATAACGACTGTATCATAATAAATTAATCATATCTGAATTCCTCTCAAAAAGTGCATTTAAATGAGTACCCGCATTGCATATATTGTGTTATTTAAATTGAACACGAAACCACAAGAGTATGGGGCATGATTTATTTCGAAAATCCAATGAATTCTTTTTTACCTGAATGTTGCTTTCTGCCCAAATTTTTCAGACATTCACCTTCTTTTCTTTCGAGAATATCTGGCATTCAATTTATCCAATACTGCAAAAGTTTTACCCAGCCAGTACCTCTCCCCATGTCTCCTATATAACAGCACTAAAATTTCAAAATGCTGACATTTTACGAGCTAGAATTGAGTAATTAATATTTATGAAAACAATATAACTGAAAAATCAAAACATAAAAAGTCTTTCTTTGGAGATCATGTTGATTAAAGATAAAGTCTACATTGTGGCATTTTCTTAGAACCTTTTCCTCGCATGGCTCTAGCTTCTCTCCAGAATTGTCTACCATTATCATCAGTAACACTGAGAGCCATTCTCTCTCTCCTAATCACATTCTCATGCCTTTTGACTAATTTAACAGCCTTGTGATATTTTATACGAGACCTGCGTCTAGCTTCACATAAGAAACCATGTCTTGGTCTGCCTTCCTGCTTCCAAGCATGGTGCCAATACAGAGCGGCCTTTCTTTCTGACTCACTATACTCTTTCCAACCGGGCACAGCAGCCCTACCAGCTCTTTTACCTGTACAGGGAATCACTTTACTAGCATTCATACAGGCTCCTACAATGGCATTAAACAACTCCTCAATGTCCTGAGTATGAGCATCACAGAAAGGATTCTTCCCAACAAACACAATTACGTTTAAATTACGTTTATAAACGGGCGAAAATCCGTTGAAAAAACCGTTTTTTCATTACGTTTAAATAATGTTAAATTGGATGGTCCAAAAAACATGATTTTAACGTTTAACACAAACGGTTAGAATAATGTCATGCCGATGTTTCCAAAAACTGTTTCCAATTGCGTCAAATAATCAGCAAAATTACGTTTGGATTTAACGGTTTTCCAAAAACGTTTTTTAAACGTTATTTTGATGTTTTCTCCCATGGTTATAATTTATCATTTATTTTCTGTTATATAAGATTTTTAATTCACTCTTTTGGCAAACATTTATTCAACGCATCAGAAAGATGTTTTTAGAATGTTTGCCAATGCATGCTTTTATATCATTATTTTGAGAATGGTTATTTTACGTTATGAGAAAACCGTTATTTGACGTATTTGGAAAATGTTTTCATTACGTAATGGAGAAAGCGTTATTTTTACGTTTTGAGGAAAGATTTTTTCAACATTTTTGGGAAACGTTTTTATTACGTTGTGGGGAAAACCATTTTTCAACAGTTGTATTTCAACATTGGAGGAGGAATGCTTTTATTATGGTGGGGGTGAGGGGTGGCGCTGTATACATTTGATTTGTTGTTTGTATTTTTCTTTTTATTGCATCTAAAGGATCCTGTGTCACTGCTGGCCTCATCATGTTCTTCCACTGCAAAGAAAGTATTTGTGATCAGAAAATTGTTATTCACTAGTTACATGATAAATACAAAATGTCAATAATACATAGGCCTATATATGTGAATAAGTTATAAATCTCATAGAAATAAGAGTATAAGCCAAACAATAAAGCAAACCAGCAGAGATTTAGAGAAGGGGGGGGGTAAATAAGAAAGGAAGACAATATCATTGAAGGAAAGAGAAACAAAAATACAAATGGGAACTCGAGTATTCAGGATTTTAATGAAAAAAAAAAGAATACCCATATTTTTAGTATATTTTCATTTGTAAACTCCCTCCCCCCCCAATCGGACATTTCAGACTGGAAGGATAAGATAGATGAGCCAGATAGGAAAGATAGAATAGATAAGCTGCATTGCAAGGACAAAGTAGATTAGTCAGAAAGGAGAATAAGGTAGAAAGTATAATATATTAAAAAGATATGACAGGAAGGAAAAGATAGATAAGTTACATAAAATTGATGAGATGAATTAGATCAGATAGACATTATCAATTTGATAGGTTTGATGGACCTATCTTGATGGATAGACAGATAGAAAGATATATAGAATGATAGAGAAAAAGATAGAAAGATAGATGAATAGGTAGATAGATAGATAGATAGATAGATAGATAGATAGATAGATAGACAGATAGATAGACAGATAGACAGATAGATAGATAGATAGCAGATTACTTGAAATGGATACCTGAATTGCAAGACATTTTGGAAAGTTATATCTGGCTTGGCCTATGTATTACAAATTAACACATAGAGCCTCAAATTTAACGTTTCTAGTAACTCTAATAAAATACTGATCTTTTGTAAATTAAAAACATATGCTAGGAGGTTAGGCCTAATTAAGGGAAAATTGATTTTTAGATAGATAGATAGATAGATAGATAGATAGATAGATAGATAGATAGATAGATAGATAGACTTTGATTTTGTATAGCATAAGCAAGATTATAATACTAGTAATACCTGGAGGCTGCAGCCAGTATTCCTCAAGTTATTGTGTATCTGCAGAATAATCCTGGAAGAAAAATTGAAATTATACAATTAGTGTTCTTTACATATTTCAAAATATTACCACTCAAATAATGTAATGCAAGTTTCTTAATTGATAAGAAATATTGAAAAACTCACCTGTGATTCTTCAGCATGATGTTGCCTGGACAAAATCTGGACACTTCTAATTCTATCTACTCTATAGCATGTGCATTCAGCCATGGAGGTTGTAAAACTGAGTTTCTTGCATAAATTATAGGGGGTAATTAGGGGGTAATTAGCCACTCTGGAAATGTAATTCGACTATGCTTTACAATGAGCAAATTATATTGCAAAATAAATTCTTGTATATTTATATCTGTGTATTTGAATCTTAAATTAGCATTGCATTTAATTAATAGAGTTTGCAAAAAGAAACTTAAATGTTGGATTATTATTTGGAATATACCACAATATAGTTATAATTATAGCATGCCTATATTATGATATTGTGTTACATGTAGATCTTTACAATTTACAAATTTGACCTGTCTACTTAACTCTCTAGTTATCTATCTAGTTATCTATTTAGTTATCTATTTATCTATCTTGTTACCTATTTAGTTATCTGTCTTGCTATCTATCTAGTTATCTATTTAGTTGTCTATCTAGTTACATGTAGATCCAAAAAATGCACAAATTGGACCTGTCTACCTATCCATCTAGTTATCTATTTAGTAATCTAGTCATCTAGTTGTTTAGTTATCTATTCTTCTGTCTAGTTATCTATTTAGTTGTCTATCTAACTGTCTAACTAGTTAAATTTAGATCCATAAAATTTACAAATAGGACCTATCTACTTGTCTGCCTATTTATTAAGTTATCTAGTAATCTGTCTTGTTAACTTATCCATTTTAAAGTGATCTATCTAATGATCCATCAAGTTATCTATCTATCTATCTATCTATCTATCTATCTATCTATCTATCTATCTATCTATCTATCTATCTAAGTATTTATCTATCTAAGTATTTATCTAAGTATCTATCTATCTATCTATCTATCTAAGCATCTATCTATCTATCTATAGATCTATCTATCCATCTATCTATCTATCTATCTATATATCTATCTATCTATCTATCTATCTATCTATCTATCTATCTATCTATCTATCTATCTATCTATCTATCTGTCTGTTTAATCTGTCTGTTAATCTATCTATCTACCTATTTATCTGTCTATTGTTAGTTTGTTAAACAGTTAGTTAGATTATTAGGAAGTTATAAATGGATCAAAACAACAAAATCAAGTTGTACTTCAGCCAATGATAATAGATGCATAGATCTGTTTTCCGTATACAAGATTAGAAAAACATACTGGGGCACCAAGTGGTTTTTTTATTTTGTAGAATTTAATATCTATCTATCTATCTATCTATCTATCTATCTATCTATCTATCTATCTATCTATCTATCTATCTATCTATCTATCTATCTAATCTATCTAATCTATCTTTCATCTGCCTTCAGAATTCTAGGACGCATGATATTGCATTGTCATTTTAACATGTGAAAGATTGGACGGACCTGAGAGGGAACACCATGTGTTCTGTGCTGCTGCAGCCACAAGAGACAAAATGTTGTGCTTTTCAATTTTAGTAAAAAATTCACAGCACAGCAACGGAGGTAGATAGGAAGATGATTTTTGGTGCAAAAGATGCGCATATTTACGGGCTAACTGGATATAAGCTTTCTATCCTGGTTGTGTTATTTTTTTCTTCGTAATAAAGCATTAAGTGGCCGAAAAACGGCATTTTTTCCAATTATTTAGTGCCTTTTTTTCCTTAGAGGTCTAAAGTTTGCTATAAATTTTGGGGAAAACGATTTTACCAACACCCATCATCAAGTATATCATATGTAGATTCCAAAAGTGTGAAACATTTGTTTGTGGGTGAAATAGTTGTTGATTGATGACGAGATACATTGTAACATGCAAGTCGAAAGAAACACAACTCGCCCTCATGCAATATTAGTCACCTTAGTGCTATAAAAACTGTATATATAATATGTGCTGTGCGATAACAGTATAATATAACATAATAATTTGGATTAACATTCTATGATTATATCACTTGAAAATTGATTCAATATTTTGAAATTGGATTTTTTATATTGAGGTACAAGAAACATTGAATTTGCTTTAAAGTATTTTCATAGATCTAGGCATATACACAGCCATTCTGTCATCATTCTTTCAATCGTTGTACAATGTTTGCTATTATGCCAATTCCATGTAAAATTCCATTGCATTTTTAAGATTATAAATTGATACATAATTAAGTATAGCATACACTTCCAATAAATGAAAAATTAATCTAATTGGCTTCATTTTAAAACTCCAGGAGAGCCTCGATTGCTTGCTTTACTGAGTCTATACTTTTGACTTCAGCAACAAAAGAAACACGGCTTTTTCATTACATTAAAAACAATTTATTTTATGATAACCTCAGGTATTCAACCGCACACATTTTGCTTGAATCAGTCCTTTTGACATTTGCTGTAAACACTTTCCATATATTTACAATGTAAGAATAATGTATTTTCAATGTTGCAGAAATACGTTCTCAAATAACGTATTTTTAACGTTTTAATTGTACATATTAGAAACGTTAAACAATGAAGTTAAAAGTTTGATATTGTCATTCAGTTTCAAAATTCAGTTGAAAAACATTTCCTTCAAAATGGTTTTAAGTTGATCATTTACAATGCTTCAATGACACTTTTCAATATGTTCTAAAACAGTCAAATGTACAAGCTTCATTAATCTTTTTACATATTTTCACGACATTGGAATGATGTTTTTTCCACGTTAAAGAAATATGTTTTCAAAAGACATATTTCTAACAGTTTCTTGAAACAGTTTAGACACGTTAAAAAATGGAGTTAGCAGGTTAATGTTGTTGGTCAGCTCAGAAATTCAGTTGAAAAACGTTTTATTTCAACATTTTGAAACGGATTATAGTTAACGTTTTAAAGATGCTTTTAAGTATATGTTCAGAAACACTTTTGAAATAAGCATTTTTTCAATGCTAAAGCCAGATTTTAAATCGACATTAGAACTTTACCAACATTTATTATGTCAGAATAATGTATTTTATGCATGACAGAAACATATTTTCTGGTAACGTATTTTCAACATCTTCATTAAACGTTTTTTCCATGTTAAAGAAATACGTTTTCAAAAAACGTATTTCTAACATTTTCTTGAAACATTTTGGCAATGCTAAAGTCAGATGTTGAATAGACATTAGAACTTTATCAACATTCAAAATGTCAGAATAACGTATTTTATGCATTACAGAAACTTATTTTCAGGTAACGTATTTTCAACATTTTCATAAAACGTTTTTTCCCCGTTAAAGAAATACGTTTTCAAAAAACATATTTCTAACATTTTTTAAAACCATTTTTTCAATGCTAAAGTCAGATGTTTTATCGACATTAAAACTTTCCCCACATTCATTATGTCAGAATAATGTATTTTATGCATTACAGCAATATATTTTCAGGTAACACATTTTCAACATTTTCATTAAACGTTTCAAATATGTCAAACTGTAACGGTTGGAATGAAACGTTTTCCATTAACGTTAAAATTTGGTTAAAAAAACATTATCAAATACGGTTTGAGCACCGACCGCTATAAAACCGTTGAAAAACCGTTTGTGTTTGCTGGGTTACAATTTATACATTCATGCGACAAAGAAATTTTTTCTAACTGTTTATCTAAATCATTTTTATACATTTGAATATCATGGATACTTGCTTTATACAATGCAGTTTTTTTTAACATGGCTTACAGATTCATTCTTAAAATATTCACAATTAACATTAAAATGAGTTACCAAAGCCAAGTGATCTGAGGCGTTATCAATACCATCCATAGTATAATGCGATACCACAGACTCAATAAAGTTAATTGATACCAATACTTGATCTATAAGAGATTAACAGTTATTGGCTGAACTCTCAAATGTATAATCAACAGTTGACAGATCTGAGCTAGAACAAACAGTCATGTTCTCCGAATTACAGAACCGGACAAGCTCGTCGACAAACATAGACATTCTCTTATATTTGTAACATGTAACATCAGTATGTGCAGTTTGATTCCTTAATTAGTTATTCTAAAAACTCCGTGTGTAATAGCATAATAAATATCATTATATTACTTTTTTAATGTTCTATAATATCATAACTCTCCTAAATAGTTTAGTAATAATTATTTATTTAATAATAATCTTAACTGGTAATTAATGGTCAATGAACAAGATTTATAATGCTATATAATATATGTATCTGAAGTACAGGACCTGATAAACATTGACTTAAAATGTATATTTATATGTTTTAATTATTCAACTAACTGGGTTGCTGGAACCGGGATTAACTTAAAAACTAAAATTATTGTATGTATTGTATGTATTGTATGTATGTGAACTTTGTGGATATATTGGTATGTATTCTATGTATTTATTACTATTTTAGCCTATGTTGTTCCTAATTGCTTTTGCCTGACATATGTATCATTTTTGATATTTGAATGTCGAATAAAATTTATATATATATTAAGCACAAAATATTTAAAATCAATTACTTTTAATCCAAGAGTCCAGTCAGAAAAAAATCTACATAAAGTAACGTTTGCTTATGAAATATGAATGCCGGAAGTGATTCACATCAAAAATTATTTCAGAATGGCATCGCCTTTAGTTTATCGGAAATATACCTTTCATGTATTCATTTTGAAAGAAATTTTCCAGAGAATCCAAATATGTTATCTATGACAGGACCGAAGATATCACAAACTTCAAGGCCTATGTCAAGGGGGGTAGAGGTGATCCGATTTTCGAATTTTTTTTTATGTTCATAACTCACCTAATGGCACATTTTGAGCTGGTATACATGATGGAAATGGAAAATTTTTGTCGGAGGAGCTCTCGGCTCGCGCAACAGCGGCTCGCCATTCCAAATTCTTCTACCAGAACATGATTTTGGCTAAAAATATCATGAGGACAGAAAAAGTAACATGATAATTGTAACTTGACCACTGATCATTGGGGGAGCTGTAGCAGGGTAGAGCTCCCCCTGTTTTTTGGTCAAGGGAGCTCAACTCCCCCGAGCTCCCCCCCATTTCCATCACTGCTGGTATACATATAAAAGTTGGATTAATATAGTATATTTTAAACAAATGCAATAACTAGAAATACTACAATGATTCTCACTGTTTGATGTCCAAATTACTTTTAAAAGCTGTAGAGTAGTATATCTATTAGGGTGTCCCAAAAAAGTGAAAGTCTGAAATTTTTTGCGGCTATAGCCCCTCTCTGACTGTCATTATTTAAAATTTCAGTGCATTTGAAGGTGTTTTAGATGTTGGTCAAAAAAAAAAAGATAAATGGGGATTTCACATTGAATTTACACGCGAAAATGGCTATTTTCGCTAATAGCTCACAAATTATGAGTTTCAGTCCATATATAATTTTTTTACTTTTTGGGGGAAGGGGATTTTAAAGTTTGTGTTTGGGGGAAAATTTAAGTTTTTTAGGGGGGGTGGTTATCTTAATCTCCTAGGAAACGCAAATCCTCCGATATATTTACAATTTCACCTATCCTAATCACTAGATCATCTTAAACCAATGAATTGCCCTTGATATCAGCTTTCATTGGGCACTTTTTTTTCCTTTTTACTGCAACTGTCCACCCTACAGAAGCTAAATAAATATTACCGTCAGTGTCTATACTCTCCTGAGAAACACAATATCCTCCCATGTATTTTCAAATTCAACTATCCATATCACCAAAAAACTCATTTTAACCAACCCAAATGGATGCACATGATAGTGGAGGTTGACCTGCCCCAGCACATCTGGGGTATACCTGCACAACAAAAGCAAGCAAAGTGAGCAACCCATCTCTGTTCTTCCTCTATCTCGTTCTTTTTAAAGGTATTTTTTTCATCTACTAAACTGCTCACACTGAAAACGCACACTTCCAAAAAGGTTAAAAACAGTACTTCCTCTACAACAAAGCTGTTCCTTTCACAATTTTTTTTGATAAGCCAGGAAAGTTTACATTTTTACTTGCTTGATGGGTTGGGGAAAGGGGATATTTGACCAAACCACAATTAAACAGGATGAAATTAATATAATTTAAGTGTCAATGCTGACCCGCCCCCTCGCGGAGACTTTTGTCAAAATCTTCAAAAAAAGATCTTTTATTCAGATTTTTGAGAGTATTGATATGGAATGATTGTCTATGTATGGGTTTCTACCCTGGGTAAAGAAAAAGCCCATAATTTAACAGTTTTGGTTCACATGCTTCATTTCCAGATGCTGAATCGTACATTTAGAGTTTTCAATTCAAAATCTGCTTTATCATTAACATTTTTTTCAAAAACTTCCGTGGAATAGTTTTTGGATGTCCTGTGCCTGTCATGTGAAAATTTCATAAGATTAATCCTATCTAGTATGCCACAAAACCAATATTTCCATTGGTGCATTTTGTGTTGAAGTGCAGTTTGTGACTTGCATTTTCGACAGTTACCATGACGATTTAATTTAACACAAAAGTACTGCATTTAGAGATTTGTAAATTTTCATGAATCTACCTGATGGCAACTACTAGAAGTGTACAAACTTTCATCTTGATACTTTAAGAGAAAGTACTATTTTTAACCTTTTTTTTTGTCTTTTTTTCTTCCATATTTGTGTTACTTCCTTTTTACCCTCGGCCATGTTCACATGGCCTGGGTATTGCAGAGTGCAGCGGCGTCCGTCAGTCTGTGAACATGGCCTGGGTTTTGAAGAGTGCAGCTGCGTCCATCTGTCCGTCAAGCTGTCCAGCTGTCTGTCTAGCTGTCTGTCCATCATCCTTGTGTACAAGATGATTCTATTTGCATTAATCCTAGGATCATGAAACTGACAGGGATTGTGTATCACAGCAAGCCACGGATGAGTTCTATATGAGTGACCTTGACCTTCATCTGTAACCTTTGCGCCATATTTGTGAAAAGCTTGTGTACAAGATAACTCCATTTGTATTAATCATAGAATCATGAAACTAGCAGGGATTGTTTATCACACCAAGACCTTGAATGAGGTCTGATATTAGTGACCTGTATCTACTTCTGTGACCTTGGCAGCCATATTTGTGAATAGCTTGTGTACATGACAACTCCTCTTCTATTCACCCTAGGATCACCAAATTAACAGGGATTATGTATCATAGTAAGACATTGAATGAGTTTTGACATCAGTAAACTTTACCTATATCTGTGACCTTGGCAGCCATATTTGTGGAAAGCTTATGTAAACGACAACTCAACTATTATTGTCCCTGAGGCCACCGAACTGACAGGGATTTTGTATCACAGTAAAACCTGGAGTGACTTGTAACATGAATGACTTTGACCCATTTCTATGACCTTGGTGGCCATATTTCTAAAAACATATAGGCCTACATGATGACTCATCACAGCAACATAATCTATGGCCAAGGATAGCACTTGCGTAAGAAGGTATTTTTTTCATCCTTTGGCGTTATTTCTCATTTCATTGCCTTCTTCTTCTCCTCCATAATCACATGAATCCGTTAAAATTGTTCAAAAGTACAAATATCTTGGTGTACATATTGATGACATGTTAAACTTCAGTGAAAAAATCCAGCAATTGTATAAGAAAGGTATTCAAAGAGTGAGGTATCTGAGAGATCTTGCTAATTTAAAGGTTGATCACAATATCCTTTCTTTATTTCATAGATCAATAATAGAATCTGTTTTATCATTTTGTATTGTATCATGGTATGGGCCAAGCAGTAAGAAAGACCAGAAGAAACTATGTAAAATTTTTAGAATTGTTAAAAGATTAGGAATCAGTGCCGACAACCTGCATGACATTTATAAGAGTACAAGCCACAGGCTAGGCAAAAAGATCATTGGTGATAAGGAACATCCATTAAATCACAAATATGGGCTCAAGTTAAGTATCCAACTGTTAGTGACCTCCCTGGACTGAATAAGCCACAGGATTGGCTTATTCACAGTTGTTCACACCTTTTCAACCAATCCTGCCACTTATTCAGTCCAGGGGGGTCACTAATAGTTGGATACTTAACTTGAGCCCAAATATGTATATCTAAGATCAGGAGAAGACTTCTGTCTGTTAAACATAGAACTAGCCGTTATGGCAATACATTTTTGCCCAGTAATATCTGATTGTTAAATCACATGTCTGTATCTTGATTATGTTTTATTGGTTATATAATTTAAATACTTATTATTTATGTACTGTCTTACAACACTGAACGTATAACCATGTAAAGTTTCACTCTGTGACTGAATAAAGTATATCGTATCGTATCGTATCGTATCGTATATTATTTGTCATAATTATATTATTGTTTTTTGTTTCATCCTTCTTTTCTTCCCAATCTTCTTCTGTGGTTTCTTGCAATCTTTCTTCTTTGCCATCCTGCATGTTCTTTTTCCTTCTTCATTAAATGCTCCTGTCTTCGGCTTCACCTTCTTATCTTTTCTTTTCATTTTTTCCCTTCTCATTAGCTTAGTGTTCTTTGTCTTCCTTCACTGTTTTGCTTCTACTTCTTCATTTTCTTATATTTCTTCTTTTTCCTTTCTGCTTTTCCCCTTCATATTTGTTAAATCTTTATTTTTTTGATCTTCCTTTTTTAATATATCATGTCCTTTTTTTCTTCTTCTTCATAGCTTATGTTTCTTGTTTTTTGTTCTTTTCTTCTTCCCCTTTTTTTCTTCTTGTGTTACTTTCCTTTTAATTTCTCTCTGCTTTATTTATATATCAATATCATGTATTGATAATACAATTTGCAATACCTCTCATAATGGTATGACCAGTCATCTGCCAAATTTAACTGAGAAAACACAGCCGCATGTTGTAAGGCCGATTTTTCATATGCTTACAGATGACAAACCAAGTTGCTTGGATCAACTGATCGATGACAAAACCTTCAGTAGCGAACCTTACCAGAGAGTATTCCGCAATTTGAAATGCCTTGATCCTCATAATTTGTGGTTACCGCAAGAACCACATGTTGCTTGCTTAACAGTGATGCTTAGGTTTGTGTGTTATTTTATCTTATATTTCAAGTTTTGATTTTGCCTTTAGACATTAATATTGAAAAAAAAAATTGTATTACCATCCATTGATCACGCACATTGAAAACTTTAGCAATTCAATTGCAGGCGGTTTAGTGTCGCAGATCCTACCTGGTCCGAGCTGAATCATTTTGTGTCATTCCTGGACCAGCAACTTCGAAATTTCGAGTGCTCAGTTTTCTGTAACGATGAATTTGCACAGGATCTGCCAGGTTTCAAGCAATTCGTTCTTGAGTTCATGCTACAGATGTCAAATGTAAGTATCAGACAAAATTTGCTGTACAAGTCACTTTTGACATTTGGATCCCTGGGACGAAAAGTGAACCAACCCTGATATACTAAATTTTGGGAAATGTAAAACAGTTGTGACTGATTGATTGATTGATTGACTTTGTTCAATATTATTTCAAGAGTGTACATTCATGTTAACAAGAAGTCCTCTGTCAAAATAGCATTAGGATTGCACACAAAATTTTTCAACTTTTTTCCATTGCAGCCCTTGCTAGCAACAAGATTGTGCTGATAAGCAAACAAAGGCTACCGATCCTGACATTAAATTGAAATCCTCATAATTCTGAAGCTATTTTAGTTTAATGTTTTACTAGTACAATTATAACATCTTGAAGAGGGCTTCTGAAATTAACTAATTTTTCAACGAAATTTGTGATTCTTATTTTTCACTTGGAAAATGGTGATTTTGGTTAAAAGTCCATCACATAGAAAAATAAATCAAGCCATATTTCATTTTAAAGTGCCAAAAAAACAATGACAACTTCAGGGCAACATATTCAAGTTCTTTATTGGTTCAAGTTCTTTATTGGAAAATAATTATTTAGCAAAATACATAAATCATATACAATTATAAACAATATAATTTTCCTTAGGTTAGATACAAAAAAATGTAAATATTGACGTATAGTTAATAATACAAATAATTTTTATGTTACATTGGTAAGAACTTCCAACAAACAAAATTATAACATATACTGAAAACAAAATAATAATAATCTTAATATACATAAAAAAAATATATTTAAAAAAAAAATCAAGAAAAATGAAAAATTTATAATAATAAAATTACGAAGTGACAAAATCATTGTTGGTTATTACAAAAATCTAAATCATTAACAAGGAGGTACTTCTTCAGGTGTTTTTAAATAGTGGATAATGTAAGATTACTCATTATAATGTCAGAAAGAAAATTCCCCACAATGACTCCCTTATATCTCAAACATCTTTGACAAAAACTACTTCTAAAAATGGGCAAGTGTAACTTATCGCGTAATCTAGTATTATGAGCATGATACTGGGAATTAGAAAGAAAAATGTCATTAAATATGTCAGGGCTATCTCCTTTAAGCAATTTAAACATAAACAAGGCAACCTTGAGAACATAGATTTGAAAATATCTAAAACTCCATATTTCAGGAAGAGGGGAATCGATGGCGTTCTAAGAGGTGAAAACGATATAATCCTTAAAGTTCTTTTTTGAAGTTTATGAATTGGAGCCAAGTTTGTAGCGGGCACTAAACCCCATACCTCAATGGCATAATTAAGGTATGGATAGACAAGAGAATTGTAAAGACTGAGCAATGAATGTGAATTGAGCTGATGTCTGGCCTTTAATATTATGCCTATGGCCTTAGCTATCTTAATCTTAATTCGAAAGTCACTAGAAAAATTTTTCCGATTGGATTTAAATAACATGCAATTTGTTTTATTTACATTGAGGGTTAGTTTGTTAGCATTAACCCAATTATACACATGGCTTAATTCATCATTCAAGATATCTGTCATAACTGTAACATTTTTACCTTAAACAAATAAGCTGCTATCATCAGCAAATAAGATTGGCATAACGCTATTTGAAACTAAATAAATGTCATTAATGTATAATATAAATAATAGAGGGCCCAAAATTGATCCCTACGGGACACCATAATTTATGGACATCAGTTCTGAGTAATTTCCATCAAAAGATACAAATTGTTTTCTGTTATCCAAATAACTGCAAATTAATATATTAGCCACCCTCTTATCCCATATTTATTCAGTTTACGTAATAATATGTCATGATCGATGGTATCAAAAGCTTTAGTAAAATCCAAAAATGTTCCTAATGTCATTTCATTCCTATTCATACCAGTTACAATCTTATCAATAAGTGTTATCAAAGCCATTGTTGTATTATAGTTTTTTTGAAATCCAAACTGAAACTTGTAAAGAAGACTATTATCATTTACAAAAATTATTTTATTCTTTCAAAAATCTTTGAAAATATAGAGAGGGCAGAAACTGGGCGATAATTTGTGACAAGTTTGCTATCTCCACTCTTATATAACGGAACAACCCTTGCAATTTTCATTTCATCAGGAAATACTCCTTGTAAAAGAGATAAATTAACCAAATGAAGTATAATATTTGACTATTTTGACATGAACATCATCCCAGCCTACACTCGTGGTACTGATATTTAAGACAATGCTGCGTAATTTGTCAATATTTGTTGGTGCAAGATAAATAGAACTGGCCACATTTATATTTCTCATGTAAAAAATAGGGTCAGTGTCAGTGTGTGGAATCTTCTCACTGAGATTCTTACCAATGTCAGTTTATAATTTATTAAATGCGTTAGCAATTTCTTTCCCATTTGTAGTGCTTACACTAATAATAACAAATTCTGAAGACTTATTTGATGATTGTTTCCGATTAATAACATTCTTAATAATTTCCTATGTTTTTTTAATATTGCCTTTGTTTACTTCCAAAAGATTTTGAAAGTGCCTTTCTTCAGCCTGTCGTAATAACTTTTGAATCTTTGTTTTATAATTTTTATATATGTTTGAATATTTTCTTCACTGGGATTTGTTTTTGATAATACATAGAGTTTATTTTTAGTTTTAATTGAGTTTTTAATGCCTTGAGAAAGCCAATTTTTCCTTGTTTTATAACCATATTTGAATGCCTTAATTGGGAAACAATCATCATAAACAGATTTAAATTCCCTTTGGAATTGAGTAAATGCTACTTTACAATCTGTCGAAGTTAAAACACTATTCCATGAGTAATTCTGGATGGCATTTTGATACAATTTCTAAGAAGAATTGTGAATACAGGGTAGTGATCAGAAATATCCGTACAAAGAATGCCATTACAAGTTTTTGTCTCATTCAAACTGTTACAAAAAATATTGTCTATCAATGTAGCGGAATTATTTTGTACACGTGTTGGCTTTGTTATCAAAGGAAAAAAACAGTTTGCATAAAGAATGTCAAGAAAAGCACTTGTTGCTGAATGAGTTCCATAATTAAGCAAATTGATATTAAAATCTTCTAAGAAAAAGCAAATTTTCCTTTCATTTTTAAGTTTTGAACATATATCAGTTAATATTTCATTGAATGTATCAATATTAATGTTTGGAGGTCTGTAAATCATGCCAACAATAACATGTTTGGAATAACCGATTGCATTTCTTGGCAGTTCTATGAAAATACTTTCAATAAACTGGCAATATCACGTCTTACAGTGTAAGAAATTCTGTCATAAACCATTATTGATACACCACCTCCAATCCTACCAGTTCTATATGCATTGCATGTTCACAATTATAATTCTCTATGTTATAAAGTTCAAAGTTACATTCTGTAAGCCATGTTTCTGAAAGGCCAATTATAGAGAAATTCACATTCAAGTTGCTTAGATAACTGGTGAATTCAGAATAATGTCTTTGTAAACTTCTTATGTTGAAGTGCAAGATTGAAACAGCATCACCAGGCAAACACTCAATCTTATCATTAAAAGAGTTCTCTATAAAATACTGACAAAAATTATTATTTGAAGTAGCCAACCTGTTATAAAACTGTAAGTCTGGATCAATTTCATTTAGTAACAGCATATCCACCTCAGCATCTACTTCAAAGGGGTTAAATACAACATCATCAAATTGTGTCATTGAATGGTGTTGACCAAAAAAGGCATTAATGTTTCTCAAATATAAATCATTATCAGCAATATGATTGAAGGGAAAAACAGAACCGTTACAGGTCATACAGATCCACTGATTTGGAGAGCTATTGTCTGCAGTAATTTCAGCATCTGACGGTAAACATCTAACATGACAAACATAGCAAACATAAATTCTAGAGTGTCTTAACACTCTTCCACCACAAATACTACAATTTACCATACATATGGATTAACCTTGTAACATTAGAAAACCTCTTGTTAAGTTGCATCACCTGGCACAATGTTATAACTAATACAATAAAATGAAAACAAATTCTTAACATGAATATGAACAAAAAGAAAGATCTAAGCGAGTAATACTGCTTATCAAAGTGCATTAAAAAGAAAAGAACAATAAACCCATATGGACTTACAAGCTGGAGTTTCAATTATTTTATGAGCAGTGACATGATCATATGAGCTATTTTACATTAATTGTTCTCTAATATACATAAGAGTTACACCCAACAAGTTTTGACCCCAATCATCTTTTTTTGCAATATTTTTATCAGCCAGCGTTAAACCAATTCCCCAAATTTTGTCTTTGCTTGCCTCTGCTAAAATGTAGTTCTCAGTGTCCAACAAAGTTTTCGTGCAAAGTCATCTTGATCGAATTTGGTGAAACAACCTATTCTCATAGCGGTTTTGGCTTCAGGTAACCAGCTGTCATCATCGATATGGGTGCTATCCCCAATGCTCTTACATTTCGCAGGTTGAACATTCTTTTTTATCCTTCTTGCTTTGTCAACATTTCCCGCAAATATGGCTTTCGAGTACTGAAAATATTGTTCAACGCTTGAAAAGGTGTCACCATCAATCACAATGTTTGTCTTATAAAAGTTCGACAAGGGAGTTGCCCCTGTAAAAAAAGCCAAGATTTCGTCAGTTTTCCTCGTTGCCGCTTGTGCTGGTTGTAACTCAAATGGAAGTTCATCTATCTTGTCAATTGTGAATGTCTTTTTATCAATAATGATACGATCGTCTTTCAAAATTGCATGAAGATTCAGTTGTCTTGCACGTTTCAGAATTGGGAGTAGAGTGCATCTACGGTCATTGATTTCCTTGGCAAAATCTTCCAATAAGAATAATCCTGCCTTTACAGCTTAGTCCAGGCTGCCCAAACCCGCTCACAATCACCGAGCCCCATAAATCTCATAAAATGGGCCTGGGAGATTTTTTGGACGGGAGTCTATGTACTTTTTGAAAGACAATCTTTTCTACATCTTCCAGCAATAATTTTTCACGTTTGACTCTTCTGACCAGTTCATCACAATTTTCATCTCCTTTGATTTGGCAACACCTTGTATAATAAGATTTTGTTTTCTACCATAATTATGGCACGTTCACGCTCAGCTTCAAATTTAGCTTCAACTTTGACCAGCTTATCACTGGACTTCACTTCAGTAACCAATGAAGCTTTAGTGTTAGCTTCATTAGCAAGGTCCATAGCACATTTTGAATCATGAATAGCAGAATCTACTCTTTCAGTTAAACTGACAACTTTGTCCTCCACTTGCTTGACAGCAAACATAAGTTCTTCCTTCATAGTTTTTATGAGATCTACTTTTTCCTTGTTGGGATCATCTGCCAAACTGGTCTTAATTCCTTCACTATTGGGCGTGGCTGTATTGATAATAAGCACAGCTCTAATCTATGGGCTATAGTAAATTAGCACAGTATGTCTTCAATTAAAGAGGGCACCACCAGTCAAATAGAGGAGAGTCACTCATGCACAACGACAGCTATTTTGGTTTTTGGAAAATGTCACCATACTTGAAAAACAAACCTCCATATATCTTCTGCAATTGTCCAAATGAATGTCACATCATGCTCATATAAGTCCAAGTATGTTCATAAATCCATAAATCTATCCATAATTATTGTAACTCCAGGAGAAAGTCCACATTTTGGGTCAATTTGGCAGAGCCATCACACCTAGCTGTTTGCTAGAAGCCACCTCAAGATCATGTTCAAAGCATTGTTGGTTCACTTGACCTTAAAAAGTAAATGTAAATGTAGGTAAATGTAGGATTTTTTATAGTCCATTTTATTGACCCTGTCTTTAAATTTATTATCCTTTTTTTAAAATAGGATATGGACCACTTTATATTGGTACATTGTTGCCTGCTATAAAGATTTTAATAAATAGAATAAAACAATAGAATGAAAGGAATATGGAATGAAAGACTGATAAGCAAATAGGCAGATAGATAGATAGATAGATAGATAGATAGATAGATAGATAGATAGATAGATAGATAGATAGATAGATAGATAGACAGATAGATAGATATTAACCAGATTATAGACAGATATTATTATTATTATTTATTACTCATGAAGCGCTCATTCCAAACCAAATTTGTTCACTCGAGCTGTACAATCAAAGAAAATCAAATTATTTAAAAATAATTACAAAACAATTAAAATATGTATATTATCAAAAGTAGACTAAGTCAAATTTTTGATATAAGTAATGTTAAAATCGGTGCAAAATAAAACAGACACGAAGTCGAAAATATCACAAATTATACGCTCTTTTAAAAAGAAGCCGTTCCATATTAACAAAAGTATATAATTTAATTTTTAACCACTTTTGCATTTTGCCCTTTGTTGCTATTTTTTTCCTAAAGTTTAGATGTTACAAGGGCGGATATATCTTTAATTGGAATTGAGTTGATTACTTGCCTGTAAGATGCAGACACTGATTGCTACTGATTGCTATTGAGACAGAAATGTCAATATGTAGGGTTCAATAGAGCGCAATCATTACCGGGCACTCTTAATACAGCTGTGGATAATGCTTAATTGATATGGCTAAAGTTACAGTGAGATAGTTGACTAAAACATGATTGACTTTGCGACTTTCCTAAGTGGTTAGGTATCTGTTTCAACTTCGCCTACTTTAGTGATTATGCAAACATCATATATACATCTACATAAGATGTCAAGTTTCAAAGTGTGCCTCCTCAGGTCAAAAACAGTCTTTTTGTTACTTTCTGTACGTCGCTGTATGGTGTTCCACTGTGTGAGTTGCGGAGAAGTCACAAACTTCATGTAGCGTACAGAAAGGCTATACGTACCATGTGGGGTCTTCCGTACAGAACACATTGTGCCCTTTTGCCCTGCATAACAAACGGTCTCTGCTCAGAGCACATCTGCGCAAAACGCTTCCTAAACTTTGCCACAAGTGTACTCAGACATGACTCCCCTGTAGTCAAATACATTTTCACTTGTGCCCAAAGCTGCAGAAACTCAGTCTTTTCCAAGAACTTGAACCACTGTGCCAGCCTTTGTGACTTGCAGACAGACTACTACCTCAAAGATGATGAAATCAGTGTTCGCTTGGCAGCACTTCAAGGATGCAAAAGCAGATGTTACACAACTGATGACATGGCCGTTGGGGGTGTAATAAGAGAAGCTATCCTGACTGCGAAAGGACAGTTAAATTCTGTATTTACACCGCAGAATCTCTAAATTTTGCCAATTATTTATGTGTTACTTAATTTAAATAATTATATTCTTTAATTAAATCGATTTATACAACCTTGTACAACAGTACGAATAAACATGATAATAATAATAATAACATAGCAAGGGGGTAACTAATTGGCTTGAGGCCTACCTCCTTGTCTAAACAATGGTAAGACATTGACATACACGACAGATATAATATTGGCAATGGGTGCTTCCCTGTAGCCTTAACCACAAAGAAAAAAAAAATTGTTGTTTTGTTGCTAAGCTAAATATATAAACATGTAAGTTGACATAAGTGACATACAATGACAATGATACATCTATGATGGGGGTACTACTTTTACCTTTGCAGGTATACCTCCAACCTACAGATGCATATTTAAAGAAGACTAATATTGCGATTAAGCCTTTTTTTGCTTAGGACATACAATATGTTCTTTTAAATTGATCTTGGCTAAGTCTAATTGGCAGCTGAGGTGACTATAGACCAGGATTGAGTTCTTTAGATAACTTAGGGCATCTGATCTGACCTCCAGCTTGTTACTGCAACTAGGTTAGGTGAGGTGACTAAACATGGGATCAGGTTAATCTTTTACCCTCATATGATATAGCCTGGGACGTCCATGTTGACCTTGCCTGGTGTACTAATGATCTAGACTACAGGTAATGCTAAGTATTAACTGACTATAGGGCCCTCCCTCTTGGGGGTTTCTTCTGTCAGCTTGGCCTGGGGGTAAGAACTAGCCGGCTAAGCTGGTAAAGCAAGAAGCAGACAGCATTCCATCCGAAGGTGGAGAGCGCCAGGTCCTATAATGATATATGATCACAATCATAACATTTGTTACTGCAATTTCAACAAGTATGAATTTCTGCAAAAGGACAGTGAAACGTAGCAAATGTAGTTCATCTGATTGGTTGAGGCATTGAATTACATGTCAAAAATCTAATATGAATACAACAAAAACGTATTACAAAGCCTGTGTAACGTGTCTCACTGGTGTCTGCAATGTATTCAAAGGACAGTGACTGCTAGCATGTTTAAACTGCTAATCTGATCACCTGAACAAACTCTGATGGTCACTGAAGCAGAATAATACGTTTCTCATTGCTTTCTACGTTCAATTTATGGATTAGGTGGACATTTGACTACTCTTAGACCAATCAGGCAAGCTTAAACTGATACGTGGACAGTGAGAAAAATTGCCAAGGAAACTCATACTCATTGAATTTGCAGTAACTGTGAAATAATACATTAACTCATCTTATAAACAGTATTTGCTGAATGGCCCTTAGGTGACACTTAATAAGTAAACAGAGAAAAAACCACAGGCAGAAAACTTAAAAACCTTGATGTCAAAAGGAAACGAGAAAACTGCCTGTGTAAAACTCAGTATAATGTGAGCACTTCGCTTAACTTGGCCTGCCTGGGCTGATATACATATACGTTAAAAATGAATGCAGGTGAGGCTGGACTACATCACTCCAAAACCGTGATCAAGGGAAAAAGGAGAGTTCATCCTGTCGCCTGAGTGGTGGTATTTGAGAAGTTTTGATTATTAACAGATTTTGTAGTTCATGTACATTAAGCTGTTGTTCTGGTAGCTTATACTGTGTCAGGGTGGAAGGCTTGGCTTCTAAGTACCCTAGGCAGGTTACAAGTGGGCGCGAAGTGAGAAAAGTTACATGGTAATTTTAAAAGCTAATTGGCTTAGCAATGGAATGGCTTACACATAAAACCTTCGCTACTTAGCGGTTCGGTGGTAAAAATTGTTTAAAGTACAGTTATAGAAATTAGCGAAATATGTTTACATTTTGTATAAAAAAAATGCTGACTCATGGTGAGCGTGAGAACTATTACATAACGTTATACAATCAGGCACTGAGGCATGTCGGGGTCACTAGACTGCTTGAGTGCAGAAGATCCAAGAGTGGGTCAAGTTCAGCCATGGTACAACAATAGTGTATATAAATTTGGGGACCTGGCTACAAAAATAGCTATAACAGGAGAACTACAAACAGCAGGCTGTTAATAAAACTATCAATAGTTAGGCCCTCAACTGGGCTATGAGATACCATACATTCACGGCTGTAGGAGCCGTAGTTTTCCAATATAAAATTCTGGCAACTTTAACAATTTCATACATCATTTGATACCATACAATGTTTTCTTCATTTTCGTCTGCTTCTCTTCTGCGACATTGTGCTGAAAGGAAGGGCATGCATACAAACGTTGCATGTAGTTCATGTAGCGTGTCTTCTCATGGACAAGGGTTACATTGATTCAGGACTTCCATGACATAATTACCAAACTCTCATTTCAGAGAAACGTACCCTGGTCGACACAATCTAATTTATAGTTGAACAATAATCCTTGGTCACCGTGTGGACCAATTGTCGAGCAATTCAACAAATTTGTGCATTCTCAAGGGCTAATGGCTGCATGATTTCAAGGACTCTCATGTACTAAATTCACCGAGTGAGCGACATATGCCATTAGCCTGCACTCTTTAATACATTTAGACACATATATGATTTGAAGTTTGTTGACAATATAACTCAATCCACATGATCCTGTGACTGTGTAGTGGAACTGAGACGGGCTGCTGGTCTTGATCATGGTCTGCGCATGAGTGGTTCTGGCTTAGTTTCTAATCTTGAGTGACTCGTGGGGGGTAGGGGGCCAGTGTTGGATCCGACACATCGGGTAGAGCAGGGTACATGTTTTGTGGGGCTATGGCCAGTGGTTGAGTTTGTTCTTGAGGGACGTCCTGCAGGGGCCTGGCTTCAGGGAGCATAAAGTCGGTAGCGAGCAGTTATTTCTGTTTGAGCCTTGCCCACAGGACACGTCCTCTCAGGGTTAAGCCCACGACAACGAGCCAGAGACACACAATGAGGCTTATACTGACGAATCCTAAGCGCCTCGGTGTGATTGATGTTTGCTTGGTAGGTGCCAAGTGTTTGTCTGTTAACTGGGCGATGTCCGTGATTAAGGGGTAGTCCAGCTTGTGGCTGGGCAGTTGGGGAAAAGTTAATTCTATGTGGGCTTGGGTGAGGGCGTGGCTGAAATTAAAGTGGTCAGTGACAGTTACTGTCGGCATGACGTATCTGCATTCTAGGTGCATTCGCTGGATACATACTACTCACCAGCCCTCCTCAAAGATTTGGCAATCACTTATGCATGTAATGTTGTAGGTACCTCCGCCTAAGTAAACATGGGACTCTGGTTTGCCTGCGCAGTGTATTATGAGATTCTGGCCGATGGAGATGACAGCATATTGATTGACATCTAGGTTTGAGACCATGGCATCAGACAACAGGGGTCTGATTTCTATTTAGCATGTAGCTGTCCGTTTTGGCCTGTTCGTTAGCAGGCCCCTTACACACTGCATCCTGTTATTGGTAAATTCTATAGAAGCTAAACAGGCCGTGGGATTTGAACCAATGCAGTTCTGTGGGGATGCGATGTTGCCTGACATTGTGTCAAAAGCATAGGTCTTGCCTATTCTTACGTTAAGTTGATAGGATGAGTCGTTTAATGGTATGCCCACCGAGATGATGTTAAATCTGATATAGGGCCTGGGGGCTACAAGTGGAATGACAATTTGATACAAAAATTTGGCAGAAGTTAACCATATGGGTTTTACAGACACAAATTGGTACAGCCAGTCTACAGTTTCACTGACCTTGTGATCTTTCTCGGCTTGGGTGAGGATTTCCTGGAGTTGTTCCTCGGCCAGTAGGTCTCTCGTGAGTCTGCCTCCTTGCAGTTCCGTCCTTTGTCTGTGGAAGAGGTCCTGCTGGTCCAGATAGTGGTCCACCGCCATGTCTAAGATATCGAGATAGCGGTCCAGTTGGGTCATCAGCTCTATGTAGCTGAGTCGTCTGTGATGGCTCTGGACAATCGTCTGAATGAGTGAGAGAGCTTGGGTGAGTTCTTTGACTTGCGAGGAGATGTGTTGCTGTCTCACAGCGAGCTGCATGACGTAGGATCTGGTCTGGTTAACTATTGATGCTAGGTTATTGTGTGCGTGACTGATGGCTAGTGTTGATCCTGTGACTTCTGTCAAGGCCTCTTTGAAGCGGGTGAGCTGCAAGTCTGTGGTTACACCGAAGAGTGTATGCAGGATTGAACCTCCTAGGTCAGTAAGGCCTCTCCTTGACCGAAAATGGGTTACGTGCCCATGCTGGGGAGATGGTAGTACCGCCAAGCCCAAGGCCGACACTAGTCATCATGTCAACGGTCAGCCCCTTTTGCTCAAGGGACCTGATCACTCCTCCAGTGACATAATAGACTAACGAGTTGGGATAAATGGGCGGATCGATGGCGACGAAGATGTCCCATGTGGCCACCACTTGCCTGAGCTCTTCCCCTCCCGTTATGGATATGCCATCGGGCAGCTCTGCAATCTCGATGGCGTCATGTCGGTACTTCTTCTGTGCTGGGACTACCACTGCTTCGTGGCACCCTAGAAGCAACAGACATAGACTGTAGACTAACATGATGCAAGAAATACCTTCAGTGCTTGTACCACTTGTACTCGTTGACGCTTCTGGTCGTCTTGTGAGGGCACTGGGCTGTCAGGTATGTCTCTCTTCGCCGCTCTTGTGAAGTAGGGTCGAGGCCGCTTGCTTCCTTCGTACGGCTGTGGCGACAGGGTGGCTAGGGCTGAGTGGGGCCCGGGCGTTTGTGGGCTGGGGCCTTGGCAGGTGCAGGGTGTCGGTCTGAAGCGAAGCGATGCTCCTTGGAGATCTGAGGTCCCGAGGGTAGTTGTCTCTGCTGCTGGTGCTCAAGCTTCTGGGCTGCCAGTCTTTGATGTTTATCCACAAGAAGATGCCTATCGGTCGGAGCTGTAGTCGGAGTAGTCCTAGCTGTGTGAGGGTCAGCAGCATGACCCTTGATCTTGGCTTGGGGACCAGCAGGCGAATGGGGGGGGGGGGCGCTGTGCGCTTGGCCACACACTGAGGCTCCTTGATGTGCTGTGATTGGTCGAGCGTGTCTGAGGCTCGAGGGGGGAATGGGGGGCGGCGGAGGTTGGTCTCTCGCTTGTCTCTTGTGCTTCTGCGCTTGTGTCTTGGGGGACTGTCTGGGCTGCTGGGGCAGATCCATGGGGGGCCGTGCCTGGAGGCCTGTGTGTCTGGTGGATTTGTTCGACTGTCGCACAGGGCGAGGATTGTGTTCGTCCCAGCACAGGTTCGGATCCACCAGCCTAACTTTGTTTCTGTTGAGCGTCTTGGTCTTGCCTGATTGTTGGTGCAGCAGCCATACGACCTTGTCCCTGACCTTGGTGACCGTCCATTGAGGATCCAACCTGGAGGTGAGGGTGAGATGTTCAAAAGCCCTAATCAGCACTGAGTCTCCTGGCTTGAGTTCCTGTGTGTTGGCCTGCTTCTGCAATCTTTCTCTGTTCCATCTTCTGGCTTCATAAGTGCATTTTGATGCAGTCCTCAGGGCAGTGGCCAAGTGTTGCAGTCTCTCATCCAAGGGCTGTTCGATGGGAAGTAGTCTTGACAGTGGCAGGCGTGCTCTCCTTCCGAAGTGTAGGAAGTAGGGTGTGAAACCTGTGACGTCTTACACACTATTGATATAGCTGAGCAACGCCATGCCGAGGGAGTCTTCCCAGGTGCCTCTTTCGTTGTTGATGAGGGTGGTGATGATCTGCTTGAGAGTGCCATTAAATCTCTCGCACTTGCCGTTGGCCTGAGGGTTGTATGGCGTCGTCCTCCGATGGTCAATCCCCACAGCTTGCAGATATTGGGTGAGGGCATTTGCATTGAGCTCGCGACCCTTGTCGCTTATAATGACGTCACAGAAGCCATGTCTGCTGAAGTAGTGGCGACTGAGGGCCTCCCAAACTGCTTGGCTTGTCTTTGAAGGTAAAGCAAAGGCCTCCGCCCAGCGTGTGCAATGGTCCAGGACTGTGAGGATATACGTATTGCCTTGGGGTGTCTCCACTACAGGTCCAATGAGGCGATAATCTGCATGGGCGATCAAGCTAGTGGCATTTGGCCCATTGGTGGCTTGACCCGCCGTTTGCAATGTACCAGGCAGTGTGTACACTTGGCGATAAATGTCTGGATGTCGGCACGCATCCCTTTCCACACGAACGCCTCTTGGATCTTCTTGAGTGTCCTTCTAAGGGACATGTGGCCCATTTCTTGATGTTCAACTTCAATGATCTTGGTTCTGTGTGGTGTTGGGGGGATGAGGCAGGGGTGCTCGGGTGCGTACTTGTGTGGCATTTGAGCCGAGTAGAGCAGGCCATTGATGACTTCGTAGTCCTCGTCTCCATCGTCCTTGTCCTTGTCTCTCCACTCCTGCATCTTCCGCTGGTTAGTAGCCACTTGTTTGATGTCGAGGTCGAAGCACAGGGCGGGCGTCTTGTAGTCGTCCTCCATGTGTGGCAGCTTATCACCTAACTGCCAGTAGCCCACATCAAAGGTGGCAAGCTCAGGGTGGGTCGAGGGGGGGTTGGCGACTGGTTTCTTCTGTCTAATCCTGGACAGCATGTCAGCCAGCACATTCAATTTTCCCTTGTGGTACTCGACCTTGCGTCCATATTCTGCCAAGAGTACCGCCCATCTCTGTATCTTGGTGTTGTTCATTTGTTTGTGAATAAACTGGCCAATGTCCTATATGATGCATTTATCAGGTACACCCTGAGTTCAACCAAACAATGGACTAAAGCGAAGGCCTCCTTCTCAATGGTGGCCCATCGTTTTTGCGTCGACGAAAGCTGCTTTGAAACGTACAACACAAGCCTCTCAACACCACTGACGTCGAGTTGACACAGTACGCCCCCATTGGGTATTGGCATGCGTCTGTGTACAGGAAGTAGGGTTTATCTGTCTGTGGATGCGCCATGATGATGTCACTGACAAGTTCCTGTTTGAGGAGATCAAAGGACTTTTGGTTGACATCGGTCCAGTGGAACTTGACGTTTTTTCTTGTCAAGTTGGTGAGTGGTTCAGCTATCCTGGCATAGTCTCTGATGCAGGACCTGTAATAATTAGCCATACCAAGGAAGGAGCGCATCTCAGCTACGTTCGATGGGTCTTGGAGCCTGTCAATGGCTGCCATCTTGTCTGGGTCCGCCGCTAGGCCTTGGTCGCTGACGATGTATCCCAGCAGTTTAACTTGCCTGGCTGCGAAGACGCATTTCTTTGGATTGAGCCGCATGTTGTAGGTCCTCAATCTGTCAAACACGAGTTTGAGATGCTTGAGATGGGACTCCTCATCAGAGCTATATATTACCAAGTCGTCTATATAGCAGAGAACTATATTGCCGATGAGCCCTTCCAACATGACATCCTGGGACTTCTGCGTTGAATTGGACAGGCCCATTGGGAGCCTGGTAAAATGGAATAAGCCTCGGTGACAGACAATGGCCGTCTTCTCTTTGTGATCGGGGTGGAGCGGCAGTTGATGGTATCCCGACTTCAGGTCGAGGGTAGAGAAGACGCGAGCCCCTTGAAGTTGATCGAATATGTCTCTAATCAAGGGTATTGGATAAGCATCCTTGCGAGTGATTTTGTTCATCGCCGTGTAGTCGATAGTCACCCTTGGTCCTTTAGATTCATTTTTCTTGGACACCAGGACGACCGGGGATGACGGTGGGACTATGATCCCTTGCTCGAGAAATTTGTTGATCTTTGCATCCAGCGCTGCTCGTTTGGTTAATGGCAATCGATAGGCCCTTCTCTTGATTGGACCCCCTTGAGTGTCAATCTTGATCTGTAAGTCTTGGTGGCACCCTATGGGCTCCCCTTTTGCAGCAAACAAATCCCCGTTGTTCTGCACAAAGGCCCTAATTGTGTCACAATCAACCCGGGGGTTGGTCTCACAGTGAGGCTAATAGGCATCTTCTGGGGATTAGTTCGTATGCATGGTCCTGCCATGTGAGCACTCCTCTTCTATAGTCAATAGTGGCCCCATGTCTTCTAAGTACATCTCTACCTAGGATCATCCCATGACCTATGTCATCTACTACGATTACTCTGATGGGCCCTGCCTGTAATTCTACAATCTCACATTCACCCAGCACCTTGAGGGGCTCTCCAGTGACTCCATGTAATTCAATAGATGGCTTAATTACAGGGGTGGAGCCAGATAATTTGCAATAAATATCATATTCACTGCGCCTTGTACAGAGACTGCAGCACCAGTATCTAATAAGGCTTTACAAGGGCAATTATTAAAATTGAGTTCTACAAATACCAGTGTGTCCCTGTCCAAGGCGCTTAGTGGCCCCCTGGGCCTGGGAGATGCACCATGCCAAGACAACCCCTGCCCACACAGGCTGCAAAAGTAACTATTTGGGGTAAATATTGGATATTCATGAGCTACTGGTCATTCCTGGCATGTGACATTCCTGTTGTCTTCGAAATGGGGTAAACTACTTTTTAATGGGAGTTTATCGCACTATCTTCTCTCTAATACTTGAAATAGCCCATCTGTTATCCATTAAGGGGTTGCTATTTTTGTGGGTAGCAAGTTTAAAGATTCAAAATTACCTCCCTAATATGTAAATGGCACAGCCATGAAATTCGCGCAGCTCTTAAAAAGTTTTTTTAGGACTTATGGTTTTACCATGACTTTCATTAAATTTATTTTGTATTCAATGTATGAAAGGCAGTTATGTTACTGTTTCAAAGAAATTGAAAGACGGATATATATAGAAAAATAGAGAGAAATTTAGACTAGAAACTATAAGAAAAATAAAATAGATCAAAAATAGAATATATAGATAGATAGATAGATAGGATATTATAATAAATAGGATTAAGAATGAATGGAATTGATAGATAATCAGCTAAATATTAAAAAGGAAGACTACACTGAAAGCTGCAAAATTAAAGTCTATGCAAGATTGTTGATATTACATAATAGTGATAACAAAAACAATAACATGATCTGCATGTAGATTAATTGCTCACTGTTACATAATCATCAGTTGACAAAGATTATGTAATTTTGTTATGTTTTCTTGTTGTCTGTTTTGAAATGAAATGAATCACATGTTAATAATTTAATTTAGCTTGTCAAGGCTTATAATGAACTATTCCATAAAAATAATAGAAACAGGGAATATTAATGGGGAAAATTGAATTTTTAAGACACTTTTGAATATGAATAAGTCATGTTTTGTTAAATTCAAAACTAAATCATTGATAAGAAGCTGGTCCCACTTGACCTAATTTCCTGCTGTCGACCATTGATGTTGAGACCATCACTGCACAGATTTTTGAAACCTTTCTTGTGCTAAATTTCGCTTTGCGAAACGGCCTTCGGCCGTTTCGCTGCGCGAATATAAATATTCCTTGTCCTCAAATTGGAAGGTCACATAAATTATACCCTTAGGGTTTTTGAATTCCGTTAGCTGATTGGCTGAGGAGGCAAACTATGTCAATGCCTGGAATAGTGGCTGAGGGCTGTTGTGTAGGCAGGGTACCTGCATGGGAGGATGGGGAAATGTGGTGACTGCGCTGCTGTCTGTGGCCATTTGATCGATGGCCCTGGCGATAGTTGGGACGATGTCCTTGCCTGTGGATCCTCCTGGCATAACATTAGTTGGCCACGTGGCCGACCTGTTGGCAATGATTGCAGATGGGGAGGCCATCGGGTGTAAAGGCATTCTCAGGCAGGGGTCCTTGGTTGCCTCGATCATCTCGTGTGCGTGCTCCATGCTGACGAGGAGGCCACGTTTCGTTGGGGGGGTCCTGGTATCGTTGGCCTTGCGACTGGGGTTGATGTTGGCGTCTCCTGTCCTGGCAGAGGTCATCCCTGAAGCCTTGCATGGTGGCCGTGAGCTTTGTGAACCGTTGTGTCAGTCTTGTCATCTGTCGTTGCAGTTCACAGAACTGGCACTGGGGCGGAGCTGGTTGTTGTGGTTGAACGTGCCCTCTGGGCTGTTGCTGCTGTGGTTGGCCACCTACGGCCCCCACTTAATAATAATAATAATAATATTAAGTACTTATATAGTGCCAATTCCAGTAAACTGCTCACTGGCGCTTGGTTAGATTAGCTGGTATCACGGTAGAATTGTGCAAAAAGATATGTTTTCAGTCGCTTCTTGAAGTTATCCAGTGTCTTTGATTTTCGCACATTTTCAGGCAAGCCATTCCACAGTATCGGCGAAGAATAGGAAAAGGCTCTATCCTCAAACTTGTTTTGATTTTGTGTGGCAGGTACCTCTAACAGCATTTTCCCATTGCTGCGGAGGTTCAGGTCATTTTCAGGTTTACGTTGAATGAGACTTTTGATGTACTGAGGTGCTTGATTATTCACAGCTTTCCACGTAGTTGTCATAAGTTTGAATTGGATCCTTGCAGGGATTGGAAGCCAGTGTAACTCTTTCCTGTAACGACTGACTTTGTCTTGTTTTTTTAGACCTTCAATCAGTCGTACAGCTGAGTTTTGCGCCACCTGGAGTTTATTTATCATTTGTTTCAACAAACCATAGAGCAATCCATTGCCATAGTCTAAATGAGGCGTGACTAATGGATTGACAGCTGTTTTGATTGATTCTTTGTTCAGTGACTTACGCAGTTTTCAGATGTTTCGAAGGTTTTGACACATTTTGTTCGCTTGCTTGTGCATTGACAAGTGTTTATCAAAGAATACACCTAAATTTCTGGCATGATCTCTCGCCTTGATGTCAATATTGTGCACACTTATGGATGACATGGGTTCCTCTACTCTGTCGGGGATCGCTGGCTGTCTTATGATGCCCCTCTCTCGAGCCATTTGGATCCGCTGCCGGGTTGACTCGTTGGTGGCTACCTTTTCCACGGCTACTTCATAGGTCACTGGGTAACCCTTGGCAATCAATTTGATGGCCATGTTCTGGTCGCTGAGACCCTTGAATTTAGGGTGCATCAGTTGCCCCAACTTTTTAGAGGAAACCTCTCCTTTTGCAGGAATGTTCCTTTTATACCAGAAACACATTGTGTGAAGTTTCAATAAATTTGAAGAATGTGTAGGGGTGGCACACTTGCATTGAAGTTTCTGGGATTTTTGCATTTTATCGGTTACGCGGTTTGTTATATTCCATTGGTTATTAATCCAAGAACATTAAAAATGACACCATGTGGTAGCTCTCATCATGAGCTTCAATTTGAATACCAACATGATGGGTATATGACTTAGGGAACTATTTCATGGTCACATGAAATTTCGCAACCACATGTGATAATGTTGAAATAATGAACAAGTTATGCTATTTCTTTGTAGATTTTTTACCAACTAAAAGACACATGTAATTAAGCAAGATACCATAATTATATGAAACAGTTTATTGTTTGGAATTCAATTACCCATTATCTGTGGTTTGATTGTATATGCATGCTATGTCAGACATATTCTCTAGAAGTAAGACACCTCGTCAACCTCCAGTTTCTGTCACAGAGCAGCATTGCTAATTAAGATCTACATTAATGCCTCAATCAAATCTCCTACTTGTCAAATTGGTTCTTAAAGCAATAAAATACATAATAAGAAAAGCAATTTCAGCTGGTAATATGTTTCCCTACCAAAGCGCCAAGACTCTTTCATATTTTCTTACTTGTATTAGCTTTTTGCTACTTTCAGCGTGTTAAATGATGTTATGCACTTAAAAAAATTGTGAAAGGAATGAATGGAATTGATTTCTGTAGAATATAATAAATCACTTTGTCTAGCAATCTTATTGTTGACAATGAAGTGGTTAACTGTCATGTGAGACTGGACTTGCATTAATTTAGGGCAGCTGAAAAAAAAAGACATCGCTAAAATGGTTTAAACCTTGATTGGCCAATACCAGCTGTAGGCCTGTACATATGGGAGAGGTTTGTGATTTTAAAAATTGAACTGCTGCAGGTTATACTCCAACTGAAAGATGAAAAGACAAGTCCTATCACAAAAAATCCCTGTCTGTTTATTTGGAACAAATAGCTTATGATGAGTGAAAAAAAAACAACTTAAATTTGGAAGTTACGAAAACAATGCTATGATATTACAGTATGAATTCCAGGTACAGAGTAATTATGATATTGTAAAGGAAAATTTGTCATGGTGAGCATTTAGGATCTTCGGATTAGTATAAATCTATACAGTACGGAAAATTTAATCCCCTAAGAGAACTTAGGCATTGTCATGCCCTGTCACTTTGGATGAGTTTCTTCGATCAGAAAACTTTGAAGGAAATTGGCCTTAAGATGCCTTAAGATGAATTATGCCTTAAGATGAATTTTTGACCTTGGTACTGTAGCACAATATATTGTACATTTTTTGACAGCTCAAAATCTTACAATTCCCATATAATGGCAGTAGGTCACTCTTTGTGCTGAGTAGTTGAAATGCAAGTTTGGCTCACCAAGCCCTCGGAAATTAGTAACGTTCACCAAAATGCAACATATTATTCAAATATAATGTTTATATAAAACAAGGTATCTGAGCTTAAGGTCCCCTTTAACGGATGTATATCTGAATATCCCACTTGACATATTGATAATTATAACAGTATTAGAAATAAATCAACTTTCATTTATTCTAAGGGACTCAACAGTTGCTAATATCAAAATTCGTAATTTATGTATTATTGCCAGATAACTTGGATGGTTGCTTTTAGTACTAGATATAGCTTCCTGGTACTCAAATTAAAGCTCTCTTTCTGCTCTACATCATGGTGCCTATTTTATTGTTCTTGAATAATTAATAAAGAAGTTATCACATACCGCAGATTCCGTAATGAGATATTTTTGGTCAAAATCAGTTAAACTTTGGGGCATGCGTGCCACCCCTAGACATAGTCCATTTGTTATGAATCTTCACAGGACATGATATTTTAGCAAAAGGAACATAATTGGAGAAGGAGAAGGGAATCAAACAATTTTTTAATTTTTGGGGGCAACTGATGCACCCTACCCTTGATGTACCAGTCCACCAACTGTCTCTTCTCCGCCACTGATCTATCATCGCCGGCCTGCAATGGGAAGGCCAACTCGACAGCTTTTCTGTATCGTCTACCATAAGCTGCTGTTGATTCATACGCTGCCTGTCGCATGTGTTCCACCTCGTGGCGTAGCTTCTCGCCTTCTTGTGGGGACAGGAACTGCTGTTGGACATGTGTCTTCACTGCCTCCCACTTGACATTGTCTCTTTGTGGCTGTAATCTACGGAACCAATCTACTTCTTCTCTAAGGCCATCTGTGGATGAAGTGCACGCCACCAATTTTGTCAATTGTGTATATGGTAAGGTCAATTCGACCTCTCTGAACCAATTTCATCACACCGAGGAACCCATGCTGCGCATTCGAGGGCCCTCTGTCTGTCCTCATTCTGTTTCTGTTGGGCTAGGGCCTGAGTCTGTAGTCTTAGGACCTCGAGGTGTTCTTGTTTGCACTCTTCCCTGAACGCCGTTCTGAGAGTTCTCTCCTGATTCAGATATTCGACAAATGTGATTTGGGGCAGGGCGGCAGGTGGTTCGGCTGCGTCGTGGGCCCCTCGGCAGGGTCCTGATGGGCGTGGGCTTGCCCTGGTCCATGGGGTCCCTCATTGTTATTCATGGCTGCTGGTTGGACTTGGAGGTGGGGGTGTTGTGCGTGGCGATGATTCTCTCATTGTTGGCGTTGTATGATGAGTCGCTGATTAATGGTCAACGCTGTGGCATTTTCTGGCACCATCATTTTAAAACTAGAATCGCAAGCGATATTTATGTGACCACCAGATGGACGATATATATACCGCATTATTCCTTCAAACAGGCAATCGATAGCAAAAAAGTAAATGGCAATGCCAGCCAAGTTCATGCTGTGCTTTTCAGTGGTTTTCCTTTTCAGTGGTGGACAGTTGCATAATAGTAATAATAGAATATGTATATCAGGGTTCGAAATTAGCATGAATTTGATGGGAGTCAGTCGGACTCCTATGTTTCAGATTTTGGGAGTCCGTATGCTGAGGTGGGAGTCCGAAGAAACATGAGAATTAGTATTTGGATTTTTTTTAGAGATTCGATATTGAATATTTCTTTATCTTTGGTCTCCAAAAACATCAGTCTATTAGTTAATATAGATATAGGAAATATGAAATGGTATACAATCATCCAGAGAAGACAATCTGCCATCAATCTGTATGTGGCTATAGGCTTATTGCATTGTACAATTGGCAGCTCTGTTATAAAGAATTTCAGCATATTTGAAGGCAAGTAAATTAATTGCACTTCAGGATGACCCTTCAGACATGGCAGTCCAATACAAATTTGACATTTCCAGAACAATCCTAAAAACAATCACACACTTTTGAATTGGTTAATTGATCTCAATTGGATTGACTACTTCAACTTACTTGGGTGACACAAGGGAGTCTGGAACTGAGTGGGATGCATTACATCTTAGCTAGAGGGAGTCCATGGACAAAATTAATATAGGAGTCTTTGTTTCAATAATTTAGTATTGAATAATTAGGTAATATTAAATGGACTTTTTTCCATTTGCCTTCTAGTTTTCTTTTTGCAATGTTCTGGAGAGTGCAAACCTGAGTTACCTAACCCATTCATTCATTAGCTTGAAGTGACCAAAGAAGTCCAATCAGCCATTCACACCTCTGATGCTTGCTGAAATGTAATGATTGCAATTCAATTGATTGCATATATGTACCCCAATCCTATCTGTTGATCCCAATTGGATTGATGGTGTTAATTGGATTGGATGACACTGGATAGCTGAGTGGGCTGCATTCAAAGCCAATTGCTATTATTCACAGCCCCAAATTGCCGTGAATTTGGCTGCTCTCAAAGTTTAGGAGTCCCACGGACTCCTTACTGCTCAGCAAAAGGGAGTCCGTGGACAAATAAAGGAGTCTCGGACTCACGGACTCCCGCTAATTTCGAACCCTGTATATATTCACTGGCATCTATGTCGCAGATGAAGAGGGGTCCTTTATTCAAACGGTCGTCTTTTCAAGGCGGTCTTTCATTTCAAAGGGGCTTATATTCAAGGGGTCCTCTATTCAATGGGGGGGGGTATATATTCAAGGCGGGCCTCTATTCTAGTGGGGCCTTTATTTGAGGGGGGTCTCTATGCAAGTTGGGAATTTATTTGACGGGGCCTTATTTTTAGGTAGGCTCTATCCACTAGGACCTCTATTAATAGAATAGAATAGGATATATTTGTATTTGTCCATCCATGAGAATACATACGGAAACTTTAGGTTAATTTAAGGGATGCCTTTATTCGGGGGCCTCAATTCATGAAGCCTTCTTTTTCTGTGACCACTCTGGAAGGGTTGGCTCCACCTATACATAAAAAATGATAACTGCAACAAAATGCTCAGGTCAGTGCTCTGTAAATGCAGTGCTGTAATGCAGTGCAGTGACGCATTGTTGTAGTGCAGTACAGTGATGCAATGCTGCAATGCAGTGCAATAATGCAGTACAGTAATGCAGAGCTGTGATGGAGGCTACTTCAATGCAGTGCTGTGATGCAGTGCTGTTATGCAGTGCTGTAATGCAGTGCTGTAATGCAGTGCTGTAATGCAGTGCTGTAATGCAGTGCTGTAATGCAGTGCTGTAATGCAGTGCTGTAATGCAGTGCTGTAATGCAGTTATACTATTACATGGATTGTTTTGTATTGACCCTAGTATTCTCCCTGCCAGTCCATATTTTCCCGAGGGCCCTTATTCCATGATTAGGCATACAAATATATTTGCTTGAAAAATATGATTAATTTAAATTGTGGCGGTGAATTTTAAACAAAAAGACTTTTCTGAACGTTAAGACAAGAGGGCTCTGTTTGCAACATCATCTGAGGTAATATGATTATTGTCCCTCCAGAGTGGTAATTAACACAAAGGGGCACTGTAAGCAAGTCTTTTGAGGAAATACAAGTTATTGTCCCTCCATGCAGCTAGTTATTTCCCTGGGCAGTTTGGTGTTATTGGGGACAATACATGGCTAGTCATGGAATAAATTGTTTTAATGCAGTGGTGCAGTGCAGTAATGCATAATGCAGTGTAATAACACATTGTTGTAATGCAGTGCAAGAATGCAGTGTAGTAATGCAGTGCAATGATACCTTGCTGTAATGCAGTATGCTGTGCAGTAATGCAGTACCTACAGTGATGCATTATCCCTGATGGAGTTTTTGAGTGGAAATCCCTTAATTATGTAGAAATGCAATAAAGACTTTCTTTGACATTGAACTTTAATTGGTCTGGGGTCACCAAGTGCAAGATCTTTTTGCCTGTGGTTCAAGAAATGGCCACTAGAGGACACTGATGCTGTGTTGCGCAATATGATTCAGTGGGGGCCCATCTCCAAATTCACCTGTCATAGTTAAATTGTTGGCCACTAGAGGGCCCTTCACCTGTTTATGTTGACTGTTCATAATGATGAAGTGAAAGCATGCCAAAGATGCCAGATGATGTGTTTTTCTATGCTAAGCAGTGACAATGAAAAAATGCATCATAAGCAATTTAAGTTAGGTAAACAGAGAAAGATGTGGTGCCCCCACCATTGGGTATTCCATGTGGGTGCCCCAACCCTATTGGTGTCCCACTGGGTGCCCCCACCATTGGGGTATCCCATGCGGGTGCCCCAACCCTTTGGGCAGCCCATGGGGGTGCCCCTCCCTTTGGGCAGCCCACTGAGTGCCCCCACCCTTTGGGTATCCCACGGGGGTGCCCCCACCATTTGGGTAGCCCATGGGGGTGCTCCTTCCCTTTGGGCATTCCACTGGGTGCCCCCACCCTTTGGGTATCCCTAGGGGATGCCCCACCTTTTTGGTATCCCACAGGATGCCCCCACCCTTTTGGTATCCCAGGGAGGTGCCCCCACCCTTTGGGTATCCCACAGGGTTGCCCCAACATTTGGGTATCCCACTGTGGTGCCCCACCCTTTGGGTATCCCATGGGGTGCCCCCACCCTTTGGGTAGCCCATGGGGGTGCCCCCCCCCATTTGGGTATCGCAGGGGGTGCCCCCACCCTTTGGGTAGCCCACAGGGGTGCCCCTACCCTTTGGGTATCCCACGGGGGTGCCCCACCCTTGGGGTATCCCATGGGGGTGCCCCCACCCTATGGGTATCCCACTGGGTGCCTCCACCATTGGAGTATCCCATGGGGGTGCCCCAACCCTTTGGGTATCCCACAGGGGAGCCCCCACCCTATGGCTATCCCACTAGGTGCCCCCACCCTTTGTACGCACTGGTACAAAGGTATTCCACTGGATGTCACCAATCTTCTCATTCTTATAATTATGTGTATTCCACTGGTATAGGGTATCCCAGTTGTTTTATTTGGAAATACAGAGTTTGGCTGCTTTTGAGACATCCCCCTGCACTATTTGGAAATACGGTTTGGTAGCTTTTGAGACATCCCCCTGCACTGGCCTGCAGTATAAGCCAAGGCAGTCATGCATATGGAGTCTGATCAATATAGACCAATGGCTGAGCTACAATTTTGGGGGCTGTCTCAAAACACACCAGTTGCCAATAAAAAAAGAATAAGGTAGGGCGTGTCACTGAAAACCCCTGAATGACAGAAGTGCATGAAATATCTTTTTTTTGATTGGGTCTTATAACTCTTTGCAGATTGCTTTTTGCAACTCCAACTTGCGAATGGGCTTTGCCACGTTACAGCCTTAACAGGGCCTTCAGGTTCCTGGCTCACAAGAATAAGTGGTCGACCATTAGATTGGGGGGGGGGTACTTGAAGAGTAATCATTATTTATTTTGGATGTGTGATATTCCCAAATATTTTTTATATCAAACGAAACCCTGTTACGATGATTTCACAGTTGTGGACACTGTGACTGAATGGGATTTTTTATGGCATACATTTATTCCATAGGAAAAGTGACATAGGGCCTGAAAAAAAACTTATGACATCACTTTACCCAAATAGAATAACATTCACATTTGCCCATTTAAACAAAACTGTGCAAGAAGTTATTACTTATATTACAAAAAACAAAAATTCCAATCTACCCCCCCCCCCCCTGCTAAGATTGAATGCTGACCACTTTACAAATTGACAGGTGTGCACATTAGGGCTTCAACAAAGGTAACTTTATAAGCGAGGTCGCTAATCCAGCATGACAGAGAATAAAAAGCGGTCATATATACATGGGGAAGATTTTTTCACAAATTGTCTTTAATCAACAAGGTTATTGTAAATGTCATTCACTGTCATGCCTTCAAGATAGTGTTTGAAATAGACTCTCCATCTGATATTGTTTGGGTAGGCCTTCCCACTGATATAAATTGACATGTTGGTGAAATCTGAACTTCATACAGGAAGGTCTCTCCAGGTACATAACAAGAACTCAGCTGTCACCTATTCCCTAATCCATTTTGTCTAAAATTGTGTATTTTGTATTTCACAGTAACAGTGGCTACAATTATTTATTTCAAGCAAGCAAAGTCCCTAAATATTCATTCCCATATCAAGCGACGCCTTATAAAGAAATACCCCTGGTAGAAATTACAGATTCATTTCAAGACTGCAAAAAGAATTTATTTATTTCACCAAAACTGGACAAGAAATTATTTATTTAAAATTAAAACAAACTCCAAGCCCCCCCCCCCCCCCCCCCGTTAATCTTGATTATATGGCGGCCCCTAACAGTTGATCACTGCACGCACAGTGCTGTGGTCATGCAGCAGCCTCTCTTTATTAAGGCTTAAGGCCCTGGCCAAAGTCGTCTGCCTACGTCACGTGAACAGTTTGTGATTTCAGTTATGAGTTGGGACGCTGATCTGCAAGAAGCTCTAAGATCACCGATTAAGGAGTGTAAAGTTAATAAGTGCATACAGCAGGTTTCATGACTGGCTATAGATGGATAGACAGATAGATGGAAAGATATCAATCAATCAATCAATATCTATCTTTCTAATCTATCTATCTAATCTATCTATCTAATCTATCTATCTAATCTATCTATCTAATCTATCTATCTATCCTATCTATCTATCTATCTATCTATCTATCTATCTATCTATCTATCTATCTATCTATCTATCTATCTAATCATCTATCTATCTCATCATCTATCTAATCTATCTATCTAATCTATCTATCTAATCTATCTATCTAATCTATCTATCTATCTAATCTATCTATCTAATCTATCTATCTAATCTATCTATCTAATCTATCTATCTATCCTATCTATCTATCTATCTATCTATCTAATCATCTATCTATCTCATCATCTATCTAATCATCTATCTCATCATCTATCTAATCTATCTATCTAATCTATCTATCTAATCTATCTATCTAATCTATCTATCTAATCTATCTATCTAATCTATCTATCTAATCTATCTATCTAATCTATCTATCTAATCTATCTAATCTATCTAATATATCTATCTATCTATCTATCTAATCTATCTAATCAATCTAATCTATCTATCTAATCTATCTATCTAATCTATCTATCTAATCTATCTATCTAATCTATCTATCTAATCTATCTAATCTATCTAATCTATCTATCTATCTATCTATCTATATAGACATATAGATAGATAGATAGATAGATAGATAGATAGATAGATAGATAGATAGATAGATAAATAGATAGATAGATAGATAGATAGATAGATTCTATAGCTGCATATCTGTTTATTCATCTTCCTTTCTTTTTCTTTTTTCCCTGGTTTTCTACTTTATCTTTAATGCACCACAAAGCATAAATTAAATCCAATTTATGTTTCATTGATTATACTGAGTTTTAAGTACTTTTAACTACCTATATTTTATTGGAATGAAATATTTATAAACAGATTGAAGAAGAAGAGAAATATACTTCTTTAAATAAAGTGTGATCTTGCATTGAATTCAGCAACATAAATACATAAAGTGTTTCTGTTATTGCATTGATTGCAGCAACACTGTGACCAGTATAGAGGGGGCCACATGTCTCTTGATGTGAGCTATTGTTGAGTGTTGCACATGTTAATTTAATTTAAGCAATTCTCATTTCCTAATTGGCCAGGACTGTAAAACTTGACATGAACATTTAGTACAGTATATTAAAGAAGGTGATTTAGCTTATTTGGTTGAAATTAGCTTTGTCTTCAAATGACAAAGGAATTTGTGGTAGGCCAAAAAGAAACAACAATCAGCATGTCTATTCTCTTTATAAGAAGTAAATTGCACAAAACCTTGCCTCTCTTTTTGGGAAGGCCTGAGAAGGCTTAGCACTAAACTTCTCCTAATTTGAAGGTGACTGGAGTGAGACCAGATATATCGAGATCCGATGTGCAAGTCTGGCTCTCCCAGCTGCCAAAATGTCAGAACTTCTTTGCCAGTACTGTGTATGCAGTGCCAGTGCTGTGAAATAGGCCTGCTGTTTCTTTAGTCAGAGTTAAAGAGTTTGGTTTATTTTGAGACATCCCCTAGTAAAAGAGTTTGGCTTACTTTGAGACATCCCCTAGTAAAGTATAAGTTAGTGCAATCAAGTGTGAAGGAATGCACCAATGGCTGTGCCAGGATTCTGGGGGCTGTCTCAAAACACACCAACTGCCAATAAAAAAACAATAAGGTGGACTGTGCCACTAAAAAACCCTGAATGATAGAAGTGCATCAAATATCCTTTTTTTGCATTGGGTCTTAAGACCCGCGAGTAAGGAGTGTAAAGTTAGGTACATACAGCAAGTTTCATGACTGGGCATCAAGTGGATCTTGCTCTATTCCTCCGCAAAAATGTGCGTTGAATCGTACGATTTCTAAGTGACCACAGCCATGCTGGTGGTCACAATAATCCTGTTAATAGTATAAGTATTTCTTCTGCCGAACTTTGAGGTAATCGTCGACTTGAGTGCAGCAACTGAACATAAATTTTCCTCTTCTTGGTAATTTTACAACTTGGTTACACTTATGCTTACAATGTCGCCTGTTTAGCAACCAGGGAGTTCTTGAGAATTCCACTGTTATTAAATTTACTGTCAACTTACTTGTTACCAGAACTTACAGGTCTCCTTCAATTGACTCTGTAGTTCAAACAGTCAGGGTACACCAGTATGAATTCCCTATATATAATGTTGTCCCTGCCAAGACAACTCCTCTCATTCACTGCTTCCCAATTAAATAACAGAAATGGAGGGGAATCCTTGAGACTTAGTAAATCCGGATTAAAGTAAGAACAAGTAGTAAGTGTGATTAAAAGTCAGAAACTGTTTATTCCCAGCCAACACTCTGGTTTTGTTGTGTGGCTGGTCATCAATGATTGGTCAGGCCATTGGCCTATCAAGACAAGACAATGTGTGACATCACAGTTATGTTTATACAAGTGTGAATAAATTAGAAGACAGTGAGTGGATCTCCCATGAACTGGCTCTCAGAGGTGTTATAAAAGGGCATAAAATTACCATTTGCATAAAAGTCCCCAATTTGGTGTACCCAATTTATTAGTTAAGTGCAATTTAAGATAGCATTCCTCAAAGAGTGATACATTCCTGGATCTGCTCTGTCTTTCATGAAATTATGATAGTGGCTTTTAAGTGAGAAGTTATCCCAAAAATTTGGGGGGATTACATTTAGGGGGCTCTGTGGTTGCAGCCCTTAGAATAACACCCCAACAGGATTACATGTTTGGCCCTTTGTACAGGTAGCTTGCAAACAGATTGCTGGACAAAGGGGTGGAGTAATTGGCTTAAGGCCAAACAGATTGTATATTTACATGTTGTTTTGTTGTTTGTTTGTGTTTTATGCCTCTGCAGCACCTTAGTGGGCTATATCGAGGCAGACGATCGCCGTATGATAATGAGATGAGAAGACTGTGAGTCTGGTACATACCCTATTAATTCAGGGATGCCCAGGGTCTTTCAGTTGCCCCAGCATAGAACACTGGGTACAACCCGCCTCCATTTAATGTCCCATGGGCTCGGACTAAATTGAGTTCTGGGGTGGGATTCGAACCCACGCCCTCAGATTGTATATTTACATAACAGATTGGTTGAGTAGATCCAGTGAAAGAGACATTTAGTTCTTACCATTTTAACCAAAAATACTGTTTCCAGATTTTTTCCATGCTTAAATTAAGGACATAATGTTTACCCAAGGGATTCCAAGTCACTGTTTCCTAAATGACATTCAGGGGAGCAATACAGAAATATACAGAAAATACTCAATCATAGAATTCATATAAATGACAAGTATATGGTTATATAGAACAATGGATTATTTCTAATTATGGTAATATTCATGATTAAATGACTACTCGACTTTACAATATGTTAAAAAAATATTGGCCAAAAAATCTTCTGGTTTATCAAAATGCTTCTGGGCAAAGTGCAGGCCTGGTTCCTTGTGTTCTTTCATCAGCATGGGCTTGTTTCAGGGCACAGTCAGCCCTTCTTCATTCAAATGCATCCATATATATGGAAATGTATTCCAGATGATGCCAGTTGATCTTGTAAATATGTGGATGTAACTTCGGGTATTTTACTGCTTCCTGTAATAATTTCTTGGACGTCTTTGTTGATTATCCCATCCTGCTTGATGAGTTGGTGTTTTTTTTGCTCCTTCCGTTTGAAGAAAAAAATCCTGACAGTAGATAAGCACTGTGTACAGTTTACTTTATGCGAAGCGACCTAGTTAATCATAAAATCTTAAATTTTAGACCAGAAAGCAATGTAATTAAAATATAACATAGCCGGTATGCTGTATTTATGTATCAGAAATCTTGATGTGAAATTTCAAGCTTTGAATATTTAGCAATCAAAAGATTTTGTGATTCCAGTAAAAATTCACTAAAATTTGCTAAAACTGCCTAGTTTCTCAGAATGATAACAGATTGATTCCAAATTTTGTATGTGTATTGTATACTATAAGACAGCATACTGGCTATATGGCAACGTTTGTTACTTGCTCAATATATGAAAACTAGGAAAATGTAAACAAAGAAAATTGGGTCACTTGGTTGGTACACAGTGTAAGTGAACACCAAGCTGTTCATAAATGTACTAATATATCTAAATCCGTCATTGTAGGTGTAAATAATAGTATATGTTAGTTTTTAGACAGTTGTTGAGTTCTTGGCATGGTGACTGACCCATCACTCACACCATAATGATTTTAGAGGTATTTAAGGATAATCAATGTTTAGTACTTCTTAGGAGGTTAGAAATAAAAATGATGGTGCTAAAATCAACCGCTGAACCAGGCGGAACAAAATCATTTTAATGTTGCAGGGCAAAAGCAGATTGACCAAAACAGAGGAAATAATGCAATAAAAAGGTGTATATACTTTTGCATTGGGTTATTTTTTTCATTTTAGGTTAAAGGTCAAACTGACCTTGATATTTCAAGAAATCCGGACTACATATTATGTAAGACTTCATACAGATGCTTCATTGCAAAAATGAAATAATAATCATGACCTGATATTAATTAATGAGCCAGAATAGCCCAAATGCAATAATACTGCAAGGGTGTATATACTTTTAATAGCAACTGTATTGTAATTTACCGAAATGAACAACTTTGAAAAGCAGTTTTGCAAGAAAGTGACTCTTGTAAATAAAAATATGTTGTGTAGAAAAAATATATATCAAAAAACTTAATAAACGACCATAAATCCCGATGGTTCAACTGGCCCCACTGGCTGTACCTTTCATATGGACGTGGGTTCCAATCTACACGTATCACATTATGTTATGACGATATGTCACTCTGCGGTAAACTTGAATGCTTTGAGAGCTCCAGTCTCAGTGTGACAAACTAGCATTTATGCGTACAAAACAAAAAAAAAATATTGATTGTTTCCTAACCATCTGTCTTGGAGTCGATAGATCCACATGGAAAAAAAATAACCAAATATGATCTAAAAGAAGATGATATACACGTTCCTGTGGGCATGTGTCTGCTTCACCTGCTGAAAAATCGAGATACTATTGTATTCTGGAACATAAACAAATTTTTGAAAGTAAAACAATATGTAAATGCCAAAGCATGATGACGGGACCAACTGAAAGCAAAAAATACATTGTAAAGAGTGACTCTTAAATGTAATTATCGAAATTATTTCTCAAAATTCATTTTTATATTCAGGTTTGTTCAAAAAAAAGTTTGGAGAAAAAATTGGACAAAGAGAAATAGGTGAAAGGTTTTTCTTTCGAACTCCTTTTTTTTTGGGAAACTTTTTTTAAAATATTTTATTTATTATTTTTTTAGGAAATTTCTATTTCTGAACGTTTTTTATTTTTCTACCTTTTTTTTTACATTTTTTTCGGAAATGTTTGTTTTTCAAAAAAAAACTTCTTGGGAGCATTTTTTTTCAAACATTTTTGGTATTGAAGTGTAAAAAGTGCCAGGATCATACTATTGGATGTCTGAATCACTTCTTTTGACTAAACCATCGGGTTCACTTCTCGCATGTTTGCCATAAGGGACCCCTTTGCTCGGTGAGCTGGTGGCTCTGTCCCGTCTATTATGGTTTCTTAATACAATGCTTTTTAAATTTATTCTAGGATTTTGCAACTCGATCTGTGGTGGTGTCTGAAGAGAAATCTACAATTGGTGCACAATCAAGTGAAAATATGGAACTGTTTCAGCTGAGACGGAAATGGGAGGAGAGGTGTGTTTGTGGAATTCTTCTTACATATGTTTTATAGTTCATTATTTTAAGAAGACCAATGGCTCCTTCTTTTAGACCACTAACAGCATTTCTTTTACACAATTGCTTTGTAAAACATTTCCACAAATTATTAATATGAATATTAGGGTGGCCCTTAAAAAAAAAAGTTTGAAATTATTACGGGCCACCCCTGAAATGATGCCTTTTATGGTAAAAACAGCTTGTGCAAAATTTCATTCAAATCGGTTAACATTTAGAGGTGGCCCACGAGCCTTGAAATTCTTGCATTTCAGTCATGATTTCGTATGTTCGCCGATCCGCGGTATTCTATAACTAAGCCATTTTAAATCATACAACAATATAATTAGATTTTTTGAAAAGGGCTGAATGACAGCTTCATTTTGAATGCCAACTTGGATGGTCTATGACAACTCTTTGTGAGCCCCGAAAGACATACCTCCAGAGTTTTTTTCAAAATTGTCTATTTTGATATATGATGTCTCCGAATTCAATCTGGAGGCAATAACTCTTAACCAGACCTTGTGAAATGGATTATCTATGAGGGCAGCTGCTTGTTCTGATCAATGTTTAAGGAAATTAAAGAAAAAAACCCCGTGTGGTCGGGGGTAGGAATAACTTCACGAAGGCCGTGATGATTTTGAAAAATGTACGTAAGGAGTCACTGTGTAAATTGTCAATATGTTGGTTTTTGACAAAGAAATCACAGCAAGATCTAATTTTCCCATATTCTTTTATCAAAATTTTATGATTTTCCAACAGGACAGTTGGTGATTCTTGTCCCATTGGGCCAGGAGGGTTAACTCTGTGTCAGATTTACTGCATATCTTGTTGTTGTTTTTTTCACAAATTAGGTACTGATTTGAATCTGGTTGTTCATTACGCCTGACTGGAAAGTCACTTGTCAAGTTGTACCATAAAAACTGCTAGACCAGTGAGTGGCATGCAGGTTTTGTTCAGGTCTGCCAAATATTTGCAAGATATTCTGACATGGAATTATTCTCATATTATACAAAAAGGTAAATTAATTAACAACGACGTCGTTGCAGGAAAGATTCTAAAGAGTGACTTTGATATAATTCCCTAAGAATACATTGGGGGAGAGTTGTTAGCTCAGTTAGGGGTGCTCTGGGCTCCCAAACACTGGGTTTAATCTAAAATTGGCAGTCAATTGAACCCATATTCAATTTTTACCGCCTTTTCAGTCATGCTCTTCATACTTATCCTGTCCTAATAATTAGCCAACCAGCTGCATAAATGTCGTGTATAAATACCTAGTCATTATATTATTAAAGTATTTTAATCGAAGGCTAAAAATCACTGCATTTGCTCTCTTGCACCCAATAACACTCCATTAATTATCATCTGCCCAAAGAACAAATCATCTGATGTTAAAGAAAAATCAAGCGAATGTGAGGTTGACAGCAAATGTGCAGTTGAACATTCCGAATACAAAATCATCACAGACCATCCAAGTTGGTACTCAAAATGAAGCTCTAATCAAGACCAGTTCGACCATGCCATTTATATTGTTGTAACATTTGAATTGGCTAAAAAATTAAGAACCGCGAGTTGACAAATGTTGGGAATTACGCTAGAAACATAAAAACTTCAGGGCCGATGGGCCACCTCTAAATATTAACCGATTTGCCTAAAAATTTGCATGCATCATTTTTTCCATAATAGGCATCATTTTAGAGGGTGGCCCATCAATATTTTAAACTTTAATTTTTTACTAAACTTTTAAGGGCCACCCTAATGAATATTATTCGTCAAAAATATCTTTGGCATAGGCATGTGAACATTGGCATAATTGATAAAATTGAAAAAATAGTCGGATTATTCAACTGCCAAGGAGCATACAGATTAGCTTCAAATGGTAAGTGAATTTGACAGAAAACTGCTTTTGAATGCTTAAGTCTTCTTGATTCATGACATTAACCGTGAATAAGAAGATAACTTTTAATGTATTGCTTAGTTTTCTGTACTACGTTAATAAACTGGCCTACCAGGCAATACGGAAAGATGAGGATTGGTAAAACTTATTAAATGTTGGTAATTATTATCGTTTCCATAGTTATGTGTCCCTTGAAAATTTCATTTTGTGGTTAAACCGTGACATCGTTGGGTATGAGAGAATGTGATTGGTCTTATCTTCAACCTTTGACACTAAGTTTATAGTAAAGGAAATATCAGGTCATTTTTGATGATGACCCCGAACGGAAGTACAACAGGCCAAATAATAAACCAAAATGTTTGCCAGAATGTCAGCTATGTGTATCTGAATCCTGCTAGGAAAATTACTGGTTCCAGGTACTAACCGAGGGAGAGCTGTTGCCATGGCAACATATTTATTAAGATTGTAATTTGCAAATTAATCATTTTTGATGCTTTTCTTGAATACCGAACTTCACAGGTGGGGTTTTTGTACCAGATCAAACTATAGTTGAGACTGGCTTCCCACTGGGAGACCAATATTGCTTCTGCAATGTAGGCTAAGTGTTGCAATGGAAACAAGAAATCATAACATATTTGAAGTTGCCAGTCATTATCACACACTTTGATCTCTTATAGGGGAGACCGGGGTTAGTTGAATCTCGAGGTTAGTTGAAACTTGGCCTAAAATCAACCTTATTTCAAATTTTTGGCCAAACTGGTGCTTTTGGTAGATACCCTGTTTATTGGCACATGTTGTTTTACCGTTATTCATCCAAATTTTAAAAATGCTGCTTTTGTAAGCTAGAAAGTTAGTTTTTTGGGTGCTCTAGTAACTTGTTTACTCATTCTTCGTGGGGGGTTATTGTATAGTTATGATTTTAATCCAGGTGGTCTAACCGTATTTCTAAATTTGCAAATCCATGCCTATTTCACACCCAGAAGCTTTTTGTTGTGTGACTTTTATGAGACTGAAAAATAAGACGATATTGTGTTCGAGGTGAGATGGGGTTAGTTGAATCATGCATGATGGAGTTGGCCGTAACATAGATTTCAAGTGTTCAAATCGCCTTGCAATTCATTGTTCCAAACGGAGCATAGCTGCACTTTTTCCACACTGGTACTATAATCGACTGCGACGCTATGAGGAAAATAGCGAAAAACGTGCATTTCGCAATTTCTTCAATAATTTAAAAACCGCAATGAGGATTTTGACGAAAATTTGTCAGAAAAGAATCCAAATGTGTCTTGTTGCTTCTATCAGATTTGGAAATTTTAGCTCCAACATTTACCGAGTTGCCATGGTCAACCATGCAAAACGCTATGTCACTTTTCAGGGGAGAGTGATGTCGTACCTTCTCTCGACCAATGAAAATTGCAAGAAAAAAGATGTTTTTTCTACCTCAAATGTCTACAAATATCAAATCATCTTTAAACTGCAAATTTTACATAAACTGACATCTGCATAGTTAAACCATTCCATGAATTTAGATATAATATTTCTACAAGAATGCAGACTACAGATGGACTCTGCCCGATGTCGCTCACAAGTTGTAAACATATTTTTGTCTGATCTCAGAAATCTTTTCAAGGTACTGACCAGTTGCCAAGACATAATTACATTCCATTTCTCATTTAGTGACTTCTCATCGAAACGTTGGAGTAAACCTGATGCAACGGAGAAAAAATGTATGTTCCCTGCTGGGCATTCAAAGATAAAATGGAACTCAACTTCCACCTTGTGGTCAGTACAAAGATTGCAAAACCCCTGTACAAAAGAAGACAGTTTGTTGCGTTATTTACCGCAGAAGTATAAAAATGTAAGCAGCCAATCAACAAGCTGTTTAGACACATGTACTGATATTTTAATTCATTCCATAATTTTAGATGATAATATTTCATTTTTAAATTGAGCCATGCATGCATGAACCATGGCACTTGAGAACGCTGATTGGTCACACTAAGTACGCTCGAGACAATATGTGCAGTGATCAAATTTTCTTATTTTATACCCTGATGACAAGTGATAAAGGCAAGGTCCTGCAGAAGTGAAAAGAAGGGTTTGAAAATCTGGGGAAAAGTAGCACTGATATTGGTATTTTCGATGACCAGTTTTACAATTTAGTGCAAAGTGAATTGCAAGTTCTTGAAATGCAGGCGATCAGAGTTTCAAGAGTTTAACAAAGAAATAACAAGGCAGGAAATAAATAGGGCAATCAACAAAACAAAGAAAAATAAGGCTGTTGGCTGGGAGACCTTATGAAGTCTTAAAAAATGATGTTACTTGCGAGGTACTCCAGAAGTTCCTAGATATGATTGTTAGCTTCTCGGTTTTGCCCTAAGTTTGGAAATTGAGTGTCATCAAACCAATTCACAAATATTCTGTCCTAGATCCTAAGATTCCTATGATTTATAGGGGTATTTCCCTCTTGTCAACAATATGTAAGATCTATTCAAGTGTTTTAAACAATCGACTACTATGATGTCTAGAAAACTGAAGCTTGTATGCGGACAAACAAAATTGCTTTTGACCTAAATGTTGCTGTTCTGATCAATTCTATAGTTTTACAAGTATCCGAAGCTTAGGACATACAGTTTGTTTAAAAGTATGTACAGTGTGGAGCCCTATGTAGTGAATGTACTTAGTAGAAAGCGAAGGTCTTTACTGGCCAAAATCAGAATGGGAGTCCTTCCAATTGCAATTGAAACAGGAGGTAGCACCCTGTGTCAGCAGAAGAGGGTGGTCACAAAAAAACTTAACAGTTGTTATGTCATTTTCCTGGCTGCCATGATTGAGGCAGTGCCTGGGTACTCATTATGTAAACAAGCAAAGTATGTTAGATTGTTGGAAAATTGGTTAATAATTAAGACAGGTCATTACTTTTTTTATAGCAGACAAAATGGAAGCCAGGAATGCTCCTTCGTTTTTACTGCTGTGGGTTGATCATGGCCCATATGCAATTTTGAAGCAACTTACCTTCACACGACAAAATAAATACAACATAAAATGAAATTGAGAAGACAGAGGCACAATTCAGCACATACCAGAAGGTGCTAGAGCAAGTTCAGCGTGCACTACGGCCATTATAAGATTTTCAAACAAAGCCGTCTGAAGGTTGATGATCAGGGTGTTTAAATCACATGAAAAGTACATATTAACATCTTAAAAGAGTGTCTGAAGCCCTGGATAGATGAGACATACAGTGCTACAGATAATTTGATCTTTAAACAAGATGGGGCATCAGCCACACTCCCTTGGATAGCCCAGAACTGGATCATAGTTCGCTCTGTCAAGTTTCTCGCAGGACAATATGGCCCCTGTTATCACAAGATCTCAATCAATCTGATTATTCTGGGTGGGCAAACTTAGAGGCAGATCATTGCAACACACAAAATACCTTAGTTGCCCAGTAAAGGCATCCATTACATTTGTATGGGAAAAACAGACACAAAGTAACATTTTGACACATCTACATCATTTAGGCCCACTGCAGAAAAGTCATTAGGCCAAAAGGACCTCCGAATGAATAAATTATCTCTAGAAGAGTTATATTCACTATACAAGTTGTTTTGCATTGAAAAATAAGTAATCATTACAATGAGCATCATCCAAAAAATTATTCATAAGTGTAAAGTTTTTTTTTGACCACCCTGTAGTTAACCAAATGCCAAACCAAAGGGAAGTCTATTGATCACCATTTGTTGAAGTAAAAATTGAGGAGATACATTTATTTATGAAAATAATAACAAACAAATGTATGTTGCTGGAGCCATTGAAAGACTACATGGGTCATAGACCGAGGTCACAGTCTTCACGTTGCTGTAGGCAACGTAGACTGAGGACATTGCATTTGCCGAGTTCTCTTGAAAATCATTGGAAGCAAAAAGTGATAAAAACAAACAATCAAACATGAACACAAACTGCAATCTGCAAACAGAAAGCAACATAAGCGGTGATCTTGTTTTGTCTCCAGTCCTGAGGTGTTTCTAACACAAAGAACAGTCAAGATATTTAAAAAGTGGGAGGGAACATTTATTTCTGGATGTCACTTTTAAAAATATCAGAATATGTGGCAGTTCTCATCAATTTATCAATCTGTCAATGTATCGATCAGGATTTATGATTGTGATGTATTTCGAGGAATTTAATTTCTTGAACTACACTGAGTGCCATTAAAAAACGCAACACCGCATAGTGGCTCAAAAATGATACTATCTCTGAATATATCAAGATGAAATTTTGCACACACTTAGCAGTTGCCATCAGGTGTATTCATGAAAATTTACAGATTTCTGAGAACAAAACTTTTGTATCAAATTAAATCATTGCAAGGTTACTGTCGAAAATACAAGTCACAACATTTCAAGATCCTCTGATCATTAATTTCAACAACCTTGCAATTCTTTCCACAACATTTTTGATTAGTCAGGAAAGTTTACAATTTTACTTGCTCGATGGGATGAAAATAAGTAATATTTGACCGAACCAAAATTAAAGATGATGAAATTAATAAAATTTTGGTGTCAATTATTCAGATTTTTAGAGTTTTGTTATGGAATCGTTGTCTGTGTTTGTGTTTCTATCCTACCAAGAGGCCTGCAAACTTTATTCAACCTAAATGCGATCTGAATATGTCAAATGTGGTCTGAGTCAATCACTGTTCACCAAAGTGAGTTTGGAATCAACCATACAGATCATACATGCAATGCTTGACTGAGTATGATTGACTGCTGAATGTAATAGTCCAATGCCATTATTTGGAAAACGATAGACATAGAAACTGAAATAGCAAATTATGAACAACAAAATGATTAACAGCTTCCAGTTTTGTAAAGCCTCCCCCTCTTAAGTCTGAAACTCCTTTGATTTTTTTATGGTAAATTGTAGAAAATAGGCCGATTTTGACACTTTAAAGTACAGGAAAGTTCTGAAAATCGCACACAATACATTTTAAACCATTTCCTATCAGCCCATATCTTTATTTTTGATTGGAATAGGCCCTAAACTGCCGCGACAAGACCTGTGTCGGAAGTGTATAGTTCTCAACCTGTCTTTCGTCTCCCATCCTTCTCAGCTACACTGAGAAGGTGGGTCTTCCTATCTACATGGTTCATTCAATGTTGTTTCATCAAAATTTTATCAAATTTCAGAAAATTTTCCCACTCGACTGATTAAAGATGCTTTGAAAATTTACCAGAATCAAGGTTTCTCACCAGAAAGCGCAAATCCCAAGTGATACAGTGATATCTTGAATAGTTTCTCTGAAAAAAACAATTCATGAAAAATTTGAGATTTTTGTAAAATTTTTATAAATCCAGAAATTTTTATAAATCCAGAAATTTGAAGGCTTGTCACTCAGTCAGTGTAAAACCTGGAGACTTGCAACATGTTATGATGCATTGTTGCAGCCTCCTCAGTGTAACTTGCATCCATTTCACAGGTTGTCGGAAAAATCTGAAAATGCAGTTCATTCACATTTTTTTCTTGAAATTTCAGAGACTTGGGACTTGTGATTTCTAGTGAGAATCCTCGATTCTGGTAAATTTTCAAAGCATTCAGAATCTGGAGTCGTTTGTTGAATTGACACGGAATTACCCCTATAAAAACAGACAGGAACAAATATGAAGCTGAATTTTTTGCTGAGAGTCAACTTTAAATTTTGCTACCAACCAAGTTTCAGTAAAATTGCAATTAACGTATCAAGTGATCAAATATTTTCAGGGGCAATGTGAGGTCTGTTTCAATATGGTCGCTGCACAATTTAAATTTAACCGAATCAGATAAAATTGTGGTGGGAAAATTTCAGGCGCAAGCGTTCTGATCATTTGCCAGCCCTCCCCCTTTGTTGCCGGTATGATGCTATAAACTTCGAAAGGAAAGTGGGTAAGTCTGGGCAATTCCCTTGAATCAACATCCTGCATGGCTGTACCCCATTAGTACAAAATTATAGCAGGGTGGTCGATTCGGGGGATTTGCTGACCTTGTTGTGTAGTGGTGATAAGCACAAGTGGCTGTAGTCTGTTGCAGAAGTTTTGTGAATAATTGTTATGTCTGTGTTCTGAGGCAGTGATTCAAGCTATCCATGAGCAAGAATATGTTCTTCCTACATTGTATCTGGAAAATCTAATGAACAAAAACCAGTGACTCAGCACTGTCTTTGAGTTAGCAAGCAGTACAAATTGTCAAAACTATCATCAGACGGGCAAAAGTATTACATTTGTTGAATATATATTGTGGGGATTACGCAGTTCACCATAATTTAGCAAAAAAGGGTGAATTTGATCACTTATTTTATACCCTGCTTGTCATAGAACCATCTTGTTCATAAACTGTCATAGGAGTACCTTGTGTCTTTCTAGGCCCAGAGGTATTCCTATAACAGTTAAATTTAGTAATTTGATTTGGAGTTAATGGCCTATTACCTGTTCTTATGATAAAACTTAATGGGAGTGTGGTTTACAGCAATGAACCTCATGAATGTCAGGTTGTGGAAGAATACTACATAAGTCTGAAGGACGAGAGTGTATTCTGCAGCAGACCTGTTATCATGTCACAGCTGTTTTGGGGCTGTTTTGAGTCTAAAGAGAGGTATGAGTGGGTAAAAAATGCTTCAATACATACATTGTGTGAACATTCCAAGACATTCCTGTTATTTAAAGTGTCAAAATCTTCTGGTTTTCGCTGATTTACTGACTGAAACGCCACAGATTCTCATTTTAAAGGTAATGGAATTTGCATAATATGATATCTGTTGTTTTCCATGTTTCATAATTTGCACCCGCAGAAGCTGCTGAAGTGTAATTTTGCAAACCTGAACTGAAACTGTGACATTCTGCACTTCACTCATTTGATTCCAGTCCCTTGTCAGTCATTAAAAATGTGAGTTTGATTGGTGAGCATTCATGTGGTTCATTCCTTCCAAGAACAGTGATTTGAAACATTTGAAACGTATCTGACCTCACTTTGGTATTTCAGCACTGGCAATTAGCTTCTAAGGCCTTTATCTCTTATTTGGTGTTGAAAGCAACCAAATACATTTGAGAGCATATCATTAAGTTTTCTCCAAAGATTTGACAGATAACTTAGATCTATAGCTAGATAGATAGATAGATAGGATAGATGGATAGGAAGGCAGTCACACAGGTAGGCAAACAACAGACAGATCATGTACAAACGCACAACCACACTGCAAGCAGTCTCTCAAAACGTCCCTAAATGATCTTGGATCTGCAAATGTATCAGATTCTGATTTAAAACGTGTATCTAATTTGTTTGTTCAGTTTACTTCTTTCCGTTTGCTTGTGATGTTCTTGTTAGTTTAGTTATTCAAATCCCTGATTGCTTGCAACAAGCACTCAGCAATTGCTATTTCCTCAGTTTACACTACCTACAAAACTATGAATCAAATTATTTGGAATTGCAAAAAACCTAATATCATAATCATAACCTTAGCAAGCAAAGATAGCTACCACCCAGAGGCGCCGCACTATATGGGCGAAACAAATTAGATTTAACTATGACAATTCAACAATAAGCTTTAGCAAAACTGCTATTTAATAACTAGAATTCCATGACCTGATTAGATGCCTCCTACTCTGTATTAATAACTTGCACTTATAGCATATTCTTTGGTCATATTGCCTTCATGAACTGTCCCACTGATAATATTTTTCAGTGTTCTGTGAGCTTGGAAAGTCGGCTGTTTGAGCTTGAAAAGTTAGTCCAGGTCAAATTCTTTACAGAGGTCAAAGCATTGAATGATATGCGGCAATATAACATTACTTTTGGCCTGAGATATAAGTTATTTCAGTATGATAATGGTTTCGTATTTTATCTTACTAACTTTGGATTTTCATTGCAATCAATTTCAATTTTAATGCTATTTCAATGTAGGACAATAACATGCAGTTTTTAATTATTAAATCATCCATGATAGATTTTTGGTTCATTTTGAGGAATTTCAAGAAAGTGCATAATAAGTGTGAACACCCAAAAGCTTGACTGTTTGTCACAACAACTCATTGAACTGACATATTTTGACCAAAATTGACAGGATGGTGGCTCCATGGCACATATATAACTATGTGTAAAAGATATCCAAATGGCGTTATTCATTTTGGAGATACAATAAAACAAGAAATTCTTTTTAAAAAAGGAATTGTAGAGACCTTTGTATCAAATATTAGGTTTTTTTTTAATACAATATACATTCCGCATATAACCTACCAACCTGTTACCTCATGAGTACCAGGCAAGCCTAATTACATGTATTAAACACAGACCGCAAACAAGGCAATGAGAATCCTTTTATATACTTTGACACTGCTAGTACATGTATTTAAAATTAAGATATTAAACTTCTATATCTA